>CM031604.1:1306500-1309000 GCA_018398815.1 Conus ventricosus | reverse complement strand
CAGAGCCTATTCTTCCAATTTGTCCGAGAGAGAGAGAGAGAGAGAGAGAGAGAGAGAGAGAGAGAAGAGAGAGAAAAGAGAGAGAGAGAGAGATAGGCAGGCAGGCAGACAGACAGACAAAGACAGAGGTAGAGAGAGAGAGAGAGAGAGAGAGAGAGAGAGAGAGAGAGAGAGAGAGAGAAAGAGAGAGAGAGAGAGAGAGAGAGAGAGAGAGAGAGAGAGAGAGAGAGAGAGAGAGAGAGAGAGAGAGAGAGTCTGCAACCGTTTACAAAGATCAAGTCACATGTGTATATGCCTACTTCGAGTTTTGAGGACGAAATTGTATAATGTATCAAATTGACCTAATTCGTTGCTATCCACAGGAGAACATTGTCAACGTTTCAATACGCCCACTGTCACAAAGTTCCAGATCCTCCAAGTACTGTTTCCGGAATTCAGAATATATGTCACATGGCACGTCCATTTCACTGCAATACATCGTACGATGTTACAGTCGTCTGTTCGTGATCCGCCGACTCCTACAGTGGAGAACGCTGCATGGACTATTCCTCCCTCTCCATCACCCGCCATTCCCATTACACCCGCTAGTGGCAAAAACAAACAAACTAACTAAAAACCCAGATCCAGGATGCTAGACAGGCCTGCTTGGTCAAGCGCTTCTGTGTCTGGGAATGTGTCCTGCCATGTGAAGTTTAGCAAGCTTCAGAGGCAGATTGTGTGAAAAGGATTCAGTGTCTGGGAATGTGTCCTGCCATGTGAAGTTTAGCAAGCTTCAGAGGCACATGTGAAGTTTAGCAAGCTTCTAAGGCAGATTGTGTGAAAAGGATTCAGTGTCTGGGAATGTGTCCTGCCATGTGAAGTTCAACAGGCTTCAGAGGCAGATTGTGTGAAAGGGATTCAGCTTTAGCTTCTTGGCATGCTGTTGGTTGATTTTCCACGTTACGCATGCGACTGCATGTTCACAAAATTCCACACTGGCGAGTCTTCAAGTTGCCCGTGCGGTTCAACCCCAATGACAGTGGAACACTTCCTGCAGGACTGTCCCACACATGAAAAGCTGAGGGCAGAGACCTAGCCTGCCAACACACCGATGAGGGAAAAGCTTGATGGATCACCGGAGGGCCTCCGCCCTACAGCAGTCTTCATCAGTGCCTCTGGGGTTCCTGTCTGAGTGAACGAAGAAGAAGAAGAAGAAGAAGAAGAGGAGGAGTGAGGGCAGAACAACTGCTCTATACACTTTCAGCTTTGTCTCTGGACTGAAGCCTCTTCTATTCCAAACATTGGTGTGTAGTCTGCCAAAGGTTTTCGCTTGCTTTTGCAATTCTAACGCTCACTTCATCGTCAACGGTGACGTTCTGGGACAGTGTGCTGCCAAGATAGGTGAATTTACTCCAGGTCACGCATAGAACAGGACATAAATGGCCACAATTTGAGGCTTTTGTTTATGCTGATCGATGACGATGAGGATGATGAAGCTGATTTTACGAATTTCTATTCTGGTCCGAGACTGCATGACAAGGAGTCAATCAGGCCCAAGAGATACAGACACCTGCTGCTCAGAACATTTAAATTTGAACAAGACCCACAGAGATGCATTCATTGCGTGGATACAACTCGACTATATGGTCTGCCCAGGTGACCCCATAGCAAACTCACTCCAAAGTTGGAGCTGGTCGGGTCAGAAAAATCCAGTAAATAAATGGTCTCACGGGAATCGAACCATCGACCTCCCAGCCGGGAATCTGCGACGCTAACTACTTCGCCACGGCGGCTGGTCTTCTTCTTCTTCATCATCTTCTCCTCCATCTCCTCCTCTTCCTCCTCTCTTGTCATTTCTCTTTCTTCTATCTCTCCTCCCCCTCCTTCTTCTTCTGTTTGTTCTCTTCTTTCCTTTTCTTCTTTTTCTGTTCCTTCTGCTGTTCTTCTTCCCTAGTTCTTCCTCTTCTTGAACTTCTTGCTGTTGTTGGTCTTCTCATCATCTTCCCCTGATCAATTCTCATCTCAGCCACCGTCGTCGTTGTCGTCGTCGTCCCCCTCCTCCTTGGTTCTTCTTCTTTTTTAATACCACACAATATCACCTCAACATCTTCCCGAGAGTAACACACATCAATACAACATAGCAGCAAACAAACATATCACCATAATAACAAAATATCAACATAACCCTTTATCAATACAACATAGCAGCAAACAAACATATCACCATAACAGCAGAAAAATATCAACATAACCCTTTATCAATACAACATAGCAGCAAACAAACATATCACCATAACAGCAGAAAAATATCAACATAACCCATTAGAGCATTGCAATAATGCAACAGACCATACAAAAACCACCATAACACTGCACTAATGCAACAGACCATACAAAAACCACCATAACACAACTGAGCACACAGACACCAACGCAACACAACAGTAAACACACATCAATGTAACACAGCAGCACGCAAGATCAACACGACAGATTACACAAACATCAACATAACACAACA
>CM031604.1:1295884-1306400 GCA_018398815.1 Conus ventricosus | reverse complement strand
GATCACACAAACATCAACATAACACAACAGATCACACAAACATCAACATAACACAACAGATCACACAAACATCAACATAACACAACAGAGCACATAAACATCAAGTTAACGTAACAGAGCACACAGACATCAACATGACTCAACAGCACACGAGCATTAATGCGCACAAACTTCAACTTCACACAACTGCACACAAAGGCCAACACAACACAGACTGAAATCAGTCATTTTCGGCAAAACGTCGAGCTGCTCGCCAGAGCGACGATGAAAAATGCAACAGCACAGAAATATCAATGCAACACAGTACACACAAACATCACCAGTACACAATGCACACAAACATCACCAGTACACAATAACAGACAAACATCAATAGTACACAATGATAGACAAACATCACCAGTACACAATGCACACAAACATCAACAGTACACAATGCACACAAACATCAATAGTACACAATGCACACAAACAACAACAGTACACAATAATAGACAAACATCACCAGTACACAATGCACACAAACATCAATAGTACTCAATAATAGACAAACATCACCAGTACACAATGCACACAAACATCAATAGTACACAATAATAGACAAACATCACCAGTACACAATGCACACAAACATCAATAGACAAACATCACCAGTACACAATAATAGACAAACATCACCAGTACACAATAATAGACAAACATCACCAGTACACAATGACAGACAAACATCACCAGTACACAATAATAGACAAACATCACCAGTACACAATGCGCACAAACATCAATAGAACACAATAATAGACAAACATCAATAGTACACGATGATAGACAAACATCGCCAGTACACAATGCACACAAACATCAACAGTACACAATGCACACAAACATCAACAGTACACAATGCACACAAACATCAACAGTACACAATAATAGACAAGCATCACCAGTACACACTAATAGACAAACAACAGTAAACAATAACAAACATGACCAGTACACAATGCACACAAACATCAATAGTACACAATAATAGACAAACATCACCAGTACACAATGATAGACAAATATCACCAGTCCACAATATAGACAAACATCACCAGTACACAATAATAGACAAACATCACCAGTACATAATAATAGACAAACATGAACAGTACACAATGATAGACAAAAATCACCAGTCCACAATATAGACAAACATCACCAGTACACAATAATAGACAAACATCACCAGTACATAATAATAGACAAACATGAACAGTACACAATGATAGACAAAAATCACCAGTCCACAATATAGACAAACATCACCAGTACACAATAATAGACAAACATCACCAGTACACAATAATAGACAAACATCACCAGTACACAATAATAGACAAACATCACCAGTCCACAATGATAGACAAACATCACCAGTCCACAATATAGACAAACATCACCAGTACACAATAATAGACAAACATCACGAGTACACAATGATAGACAAACATGAACAGTACACAATGATAGGCAAACATCAACAGTACACAATGCACACAAACATCAACAGTACACAATAATAGACAAACATCAACAGTACACAATAATAGACAAACATCAACAGTACACAATGCACACAAACATCAACAGTACACAATGCACACAAACATCAACAGTACACAATAATAGACAAACATCACCAGTACACAATGCACACAAACATCAACAGTAACAAGGCACACATACTCAACAGTACACAATGCACACAAACAACAGTACACAATGCACACAAACTTCATAGTACACAATGCACACAAACAAACAAACAGTACACATAATAGACAAACATCACAGTAACAATCATCAACAGTACACAATGCACACAAACATCATCAGTACACATGACACAAGGGAAAAATCCCGTTACCGAAATCGGAATGAGCCGGAAAACGCAACCCTAGGATGTCAGAATCACGAGGCCGGCGCTCTTGAGTAATCCTGCTGCGGCACTGAAACTGATCACACAACTTCGGCACAACCAACACAGGGCTTGCTTACTCTCTCCACGCGCTGCGTCACTTCAAAAACCGTTGGACAGAATCGATGGCAATCTATGCCCGGGCATGATGGGCTGGTCGGTGGGGGTTTCCAGGGAAATGGTTGTAGTTGAAGATCATGAGAAATGGTTTTGATCTGAGTCGTCACAGAGCCGGTTCAGTGGCTTTGCTGTTGTCATTTCTACTATTTTCTTCTGTTCGTCAGGTTTTTGTTGTTGTTTTTGTTAGGTGTTGTTTTTTTGTCCAATATCTTTCGTACTACAGGTTTGTCCTTTGTGCTTGGGAATTTCTTTGCGGTGGTCAGTGTCTAGTCACTGTGTATCGGTGGTCTTGTTTTTTCCGTGGGCCAGTTGTTTTTATTTGGTTCGTTTCGTGTTCACATTATTCTGTGTCAACACTTTCATTGTGGCTTGCATGCACATTTTCTCGTGAAGAGAAGACGGAAGCTTTTCTGAATGTCGGTGACGGAATGAGTTCTTTTTTGGGTGGTTTTTTTTTTTTTTTTAAACCAAATTTTATTTGTTCAAGAACAATTATGCAAGCAATATTCATCAATATGGAAGTACAACAAGCATAGGCTTATAAAACCGTTACTCTTACAAAAGAAAATGTACCTTGGATCTTCTTTTTGCCTGTCCGGTTTCGTTCTCACGGGGGTGTGAATGTGGCATAGTCGTTTGTATGCATCCAAAAATCCTTTGTACGCTCCAACGGTGTTTTATTCAGTCTTTCTTCAGTTTTTCTTCTTTTTTTTTTTTTCTTTTATACTTTCCCCCTCTGCTTTTGATATCCTTCGTCTGTTTCATTTATCTCACCTTGTCATGTTAAAAAAAAAAAACCTCAATCTTTTCTTTTTCAACTTCTCCTGTCTGTCCTGTTCGCTGCAGTCTTCTTTCTCTTCCAGTGCACACCAACCAGACAGCAACAGAGGCCCACAATTCACCACTTGCACAAACTAACAACTGTGTAGACCCCTCGCTGGGTGAAGGCAGCGCTATTCTCTTTTAAAACCCTTTAACTCTTCCTCAACCTTTTGTATTGGCAATCTGCCTTCTTTCAAAGCGCAGAATGCACCGTATTCTTGCGTGTGACGTGATTCACGACAAAAGGCGGTTCGACTCAATCATGTGCGGCGCTATGATAAAAACAGTAGTGTGTGTGTGTGTGGGGGGGGGGGGGGGGGGGGGAGGGGATTGCACCCAGGAAGCACGCAGTGCGGGAAGGGGATGGGTGGGGGAGGATGAGGGGAAGGAGAGGTAGGTTCGGGTTGCGTGACAATGACTCCTTCCAATCATTAATTACATTTCATACTTCGCACATACGTGGGCGCTTGACTCGTGCGCGGGACGCGCTTCGCGTGCTCTCGCACGCACACACACCACACACACACATACACCGCGCGCGGCGCGTCCGCGAGCGCAAGCGCGCTTGCACGAACGTTGCACACGGCACACACACACACACATAACACACACCACGCACACGGAGAGAAACAGGGAAGGCCGACTTCTAAGCCACTTTCAACCCCTCACCGAGAGTTTTTTGGGCAAAAGTGGCCTAAAGCCGACCTTTTCCTGTGGAGGAAGAAGAAGAAAGAGAGAGAGAATCACGGAGACAGACAGAGAAGAGGAAGAGACAGAGAGAGAGACAGACAAGACAGACAGAGAGGCGGGCAGACACACAACACACACACTCTCAACACACACACACACGCAAGAGCATTAATACTGTTCTCTGAACAAGGTAAGACTCATAACTAAAAAATAACGATTATCTACAAACAAACGTTACTGCGGTAGGGTTAACCGTTTTCAATTACTAATTACTAAACTTTTTAGATTTTCAGTTTTTGCTTATCCTGTGTGTTTTCCTGGTCATTTTCCAACTAAATAATTTTCGCGCTAACTTTTTAAAATGAGTTCTTTGTCTTTCATGTGAATAAAACTACAGTCTTTAAACTGTTCTCTAAAGTCTTTTAAATCTGAGTTATATTTCTGGAAAAATCCACACACTTATCCTAGCATGTCTTACATGAAAGCTAGTTTTGACAAAGCGTTTCTCTTTTTAACAATGGTCTTTTTCTGCAGAAAAGTCCATCTATAATAAAATAGTGTCTGCGTTCCTATTCCAAACAGGTCTATAAAAACTGTTCTAAACACTCATCAGTAATTGCTGCCAGGATATCACTAATTGTTGTCATCATCTGATCCCTATAAAACCTTCTATCATGATATGCTTTGTTCCATTTAAGTGTTGGGACAGAAACCACAATATGATTTTAATTATAAGCCGGAGTAAACGGTTTGTAATAGGTCTTGACAAATATTGTTTTTCCACAACCAGTCTGCCCACAAATTAATGAATCAATGAGGGAGTTTTTGTCATAAAGTTTTAATGCTCCATGGTTTTATAGAAAGAATTTAATCTATCCAGGTTAATGTTTTTATCATGGCCTCTGTTAAAACTTGTTCAGTATAATAAAATCCTATAAGGTCTAAATGTGTAAGATTAATCCAATTCAGTGCTGTTAAGATTGTTTCTATTTAGACTGTCCTTATTGATTTTGTTGCTTGTTGCTATGACTTAATATCCTCGCCAGTGTGAAGAACGACGACAGTAACTTTTAGCACTGTAAACGTCTAAGTATTGCCAGTAATTAGAATTCCTTTTAAAGGACGTCAACTAACGCCCACACCCATCCCTCTTACATTTTTAAGACAGAATTTTCAAAAATCATTGTGAACGTGTCCCCTTAATTTCATTTGCGGCATGAACTGTAATTTGTAGAAGATCTTTTAAAACCGTTTCTCTTCTGTGGGAGGATGTACTGTTTTTTCCCCATACGGCTTTATTTCAATCTTTTTCGACTATTGTAATCTGGCATAAAGACTTACATGCAAAGGGGCCTGGTTGGAATGTTTTTCTGTGAACTTTTTTTGGGGGGCGGCCAAAAAATGTAAAATGGCGTATGAATTCAAATTTTATGTCCATTCTAAATTATTGGTTTAAGTGCCCAAATGAAGGTCAGGCTTTCGATTATTTTATATTCATACTGAACCAACATTATTTGCGACTAGTTTGCGCAGTTGTTCTAGTTTAGGAAACTTTTTGATGTCACAACTCTTTGCGTTTATAATCACCATCTTTAGTGTACTCAAGCCCATACAAAGTGCCTATCTCACCGTTCTGTTCTAAAGGTCTTGTAACGATCTGCAAGGTCTTTTAATTCAAAGTTATACCACCTCCAGGCGCTAATGTAAACTCCTGATTACTTCTGGCCACGCGAATTATTTTTTAGTAACGAATATTATTTTTATTTCCAAAACAATGTGTAGGTTATCACATTTCACAACTTTCCCGCTTTCGTCTGCAATTTTTTATTAAAATGCATCTAACCCCTCCCACAAAACTAATCTTTTAAACTGTAAATTTAGGAATTGTATAATTCATAATCGCATTATGCAGCGTTCCCTGAGGAAAAGAGCTCTTAAAAACAGTTGAGGGCCTTCCGTCATATACGTTTTTCATCAGTGCTCAGCTCATCCAAATGAAAATAGAGTAATGAATGTAAGCAAAGATCGAGCGGGACTTTCCCCCTCCATAAGTAGTTTTGGCTTGGTGTACCTCTCTACATCAATTATATTTGTTAGCTGTAAAGCCTAAAATTTTAAGCTAGCTCTTTCTCAAAATAAGTAACCTACTTCTTCTTCAGGCTTGAATGTAACATCGTTTTCAGATTTGCATTGTTAAGTTTGAGAGTAATGTCGACGTTACTCATTGCTTCTTTTAGTGAGCAAAACCCGTATTAACATCGGTTTTGTTAACTGGATAACTTGGGCCCCTGTTTTGTTCAATTTTAGGGAACCTTTTTATCTTCCTGGTTTCCATATATTCAAACCATACGACTTTGTAAATATTTCATGAAGCGCAACCATTTTGGCCCCGCAATTGTTATCAGTAGCATGTTCTAAAACGAAGGACGGTCTTTGGGATGTTATTGTTACAAACATTTTTTTAAACGAAATAAAAATGAGTGCATTCAAATATACTGGGCAAAATAGTCTTTTGGGCCGGCACTACCAATCTTAAAATAAATATAGCAACTGATACTTTGAATTGCTGTGACCCAGACTGCCTCTTTTCATTAAAATGGTGAGCACTCCATTAAGCAGATTGATCTTAACCCCCGATTGAATCGACCCACCAAGAAAGCGTGGTTTAGTCATCCGATGCAGTTTTATCAGAAACCAGTTAAAAACTTTGCTGTGTTTTGCGCATCAACTGGGTTTGTGGAGTGTCGTATGCTGATCATTTAAATTACCCATGATCACTTTGGTGTGGTCAGTGGTTACAGATTTCATTTCTATTACAACTTTTAGACGTATTATGAACTGAATTGCAAGCGCCATTACCATATGACAAGCCATTTAATCCATCAGCAACTAAATAGACATGAAGGCTTTTAAAAGGATCTCTCTGTACGATTCAATATTAACATCATGACAGGCTTTAGAACAAAAGTTGGATCATAATCATGGGTCTAGGCGACCTTTTATTTTCGGGGCTACGCACTGAAAGTTTAACTATGGATGGCATCCTCCTTTCAAAATTTCTTTTTTGGGCACAACTGTTGAGCCGGGGTCCCTACAGCAAGAGCATAAACAGCATGGACAACATTTATATTAGACACTTCTAAGGGCCTAATAAAGCAGGAATAGAACGAAATAAACGTCTCTGTTAGTACTTACGTTTGGTGTTTGCTAGGTTCGCAAGCACAGGCAAGATCAAGCATAACTGATCCTTACTACTGGCTTTGATGCACTAAACCAAAACAATACTTAGCAAAATTTAGAGGACGCATTAAATTCTACAGTTGATTTACCTTAAGTATGAAAGGTACCAAAATGTGTTTACAATTTTTTTAAAAAAAGCAAGATCGAAAGTAGACTTTGCTGTTGGCACTGGTTTTTACATGCTGACTTTGACTCAGACTCAGGTAGGATAATAATAAACTATAATAATGAAATTCTTTATAGCAGGCGATGAACGAAGGTTGGGAAAAACGAATAAATTCTGAGCAGTAATATTAACAAGCAGTAAAACAAACACCCAAGAGAAGTCATCAATTCCCGAGTCCAAAACCCCCCAAAAGGCCATTGGACTCAGCAAAGCTGGACGGACTCTGTTCGTCGATGACCATGAATATGAAAAAGACAGCGTTGTTCTTGGATTAACTGGCATAGGTTTACTTGCTTTATCTTACTAATATTAACCCAACTATAAAGAGAGCTACTGCCCTTAAGTGCTCGGCCATAAAGCCAAACTTACTTTGCTTGCAGTAGACAAAGCAGAGTAACAATACTCACCAATATTCCTGGTTATAAGCGTCTACGGCTTATTCAGCTAATTTTTTTATAAACTTGCAAGATGTTCAAGTGTTTTTTTTTACCATGATTTATCAGGCGAGATGGAGTGTTGGCGGTGAGGTACTGATCTTTGACCTCCACCGCGCCGGTAATAGCCATCACCCAGGGTAATTATTGCAAATATTCCTAAGGTAGGCAGTTATAACGCTTGCTAATGTGACTCCATGCCTCTCTTATCAGCGTTCGTATTCGTTCTGTTGTGTCGTGTCTTCATATAAAATTTTTTCGATTGTTTCTCTTATTCTATTCATTGAGTCGTAATTGGTCTCTGAGTTAGTAGTTAGCATTCTAGTCTTGCGAGATTTTTTGTTACAAGATCTTTTAGTCTTTTGTCTTTATTCTTTCTTTAATTCATGCCTACTAAGTTGGGGTCATTGCCTCAACGCGTTTTCTTTTTCTCTTCTGATATGTCATCTAGTTCACCTTGTTTTGCTAAATTGTTTGTTTAATTCGCCTCGGTGGCTTTCAAAGCATGTTCAAGGGCGTTATTTCCGCATGGGTAGCGGTTTGATGTAGTGTGTATAGTCTTTAACGCATGTTTCTTCTGAAAAAAACTGGTTTCTGCTTCATTGCCTATATATTATTTACATCTGCCGATTGATTTATTTCTCTAAGGTTTCCATGTTTTGTATTTGGCTTAGCTGTTGGGAGTTCCTGCTGTGTGTTTTGAAGGTTTAGCATGCACCCTATATAATTTCGGGTCTAAAGCCCAAGGCGATTTTGAATCTTTCACACTGAGTCTTTGTATTAATTGTACTCTTGCTATAATCTTGGTGGGTGGGTTTAGTTGTAAGCGACAAGTTGCCCTTGATATGCGTTTTTTTTACAGACAAAGGATATCTTTTAATTCAAAAATCATTTGGGTCTATAAATTCGGGAGGTTCTTGACCTAAACTTCGTAAAATGATTTAACCTTACTTTCTGTTAATTATGCCGCATTGAGAGATTGAGCGATTGCCGTTGTTAAAGGGATCATTTCACTCATGTCGTCTCCAGAGGGTCAAAAAACATATATTTTCTTCGCTTCAATTCCTTGCCATGTTTTAAATAATTAAACTTTTTATTTTGTTTTAAAATTGGCAATCGCACATGGCTAGATTCTTACCCGAAAAGGAAAGGACTGAAAGAACCCTATTGGCGTGAAGTGGAAATAAGCGGAATATTACTGTTCCAAATAATCCATCTACTATTGATCGGAATCAAATTCTTACATGTCAAATTTCCAGACCTGGGGGGATGAAGTGATTGTGCAGGCTTGCACGTCTAACTTTCAAAATAGAACTTGCTTCAACAACAGACCAAACAGGGACAGTTGTACGAAATCTGGGGCGGGCAATCGTTTAGAAAATTTCTATTAAACTTGAGGGGAGGAAATATTTTTTTACACAATGCAGAATATTTTTAACCTATTCTGATCTATGGCTAAGGGAAATTGTAAGGGCTGAGCTTGCTTTTTCAAGGACTCGAAATGAAGATGCCACTAAAACATAGAATAGGCGCACGCAGATACTAAAGACGGCAAAAGTATGCAGCTGTAAATTTGGTATGGAAATCGCTTTTCCATCCCCTTTGATTTTGAGTTGTTAAAAAGCGCGCATGCGCCATACTTGCAAGGAGCATTTAAAAGACAAGATTGTCATATGAACTAACTTTTAATTGAATACAAAGTGTTATCAAATCAAAAGTACATCCGACGCAAAGTACATACAGCATTTTGAATATCGTTAGGAGTTTGACGTTGTTAGCAACCCTAATTAGCAAAGGCGAATTGGGGATCCAATATAAAGTCACAATACATATATATTCGAAGAGTGATTCATTCATACAACATATTCTAGAAGCAGGGCAGGACGATATGGCATTTAGTTTTAGGTCGAAGCACATTCGCTTAAAGGTATTTTTTTTGCTGTGTGAAGTGAAGAACCGTTCAAAAGAGCTAGTGAACGTTTTTTAAATCCTAAAATAACGAAAGTGCAATGTAAAATTTGACGGTAGTCCTAACCAAATATACGCCAGCGGGCTTAGACCTTATCATCATTTTGACGAAATAAGGGAAAATTGTTTTGGGGGTGGGAGGGGTTTGAAATCCAAAAGGGTTGACCTTGTGTCTAAAGATCTACCCTTCACAATGTTAGACTCGATGATTATTAACAACGAAATAGGCTTATGGATTGACCTAAGGTCGACAGAGGATAATGAGTTGCATGGAAGTGGGAGAAAAGTGAGAGACGTAATAAACATTCAAATGATAAGGAAGAAGAAGCGATAAACCGCTTAATGTACATTTGTTTTTATTATATGAGCGGGAGCTGAAAATTGAAGTAGCAGATTAGAATATGTATTATACTAAATTATTTTTATTTTATAAAAAACATGTCTGTTCAGGTTTTTTCCAAATGTTTCCTACAGCGCCGCCAAAAGAAGAGATAGCAGGCAATTCTGCTGTTATAGAAACCCCCGAAGTAAAAACCTTCAGTTAACAACATACACAAATGCAACAAAAACTAGAGCAGGACCTTCAAAAAAAAAGCAAAACCAAACGAAGGTATTTGCTGTCTTTAATGTGTTACCTTGTTAATACTGGAGCATCGACTATAAGTGCTCTATCAGCAGGAACAAGTGTAGGCCTCTTAGCAACGGGCATAGGCGCACCGTGGCTTTACCCCAAAGGGGTTTGTCTTTAGCTCTCGGCTGTGTTCATTAGCTGTAGGTGCGCAGCAAAAAATAAAAATAAACTCCAAAAGCACACAGCTATGGTTCAACTAATAACAGCTAAACTTAGTTCCTTCAAGCTGATAATAAATAAAAGCGCTAGCTGATCAAACATCACGGATGAAGAATTTAATCGTTTACAGGCGATTTTGATGACTACAAAGACAAAAGTTTGATCTTCAAAGAAAGGCGGTGACAAGTTTTTCTCAACAGCCAGACCCGAGCGATAAAAAAGGAATGCTTAAAAAAGTAAACGGACATTAAACCTGTCAAAAGCTCACTTAAACACAAAAGGGGTTTATACTTTAGTTTATGAGTCAAGCGCAAGACCTTGTA
>CM031604.1:1274064-1291564 GCA_018398815.1 Conus ventricosus | reverse complement strand
GAACACAGCACAGCACAGCAAGGTTCATTCTGTACAACAAGGCAGCACAGTAGAACACAGCACAGCACAGCAAGGTTCATTCTGTACAACAAGGCAGCACAGTAGAACACAGCACAGCACAGCAAGGTTCATTCTGTACAACAAGGCAGCACAGTAGAACACAGCACAGCACAGCACAGCAAGGTTCATTCTGTGCAACAAGGCAGCACAGTAGAACACAGCACAGCACAGCAAGGTTCATTCTGTACAACAAGGCAGCACAGTAGAACACAGCATAGCACAGCAAGGTTCATTCTGTACAACAAGGCAGCACAGTAGAACACAGAACAGCACAGCAAGGTTCATTCTGTACAACAAGGCAGCACAGTGGAACACAGCACAGCACAGCAAGGTTCAATCTGTACAAGGCAGCACAGTAGAACACAGCACAGCAAGGTTCATTCTGTACACCAAGGCAGCACAGTAGAACACAGCACAGCACAGCACAGCAAGGTTCATTCTGTACAACAAGGCAGCACAGTAGAACACAGCACACCACAGCACAGCAAGGTTCATTCTGTACAACAAGGCAGCACAGTAGAACACAGCATAGCACAGCAAGGTTCATTCTGTACAACAAGGCAGCACAGTAGAACACAGCACAGCACAGCAAGGTTCATTCTGTACAACAAGGCAGCACAGTGGAACACAGCACAGCACAGCAAGGTTCATTATGTACAACAAGGCAGCACGGTAGAACACAGCACACCACAGCACAGCAAGGTTCATTCTGTACAACAAGGCAGCACGGTAGAACACAGCACAGCAAGGTTCATTCTGTACACCAAGGCAGCACAGTAGAACACAGCACAGCACAGTAAGGTTCGTTCTGTACAACAAGGCAGCACAGTAGAACACAGCACACCACAGCAAGGTTCATTCTGTACAACAAGACAGCACAGTAGAACACAGCACAGCAAGGTTCATTCTGTACAACAAGGCAGCACAGTAGAACACAGCACAGCACAGCAAGGTTCATTCTGTACAACAAGGCAGCACAGTAGAACACAGCACAGCAAGGTTCATTCTACACAACAAGGCAGCACAGCACAGCACAGCAAGGTTCATTCTGTATAACAAGACAGCACAGCACAGCACAGCACAGCAAGGTTCATTCTACACAACAACTCAGCACAGTAGAACACAGCACAGCAAGGTTCATTCTGTACAACAAGGCAGCACAGTAGAACACAGCACAGCACAGCAAGGTTCATTCTGTACAACAAGGCAGCACAGTAGAACACAGCACAGCAAAGTTCATTCTACACAACAAGGCAGCACAGCACAGCACAGCAAGGTTCATTCTGTACAAGAAGGCAGAACAGTAGAACACAGCACACCACAGCACAGCAAGGTTCATTCTGTACAATAAGGCAGCACAGTAGAACACAGCACTACACAGCAAGGTTCATTCTGTACAACAAGGCAGCACAGTAGAACACAGCACAGCACAGCAAGGTTCATTCTGTACAACAAGGCAGCACAGTAGAACACAGCACAGCACAGCAAGGTTCATTCTGTACAACAAGGCAGCACAGTAGAACACAGCACACCACAGCACAGCAAGGTTCATTCTGCACAACAAGGCAGCACAGTAGAACACAGCACACCACAGCACAGCAAGGTTCATTCTGTACAACAAGGCAGCACAGTAGAACACAGCACAGCACAGCAAGGTTCATTCTGTACAACAAGGCAGCACAGTAGAACACAGCACAGCAAGGTTCATTCTGTACAACAAGGCAGCACAGTAGAACACAGCACACCACAGCACAGCAAGGTTCATTCTGTACAACAAGGCAGCACAGTAGAACACAGCACAGCACAGCAAGGTTCATTCTGTACAACAAGGCAGCGCAGTAGTACACAGCATAGCACAGCAAGGTTCATTCTGTATAACAAGGCAGCACAGTAGAACACAGCACACCACAGCACAGTTCATTCTGCACAACAAAGCAGCAGAGTAGAACACAGCACAG
This sequence comes from Conus ventricosus, assembly GCA_018398815.1. Taxonomy (NCBI): domain Eukaryota; kingdom Metazoa; phylum Mollusca; class Gastropoda; order Neogastropoda; family Conidae; genus Conus; species Conus ventricosus. The sequence goes on along the minus strand of CM031604.1, from coordinate 1,289,546 downwards.
CAAGGTTCATTCTGTACAACAAGGCAGCACAGTAGAACACAGCACACCACAGCACAGTAAGGTTCATTCTGTACAACAAGGCAGCACAGTAGAACACAGCACAGCACAGCAAGGTTCATTCTGTACAACAAGGCAGCACAGTCGAACACAGCACACCACAGCACAGCAAGGTTCATTCTGTGCAACAAGGCAGCACAGTAGAACACAGCACAGCACAGCAAGGTTCATTCTGTACAACAAGGCAGCACAGTAGAACACAGCATAGCACAGCAAGGTTCATTCTGTACAACAAGGCAGCACAGTAGAACACAGCACAGCACAGCAAGGTTCATTCTGTACAACAAGGCAGCACAGTAGAACACAGCACACCACAGCACAGCAAGGTTCATTCTGCACAACAAGGCCAGCACGGTTAGAACACATAGCACAGCAAGGTTCATTCTGTACAACAAAGCAGCACTGTAGAACACAGCACAGCAAGGTTCATTCTGTACAACAAGGCAGCACAGTAGAACACAGCATAGCACAGCAAGGTTCATTCTGCACAACAAGCAGCACAGTAGAACACAGCACAGCACAGCATGGTTCATTCTGTACACCAAGCCAGTACAGTAGAACACAGCACAGCACAGCAAGGTTCATTCTACAAGAAGGCAGCACAGTAGAACACAGCACAGCACAGCAAGGTTCATTCTGTACAACAAGGCAGCACAGTAGAACACAGCACAGCACAGCAAGGTTCATTCTGTACAACAAGCAGCACAGTAGAACACAGCACAGCACAGCTGCAAAGCGCACAGCCTGAATGACCATTCTGTGTCTGTCCCTCCAAGCAGCCAGCCCGTGTCGGCCACAGCACTGACCGACAGGAGAAACCCCAACGCCCTGATGACCTTGGTTTCCGAACTGTCCCGTGGCCTGATGGGCGACTGGCTGTCCCTCGCCCTCTCCTGAGATACCTCTCCACAAACTGGCACCGCAGCAGCCGTCTGCTGGCCATCTTGAACCGTCGGACCCCACCGCTATGGAAATAGACTACAGAATCGCCAGATTTCGCAGCTTCTTTACAATTACTTCCACACATTACAAAGGCTTCCGGTTCGGCGATGGACGGACATTTCATGATGGCGGTGGTAAGAGGTGGCTTTTTCATGCCGTGTTCGGCGTTCGTGTGAAGATGAAACCAGGTGACACTAATCTGTGGTTTGCCTAGCATGTAGACATCGTGCTTTAGTCAGACATGAAGACGCAAGGCCAGGAACGTTTGGAGAACATAAGCATTCATATTGTGAACCTGACTTAAAAAAGAAAGAAAATGGCTTGACAGTGATGCTGTCACTGTCTTCCTGTGCAAAGCTGGGGCGCGAGATGAGTCAGGTTTTCCTGTAAAGTGTTTCTGGTCAGGATGGCGAATAGTTGTAAAGGAAGGGGTGCTAAACAGAGACAATGTGAAACGCATTTGTGTGTGTGTGTGTGTGTGTGTGTGTGTGTGTGTTGTGTGTGTTGTGGTGTGTGTGTGTGTGAGGATACAAATACAATTTCTTGTGGACATAATTATGATCAGATTTTTATCTGGACCTTGTTAACGCTAGAGACAGTGGACGCCAAGGGACGCCGCACACGATGATGGACAGCATTACGACATGCCCCACATGAACAGCCACATAGACAGCCTGACATGGTCATCAATATCCTGATTTGTATGGTTTGACATGCCCCACATGAACAGCCTCACAGGGTCATCAATATCCCGATGTGTATGGTTTGACATGCCCCACATGAACAGCCCCACAGGGTCATCAATAGCCCGATGTGTATGGTTTGACATGCCCTACATCAACAGCCTCACAGGGTCATCAATATCCCGATGTGTATGGATTGCCCCACACAGACCTACGGTGTCACTTCTATTTGACGTGGGTCTGTGTCACTGTCCATGTCGTCCACTGCACCTGTTGCAGCCCGAGTCCCGTCAGTGGCAGAGAACATTCCGTCTTCTTCTCTGCTTTCCAGCCCTGTCTGTGACCTAGTCTATTGTCGGAACACAGCCCTGTCTGTGACCTGGTCTATTGTCGGAACACAGCCCTGTCTGTGACCTGGTCTATTGTCAGAACACAGGCCTGTCTGTGACCTAGTCTATTGTCGGAACACAGCCCTGTCTGTGACCTGGTCTATTGTCGGAACACAGGCCTGTCTGTGACCTAGTCTATTGTCAGAACACAGGCCTGTCTGTGACCTAGTCTATTGTCGGAACAAAGCCCTGTCTGTGACCTGGTCTATTGTCGGAACACAGGCCTGTCTGTGACCTAGTCTATTGTCGGAACACAGCCCTGTCTGTGACCTAGTCTATTGTCGGAACACAGCCCTGTCTGTGACCTGGTCTATCGTCGGAACACAGCCCTGTCTGTGACCTGGTCTATTGTCGGAACACAGCCCTGTCCGTGACCTAGTCTATTGTCGGAACACAGCCCTGTCTGTGACCTAGTCTATTCTCGGAACAGAGCCCTGTCTGTGACCTAGTCTATTGTCGGAACACAGCCCTGTCTGTGACCTAGTCTATTGTCGGAACACAGCCCTGTCTGTGACCTGGTCTATTGTCGGAACACAGGCCCGCCAGTGTGGGACCTCCTATGCTGTTACGGCATGGGTAGTGAGGTCTGCTCCGTGTCTGTACAGTTTAGTGATGGTTTAAAAGGTGATTTCAAAAGACATCAATCTTTTCCGTTTTCTTTTTTTTTCCTTTTTGTTTTGTTTTGCTTTGGCGGTAACAGCGTTCCTTTTAGCTTTGGGTTTATGTATACACATCGGCTCATTTTGTATTTTTGGCTCTCGTGTCTCTCCCTCACTCTCTCTCTCCCCCTCTCTCTCTCTCCCCCCCTCTCTCTCTGCGTGAATGTGTGTGTGTGTGTGTGTGTGTGTGTGTGTGTGTGTGTGTGTGTGTGTGTGTGTGTGTGTGTGTTGCATGTGCGAAGGATGTGGAAGGAGGAGGGAAGGGCGTTCTATGTTAATTTGAGTGCATGCATTTGCATGAAGGGGCCATTGCACATTCATTCCTGTCAATGCATCCATTTTGTGGGTCTTTGAAAATGATTCGTTATCTAATCTTTATCCAATGTTTCTCAGTGTCACTCACGTCCACATGATGTAAAGCGTGAATCATTGCGTTTTTCAATGTTGTTTGTCACTTTTACACTATTCTATACCATTGCACCATTTCTAATTTAAAACTTGACCTCTGAATTTCAAAAGTATCCATATACACTTCTCTTGTTTCTAGTTCCAAAGAGGGACTCGTATCATATATACACTTCTCTTGTTTCTAGTTCCAAAGAGGGAGTCGTATCATATATACACTTGTCTTGTTTCTAGTTCCAAAGAGGGACTCGTATCATATACACTTCTCTTGTTTCTAGTTCCAAAGAGGGACTCGTATCATATACACTTCTCTTGTTTCTAGTTCCATAGTGGGGCTCGTATCATATACACTTCTCTTGTTTCTAGTTCCAAAGAGGGACTCGTATCATATACACTTCTCTTGTTTCTAGTTCCAAAGTGGGGCTCGTATCATATACACTTCTCTTGTTTCTAGTTCCAAAGTGGGGCTCGTATCATATACACTTCTCTTGTTTCTAGTTCCAAAGAGGGACTCGTATCATATACACTTCTCTTGTTTCTAGTTCCAAAGAGGGACTCGTATCCTGCAACAGATCACAGACCCCCTTCAGCTCATACTTTCAGAGATACGTGTTTATGCTCTTTTTCTTTTGCTTACGATACCAGAATTATTTCATTAGAAAAGTAGTTAAAGACTCAGAATCAAAACTTACTTACAGGCTTCGCTGCCACAACAGCAACAGTGAGCTGTTGAAGACAGGGCGACCCTGTCGAAATATTCTCCAAGTAAGTTTTGATTCTGAGTCTTTATCTGCTTTTCTAATATTGATCCAGAATCCAGAAACCTATATTCTTAAGAACTATTTTATGTTTTGATCAAGATTTTGAAAATGTCTTCACTCTGATTTCATTCATGATTGAAAAGGTGTCTCAGATCTATAGTTCTTGGTCTCCAGTATGTCTCCATCACTTTCTTCATGTTCACGATTGTACAAATGCCTTCAAATCACAATTTACTTCACAGTGTGATTGCACACACTTCTTGGTTGTTATCCGTTTCCAGACATCCATTCCCATATCTCTTCTGCTCGTGATTTCATACATTGCAGCTCTGTGTTATGATGTTTGAGATGCTGTTCTTCTCCCATGATTCCAGATACTGCAGCACACACCATCCTCTTCTGTGCGATCTCAAGCGTCTTCCTCTTTCATCATTGTAAACATCTCTACCCACGCTGCCAATGATTTGGTGAATTTCTGCAGACCATTCATGACTGTGATTGCAGAAAGTTCTGCACACCAATCCAATGTCTAAGATTCTAGAAATTGCCGCTAACTATTCTCTTGAAAAAACTCTGCAGATCATTGGTGACTTCAATGTTTCTGAAAACTCTGAGGACCATTCTCATATGATTCCAAGCATTTCTGCAGACCATTCTCATATGATTCCAGGCATTTCTGCAGACCATTCTCATATGATTCCAAGCATTTCTGCAGACCATTCTCATATGATTCCAAGCATTTCTGCAGACCATTTGCACGATGTCGGACTTATCTGCAGACTATTCTCTTACTCAAGATACCAGATAAGACCACAGTCGTGGTGCCAGAGACGTTTTCAGACCTTGCCTGTGCCGATGATTCCTGAAGTCTTGAGGCGTGTCCGTCACGTCAGCTGTGACTCCCATCACTTCTTTCTACTGTCCATTCACTCCAGACACGCTGCAATGTCCGCCGTGGACTGTGTAAATAACACAACATTTGACTTGAATTTGGATTTATCGTCTATCGTCATGCGAGTCAAAAGCACAACTCTCTCTGTCTCCGTCTCTCTGTTGCTGTCTCTGTCTGTCGCTGTCTGTCTGTCTGTCTGTCTCTCTCCCTCTGTGTGTGTGTGTGTGTGTGTGTGTGTGTGTGTGTGTGTGTGTGTGTGAGAGAGAGAGAGAGAGAGAGAGAGGGGGGGGGGGGAGAGAGAGAGAGACAGAGAGAGAGAGAGAAAGTATGTGTGTGTGTGTGTGTGTGTGTGTGTGTGTGTGTGTGTGTGTGTGTGTGTGTGTGTGTGTGTGTGCTTGACAGTTGTTGTTTTTTCTACCGTTACTATATGTATGCGTGTAAGCATACAAAGCTCTATTGTCAGTAACGCGCAATGTGAATGTTCTCCCGAGTTTTGGTCCCTGAGACTGTCAAAGAATGGTGTGGTCATTCGTTCACTGGCTGACCACTGGTGCCTTTACAGTCCAGACTGTCCTGAGAACTGTCAAAGAATGGTGTGGTCACCCATTCACTGGCTGACAACTAGTGACTGTACAGTCTAGACTGTCCTGAGAACTGTCAAAGAATGGTGTGGTCACCATTCACTGGCTGACCACTAGTGCCTGTACAGTCCACACTGTCTGCCGCGTCGGTCTTTGTTTAGTGATACCTGTTTGGTCAGACATCTGACCTCGTTTCCCTGGTTGATTGTGTCATGAACAACACTGTCAGCGTCCTCCAGTCATCGTTCAGACAGTCCTCCAGTGTACACACAGGGTCTGTGGTGTTGCTGCCTTGTCGTTCAGACAGTCCTCCAGTGTACACACAGGGTCTGTGGTGTTGATGCCTGGCCCTATCATTTCACACAGTCCTCCAGTGTACACACAGGGTCTGTGGTGTTGATGCCTGGCCCTATCATTTCAAACAGTCCTCCAGTGTACACACAGGGTCTGTGGTGTTGGTGCCTGGCCCTATCATTTCAGACACTCCTCCAGTGTACACACAGGGTCTGTGGTGTTGATGCCTGGCCCTATCATTTCAGACAGTCCTCCAGTGTACACACAGGGTCTGTGGTGTTACTGCCTTGTCATTCAGACAGTCCTCCAGTGTACACACAGGGTCTGTGGTGTTGGTGCCTGGCCCTATCATTTCAGACAGTCCTCCAGTGTACACACAGGGTCTGTGGTGTTGGTGCCTGGCCCTATCATTTCAGACAGTCCTCCAGTGTACACACAGGGTCTGTGGTGTTGGTGCCTGGCCCTATCATTTCAGACAGTCTCCAGTGTACACACAGGGTCTGTGGTGTTGATGCCTGGCCCTATCATTTTAGACAGTCCTCCAGTGTACACACAGGGTCTGTGGTGTTGTGCCTGGCCCTATCATTTCAGACAGACCTCCAGTGTACACACAGGATCTGTGGTGTTGGTGCTGGCCCTATCATTTCAGACAGTCCTCCAGTGTACACACAGGGTCTGTGGTGTTGGTGCCTAGCCCTATCATTTCAGACAGTCCTCCAGTGTACACACAGGGTCTGTGGTGTTGGTGCCTGGCCCTATCATTTCAGACAGTCCTCCAGTGTACACACAGGGTCTGTGGTGTTGGTGCCTGGCCCTATCATTTCAGACACTCCTCCAGTGTACACACAGGGTCTGTGGTGTTACTGCCTTGTCGTTCAGACAGTCCTCCAGTGTACACACAGGGTCTGTGGTGTTGGTGCCTGGCCCTTTCATTTCAGACAGTCCTCTAGTGTACACACAGGGTCTGTGGTGTTGCTGCCTTGTCGTTCAGACAGTCATCCAGTGTACACACAGGGTCTGTGGTGTTGGTGCCTGGCCCTATCATTCAGACAGTCCTCCAGTGTACACACAGGGTCTGTGGTATTGGTGCCTGGCCCTATCATTTCAGACAGTCCTCCAGTGTACACACAGGGTCTGTGGTGTTGGTGCCTGGCCCTATCATTTCAGACACTCCTCCAGTGTACACACAGGGTCTGTGGTGTTGGTGCCTGGCCCTATCATTTCAGACAGTCCTCCAGTGTACACACAGGGTCTGTGGTGTTGCTGCCTTGTCGTTCAGACAGTCCTCCAGTGTACACAAAGGGTCTGTGGTGTTGGTGCCTGGCCCTATCATTTCAGACACTCCTCCAGTGTACACACAGGGTCTGTGGTGTTAGTGCCTGGCCCTATCATTTCAGACAGTCCTCCAGTGTACACACAGGGTCTGTGGTGTTGCTGCCTTGTCGTTCAGACAGTCCTCCAGTGTACACACAGGGTCTGTGGTGTTGGTGCCTGGCCCTTTCATTTCAGACAGTCCTCCAGTGTACACACAGGGTCTGTGGTGTTGCTGCCTTGTCGTTCAGACAGTCCTCAGTGTACACAAAGGGTCTGTGGTGTTGGTGCCTGGCCCTTTCATTTCAGACAGTCCTCCAGTGTACACACAGGGTCTGTGGTGTTGCTGCCTTGTCGTTCAGACAGTCCTCCAGTGTACACAAAGGTCTGTGGTGTTGGTGCCTGGCCCTTTCATTTCAGACAGTCCTCCAGTGTACACACAGGGTCTGTGGTGTTGCTGCCTTGTCGTTCAGACAGTCCTCCAGTGTACACAAAGGGTCTGTGGTGTTAGTGCCTGGCCCTTTCATTTCAGACAGTCTCCAGTGTACACACAGGGTCTGTGGTGTTGGTGCCTGGCCCTATCATTTCAGACAGTCCTCCAGTGTACACACAGGGTCTGTGGTGTTAGTGCCTGGCCCTATCATTTCAGACAGTCCTCCAGTGTACACACAGGGTCTGTGGTGTTGCTGCCTTGTCGTTCAGACAGTCCTCCAGTGTACACACAGGGTCTGTGGTGTTGGTGCCTGGCCCTATCATTTTCAGACAGTCCTCCAGTGTACACACAGGGTCTGTGGTGTTAGTGCCTGGCCCTATCATTTCAGACAGTCCTCCAGTGTACACAAAGGGTCTGTGGTGTTGGTGCCTGGCCCTATCATTTCAGACAGTCCTCCAGTGTACACACAGGGTCTGTGGTGTTGCTGCCTTGTCGTTCAGACAGTCCTCCAGTGTACACACAGGGTCTGTGGTGTTGGTGCCTGGCCCTATCATTTCAGACAGTCCTCCAGTGTACACACAGGGTCTGTGGTGTTGGTGCCTGGCCCTATCATTTCACACAGTCCTCCAGTGTACACACAGGGTCTGTGGTTTTTGGTGCCTGGCCCTATCATTTCAGACAGTCCTCCAGTGTACACACAGGGTCTGTGGTGTTGCTGCCTTGTCGTTCAGACAGTCCTCCAGTGTACACACAGGGTCTGTGGTGTTGGTGCCTGGCCCTATCATTTCAGACAGTCCTCCAGTGTACACACAGGGTCTGTGGTGTTGGTGCCTGGCCCTATCATTTCACACAGTCCTCCAGTGTACACACAGGGTCTGTGGTGTTGGTGCCTGGCCCTATCATTTCAGACAGTCCTCCAGTGTACACACAGGGTCTGTGGTGTTGGTGCCTGGCCCTATCATTTCAGACAGTCCTCCAGTGTACACACAGGGTCTGTGGTGTTGGTGCCTGGCCCTATCATTTCAGACAGTCCTCCAGTGTACACACAGGGTCTGTGGTGTTGGTGCCTGGCCCTATCATTGTCCTCCAGTGTACACACAGGGTCTGTGGTGTTAGTGCCTGGCCCTATCATTGTCCTCCAGTGTACACACAGGGTCTGTGGTGTTAGTGCCTGGCCCTATCATTGTCCTCCAGTGTACACACAGGGTCTGTGGTGTTAGTGCCCTATCATTGTCCTCCAGTGTACACACAGGGTCTGTGGTGTTGGTGCCTGGCCCTATCATTGTCCTCCAGTGTACACACAGGGTCTGTGGTGTTGGTGCCTGGCCCTATCATTTCAGACAGTCCTCCAGTGTACACACAGGGTCTGTGGTGTTAGTGCCCTATCATTCGGCTTTTGTTTATTCGTTTATTAGTTTATCTATTGATTTATTCAATCATTTGCTTATTTATCTAATTTTTAATTTTTTTATTAATTTATTCGTTTGTGTATTCATGTATTTATTTACTTATTTGTTTCTTGGTTATTCATTCATTCAGTTATTTTCTTATTTGTTTGTTGATGTATTTGTATGTACTTTTTTTTTCTGGCGTGGCCTGTGTTTAAACCTGCCACTCCCTGGCAAACCACGAGTGCCTTAATACCGTTAATGCCTTTAGGTCACAAGTCCCTGTTGACTGTTTTCACTGTCATTTTCTTGTTGTTCAGTGCGTTGATTGTGTTGGATGTTTCAGTGTTGCTCCGCTGCCTGGCCTTGATGTTTGATCCGTGCCTTGAATGACTACCACCTGACAGTGCATTATCAGTCAAAATATTTAGTGTATATTTTCGCCTGTACACCTTGTTCGTCTGAATGTTGTATTTTTGAGAAGAAAAACCTGGTGTAGATTATAAATGTTATTTAATTCTAATTCAACGTGTTCATTGTGAAAATGTCTTTAGAGTGCATTGTTGATGACCTAGAGCTGTCTTCTGTCAAACCTTTACTATCTGGCAATATCATTGAGTCATTATAATCATGTGCTCAATTTGTACAATGTTTTATATTTCAGACCATTGGTTTTTGGCCATGCCGTTAAGTCATTATCTCATATAGACAAACGGCCTTTAATTTCCATCACATGTCTGTATGGTCCAAGAGCTTTGTATCGAAACCCTCGGTGTCTGGGAACACCGTTGAATCATTGTCTAAAGTATCTTGCGTGACAGTTATGCCTTCCTCACGTCTGTAAGATCTGTTGGAGATCTTTGAGGACGACGCCCTCCACCCTCAACCCCTCCCCCCCCCCACCCGCACCCCATCCCCCCAAGTCTTCTGGGCCTTAACTCTTTGCACTGTCAAGGGAGTCGGGCCGCACCCAGGTCATGAGTCCTGGAGGCCCTTTTGTTACCGCCTTTTTTCTCTCAGTGTTTCACCTGGATTGGAAACTGCTCCACCAGAATGGGGAGGCACCCGGAAGTCCAGTCACTGTGTGACGGGTGTCCTGGTCACCCGGAAGTCCAGTCACTGTGTGACGGGTGTCCTGGTCACCCGGAAGTCCAGTCACCGTGTGACGGGTGTCCTGGTCACCCGGAAGTCCAGTCACCGTGTGACGGGTGTCCTGGTCACCCGGAAGTCCAGTCACCGTGTGACGGGTGTCCTGGTCACCCGGAAGTCCAGTCACCGTGTGACGGGTGTCCTGGTCACGCGGAAGTCTAGTCACCGTGTGACGGGTGTCCTGGTCACCTGGAAGTCCAGTCACCGTGTGACGGGTGTCCTGGTCACCCGGAAGTCCAGTCACCGTGTGACGGGTGTCCTGGTCACCTTCCTTGTCAGACGCATGTCGTCAACTGGGAAATGAATTCTGGAGGAGGTTTAGTTTGGTTCCCCCTCAGTCAGATCCAGGTGGAACTCTCCTCATCTGCTGGCGTGCTTCCAGGGCTGTGGTGCCCACCTTCCCAGTGACCGACACCTGTTTCAGCTGATGCCTTTCTGAAAGGACTCATGACCGACACCAGTTTCAGCTGATGCCTTTCTGAAAGGATTCATGTTCGGCAGTGACATTGAGCCAACGTTCAATACTGTCAACATACAGAGCTCTGTGACCTGTCTGTCTGTGAGCCAACGTTCAATACTGTCAACATACAGAGCTCTGTGACCTGTCTGTCTGTGAGCCAACGTTCAATACTCTCAACATACAGAGCTCTGTGACCTGTCTGTCTGTGAGCCAACGTTCAATACTGTCAACATACAGAGCTCTGTGACCTGTCTGTCTGTGAGCCAACGTTCAATACTGTCAACATACAGAGCTCTGTGACCTGTCTGTCTGTGAGCCAACGTTCAATACTCTCAACATACAGAGCTCTGTGACCTGTCTGTCTGTTTGTGTGGTTTGGTCTGTGTCTTAGTCACTGTCATTTGGCAGTGTCTTTGACTCGCTGATCATAATGTTCAGAGTTCAGGTGTTACTCGTTTTGCACGTGTGTGCACTGGAGATGGGGATGGCGGGGACGAGGCGTGCCCGTGTTAATCACAGGTGTTGGTCAATGTTTGCACTGGAGAGGAATGGGGGATGGCGGGGACGAGGTGTTCCCGTGTTAATCACAGGTGTTGGTCAATGTTTTCAGCGATCGTCAAAAGATATCGGCGGATGCCAGTTACCCAGTGTCCTCACTGTCGAAAACACTTTCCGTTGCATTGTTTTCTTTGTCTTCCATTCCTGACTGGCATCAGGGGAACCATGACTACTTGCAGAACCCGACTGCCAGGTGATGAGGCATTGCCAACAGTGGTCACTGTGTGATATTCTAGTGGCAAGTGTAGAATCACACTTTCTTCCTCAATCCCTTCCGCCCCCACCCCCACCCCCACCCCCACCCCCTTCCATTGCACGCCCATAGTTTGCCTACACAGTGCGGCTTTTAACTGGTGTGCACCACTTTATTCACATAAAAAACTGTTGTTATTGAACCCCCCCCCCCTCCTCCTGTCGTTTTTTTTTGTTCCTGTAACACCACAGACTTATAAACACACTAAAAAACACATTTTCTTTCATCTCTATGGTGTCATGGTTTGGTCTTTACTTGGTGTGGTAACTGGCATATTAAAATGTTCTTGACTCTTTGTTTTCATTGGTCAGGGATCTTTCGTCTGCGTGTCTCTGAAGTCGAGTTTGCAATTTACAGTTTTTTCCCCTCCAGTTTGTGTTTAGAATCATCTAAACGTATTTAATCAGCACATGTCATGGTTTAGGATTTTTCTGTTTTGAATGAATAACACGTGAGCGTCTCCCTGGTTTATTGTTTATGGTGGAGTTCAATGTTTTTCATCATTCGAATGTTTCCCGTCTGACAAGGGGACAAGGTCTTTGAATCAATGTTTGACTGTTATCAATGTTTGACTGTTGTCAATGTTTGACTGTTATCAATGCTTCACTGTTATCAATGTTTGAATGTTATCAATGTTTGAATGTTATCAATGTTTGACTGTTATCAATGTTTGACTGTTATCAATGATTGACTATTCAAGTGCAAAGATACATCGTTGACAGGTCTGTTTATGAGGGAGGAAGGAAGTGAGGGGGAGGGGCTGGGAGGAAGTGGAGGCTTAGGGGTCGGACCGGACCTGTCTAACACGACTCGATCTGGCAGCTCCTAAATGTCTTGGACACAACGCCTGTCTGTGATCGTCATGGAAACAGTGCCTGTCTGTGGTCGGTTCGCCGCTCAGCACGCATGATTTCACACGATTTTTATTCAGACCCCAGCCCACGGGTCTTTAGAGCACCGTCCAGCAACCATTTGGTGCGGCCTGGCTGTATCATTGAATGACATCATCACTCTGTGTCTTCAGTACTGAATGACATCATCACTCTGTGTCCTCACTATTGAATAACACCATCACTCTGTGTCCTCACTATTGAATGACATCATCACTCTGTGTCCTCACTATTGAATGACATAATCACTCTGTGTCCTCACTATTGAATGACATCATCACTCTGTGTCCTCACTATTGAATGACATCATCACTCTGCGTCTTCACTTTACAGAAATGTTTATTTCTGTCTCTAAGTGATTACATTCTTGTTGTGTATTAAACGAAGAATCCTATTGAATCGCTCTGTGTCGCTTTGCATCATTCTGTCCAGTACACGAAGGTATTGAATCTCTTAGTCTGCGCGTCTTTACTGATGATGATGATGATGATGATGATGATGATGACTATGATGATGATGATGATGAAACATAATAATAATAATATAAAAAATGATAAAAATAACAATAATAACAGTAATACATATAATGATAATCATAATGTTATACAATTATTATTATTGTAATTATCATTTATTATTTTCATTATTATGAGTAGTAGTAGTAGTAGTAGTAGTAGTAGTAGTAGTAGTAGTAGTGGTGGTGGTGATGGTGGTGGTGGTGGTGGTGGTGGTGGTGGTGGTGGTATAACAATTCAGTTCATTTTCTTTCAAGACGCGTTCCATAGAGGTGAGGCGGGATGCTCACTTGCTTGGCGAGCGGCGGGGTTTCCTAGCACTATCCAGCGGGGAATGGAGCTAGAGACTGGCGAGAGATCCCCAGAGTAACTTAGACAGACAAAATGGCCGACGTGTCACCAAACCTCTGACAGGAGCCTAAAATGTAGTGTGGTCCTTTGATTGGTGCATGAAATGATCTGAGTTCTCGCTCTGTTGAAAACAAAAATTGAATTTTTGAAAAAGGGAAGAAAAGACTGAAGACGAAGCTACACTGTAAAAAAAGTATTTCTGTCTGCATCCTTTCTCAGCCCTCTCTCTTGTCGCTTCTCTTGCCGCTAACCGGTAGTCGCTCGCGAATTCTCGGGACTCAACGAGAAAGCCGCCGGTTCTACCTACCAATCAGTCCTGGACTTTAAAGAAAGACAAATGATCTGTCATTAAGAAAGACAGTGATCTGTCATACAAGTTGGACTTTAAAGAAAGACAGTGATCTATCATACAAGTTGCCGTGTTGAAAACATTCAGAGACAGAGCAGACGTTTCTTGCATCGCCATCACAGCACCGCAAGAACAACAGCAGTTCAGCAGCAGCTGAACTTTCAACATGACGCTGTGGTGTCAAGAAACTGGATCGTTCATTAACCCTATTGATGAGCCTAGGCATTGGTCTGCACTCTCTGGATTGTTCATTAACCCTATTGATAAGCCTAGACATTGGTCTGCACTCTCTGGATCGTTCATTAACCCTATTGATGAGCCTAGACATTGGTCTGCACTCTCTGGATCGTTCATTAACCCTATTGATGAGCCTAGGCATTGGTCTGCACTCTCTAGATCGTTCATTAACCCTATTGATAAGCCTAGACATTGGTCTGCACTCTCTGGATCGTTCATTAACCCTATTGATGAGCCTAGACATTGGTCTGCACTCTCTGGATCGTTCATTAACCCTATTGATAAGCCTAGGCATTGGTCTGCACTCTCTGGATAGTTCATTAACCCTATTGATGAGCCTAGACATTGGTCTGCACTCTCAACAACAAGACATCAGGACAAGTACCCTCACCAGTTTCCTGCAACGGAATACAAAACAACTGACAAACTACACTGTTTGGGTACAGGCTTTGACCGAACGATGACCTCAAGAAAGCAGATTGAGACTGTTGTTCTTAAATGCAAAAAGGACCTGTCCGCCACGGAGGCAATAGCAGCTAAAGGCACTGGATTGGCCATCTCTAACAAGCTGTTGTACTCAGTGGAATGAATTATGGATTAGTGTGAGCAGCTAAAGACACTGGATTAGCCATCTCTAACAAGCTGTTGTACTCAGTGGATTATGGTTTATGGATTAGTGTTTACAACAGTGTCCAAGAGCTATCTTCTTAGATTAGCGAGAATTCACAATTAACCAATGAGACTGATCTTGGGAACTACAAAAGACACGTCAAATGAAACGATGCAATATCTGCTAGACCATTTTTCAAGCAAGTCGGACACACGCTAGAGCAGATGAAGGCATATTTCAGAATACTTGAAAATCCCAGTCGAGGAAACAAAAAGCACTCATCTCGGACAAGAAAAATCATGGATGGTACAGGCAGAACACAACACATAGCTTGTGAGTTATCAGAAATAAACGGAGAATGGGAAAAATATCCAGAACACTTTAATCATCTCTGCCGAACTGCCATCGCTCCAGAGCTCGGAAGACACAGTAGAGAATGTCAGAATGCAAAAACTGACGCAGAATCTCAAAAGCAGATAGAAAACTCCGGCTTGGAAGAAGATATTGTCATATACACTGACGTTCCGTCACCAAGGGTAAGTCAAACCGGGGATCCACAGTGAAGCAAATAGCCGAGCTATTCAGGAAGACAATGGTGTATACAGTTTAACAACTCCAAGTCTAACAATAGAGGGAGAACCAGTGGCAATGACACAAGCACCACTGGCTATGACACAAGCACCACTGGCTATGACACAAGCACCACTGGCTATGACACAAGCACCACTGGCTATGACACAAGCACCACTGGCTCTCAGCAACAGACCAGACTGGAACTCAACCAACCATGTTACTGACTCCATGAACCTGCTGCAAAAAGCGGAGAGTGAAATGAGAAGCGAGAACTGGACTTTGTGGTATACATCTTCCAGACAATTGCCAGTGTCTCTTCCTTTCTTTTCAATCCTCTATATACTTCGTAGGCAAAAGTGGCCGCATTCCCCCGCGTAGTTTGCGTGTTCTGAAGCCTGATTGATGGGAGGGAGGGGTTGTCAACTTTCACGGTCTCTTGAGAGTTTCTTTGCTGATTCATTCCAAGAGCTTTCCTACTATATTTTGCATAGTGAGCGTGATGATGATGATGATGATGATGATGATGATGATGATGATGATGAATCATTACACAATCTCTTTATTGTCCAAAGAGCTTCTTTCTGCTGTAGTCAGTGTAAACATTAAAGTGTCCGCACACACGTGTGTCAGATGATGATAATGATGATGATGATGATGATGATGATGATGTTAGTGAATCATTACTCAATATCTTATTGTCCAAAGAGCTTCTGTCTGCTATAGTCAGTGTGACCCTCAGAGT
>CM031604.1:1221564-1271564 GCA_018398815.1 Conus ventricosus | reverse complement strand
GCCATTTCAGTGTCAGTAAATATATGTGAATTGTGTGTGTGCCATCTCAACGTCAGTGAATACATATAGATCCTGTGTGAGCCATCTCAACGTCAGCAAATGTGTGCAGATTCTGTGTGAGCCATCTCAGTGTCAGTAAATGTATGTGAATTGTGTTATGTGCCATCTCAACGTCAGTGAACACATACAGATTCTCTGTGAGCCATCTCAGTGTCAGTAAATGTGTGTGAATTGTGTGTGTGCCTTCTCAACGTCAGTGAATACATACAGATTCTGTGTGAGCCATCTCAGTGTCAGTAAATTGTGTGGAATTGTGTGTGTGTGCCATCTCAACGTCAGTAAACACATAAAGATTCTGTATGTGCCATCTCAACGTCAGTGAATACATAAAGATTCTGTGTGAGCCATCTCAACGTTGGCAAATGTATGTGAATTCTTTAAGTGCCATCTCAACGTTGGCAAATGTATGTGAATTCTTTAAGTGCCATCTCAACGTTGGCAAATGTATGTGAATTCTGGGGAACGTAGCCTCGGTAGTACCCCTGCAGGCCTTACACATGGTAGAGCTGTTTATTTTGTTTTGTTTGAGGGACCTGACAGCTTTGATGTTTTTTCTACTTTCTTAGACTGAGGTCTCAAAAAACCCTTTGATATCGTATGTCCTAAAAAAAATTAAGGACTGAAACTGTATTTGTAATATTCCCTGGAAACTAATTTTAAAGAAATGTTCAAATTCCAAACCAGTGAAAAAGAAAAGGGATTCCTAACTAGAAAGTAAAAGGGATTTAACAAATTTCTTCAGAATAAAGGACTGAATTTACAATTTTCCCATTTTTTTTCGGACTTGGAGGGTTTCTATAAAAACAACAACAACAAAAAAAACCCTCCCCCAATTTCTTTTCTCAAAGGAAACCTAGCCAACAAAAACCCTTTATATGAAATATTTAGAATGAACACTATGCACACTAGACAGACAATTGTTTTTGAGACTAAGGGAGAGAATCAGAATTTAGAAAACAGAACCAAGACTGGAAGTCCCGAGATGGGGAGAGGAATGTAGAAAAGATAAAGGAAGATAAAGGAGGCCCTAGGTAGATCCTAATGACAACGACCTCCCTACACCTGGAGACAGGTACCTTCTGAGACAAGAAAAACACTTAGATTCTACCTCTAGAAGCATTCGCACACCATTCATTCACATGCTACATCACTGCAAGAAAGAAAAATTAAGGGAGAGAGTATAATATTATGCACTGCCACTAGGGGCAGTAAATTAACACAAAAAGTTCTGGGGCCAGACAAAAATGAAGACAGAAGGAGCAGAAAAAATGAAGGTCAGAAGGAGCAGAAAGAAGTGGGGTCACCATGGACAAAAGGTTGAGTCCCTTGGCGTGACAGACGTACAGAGACACAAGAGAGATGAGGTCATTGTCGTAAAAATAAAATTTCCCGACTCCAATTTTCACTCGGGGTCTTTCACGATCCCCCGCATTCAACTTTTCTTCTTATTAAGAGGCAGTTCCCTTTGGAGTTGTATGTATTTTAACCCTTTAAAAAAAAATTACAATAAAGTTTCTCCCGCATTCAAACTTTTCTTCTTATTAAGAGGCGTTCCCTTTGGTAGTTGTTATGTATTTTAACCCCTTTTAAAAAAAAAATTACAATAAAGTTTCTCCCGCATCAACTTTTCTTCTTATTAAGGGGCATTTCCCCTTTGGAGTTTATGTATTTTAACCCCTTTAAAAAAAATGTTTACAATAAGTTTCAGTAGTTTCTTCAGGACTTCGTTCCCCCACTTTGCTTTCTCCCCAAACATTTCATGAAAGATTAGCGCACATCAATCACCATAACAAGCCCCACAGGTTCAACCTCGGGCAAAAAAAACCTTCTGATGACTTATCAGATAAGGGCAACAAAACCTTCTGATGACTTTAAAGAAAAGGGGCAACAAGGCCTTCTGACGACTTTTCAGATACGGGCAACAAGGCCTTCTGATAAACTTAATCAGATAAGGGCAACAAAACCTTCTGATGACTTTATCAGATAAGGGCAACAAAACCTTCTGATGATTTTATCAGCAAGGGCAACAAGGCCTTCTGATTGACTTTATCAGATAAGGGCAAAAAGGGCCTTCTGATGACTTTATCAGTAAGGGGCAAAAAGGGTCTTCTGATGACTTTATCAGATAAGGGCAACAGGCCTTCTGATAAATTTATAGAAAAGGACAACAGGCCTTCTGATGACTTTATCAGAAAAGGGCAACAAGGCCTTCTAAATGACTTTATCAGATAAGGGCAACAAGGCCCTTTCTGATGACTTTATCAGATAAGGGCAACACGCCTTCTGATGACTTTATCAGATAAGGGCAAAAAGGGCCCTTCTGATGACTTTATCGATAAGGCAACAAGGCCTTCTGATGACTTATCAGATAAGGGCAACAGGCCTTCTGATGACTTATCAGAAAAGGGCAACACGGCCTTCTGTGATTTTTAAATCAGATAAGGCAACACGGCCTTCTGATGACTTTATCAAAATAAGGGCAACACGGCCCATAAAGACATCTCTTCAAGTTGGCCCCCAGACCCACACTATCGCCAAATAACCAACATTGCCCTTTAAGGCCACGAGTAAGTAATTGCGTATTTCTTTTAATCATCCAACCTAACTGAGACCTCAGTCATCGCTGTTTGTTTTATTCATTGGATTTAGTTTTAGACTTGCACTGTTGACTTAACTTCTTTTTTTTATTTTTCACATAGGGGACTTCGGGGGCAACTACTTTGACGGAGAAAAATCCCTTTTTCCTTCCACGTTTAGGCTTATACTGGCAGTTTAATGCCTTGATTACAATCAACCTATATAGCACCTCTAATACACAGCCCCTATAAAATTTTGGGTACATTTTGAGGCCAGTCTCTCTCTCTCGAACACATCTGCTGACGCTGACTGCTATTTTAGCCAGCCAGTCCAATGACAGCCAGTGAGAATTTGTTAATCCTGTCACGGGTAAACATCATGCTTTTCCTGCAGTCAAGCCCATATCAGGGTTTTTCCTGCAGTCAAGCCCAAAATTACGCTTTTCCGCAGTCAACCCCAAAATCACGCTTTTCCTGCAGAGAACAGGAAAGGGCATTCTAGCTCCCCGTCTCAACCAGTTTCGCCCCGGGCGACTCTAGATGCCCCTTTCCCTGTTCTCTGAAAAGTAAGACTTCAATAACCAAAAAATAACGATTACACAAACAAACTTTACTGTGTAGGATTGTCCGTTTTAAATACTAATTTACTAACTTTTCAGATTTTAGTTTTTGCTAATCCTATGTTTTTCCTGATCATTCTCAATAACATCATTTCACGCAAACATTCATCAAATGCATCTCTGCCCTTTCATTTGAAAAAAACACTACATCTTTAACTGTTCTCTAAAGTCTTTTAAAACCGAGTTATATTTTTGACATAAAATCCACACACTTATCCCAGCATGTCTTCCGCTAAAGGCTAGTTTTAAACAAAGTTTTTCTTTTTTAACTATGTCTCTTTCTGCCGAACAGTCATCTTAATAAATAGTGTCTGCGTTCCCTCAAACAATCTTTTAAAAGTGTTCTAAACATTCACTCAGTTTATTGCTGGGATAACTAAAAATTATGTTATCATCAGTCCATATAAACCTTCTATCAGATATGCTTTGTTCCATTTAAGTGTTGGGCAGAAAATTACAATATGATCAAAATTATAACGATAAACTGTTTGAACAGGTTGAGGATAAATATTGTTTTTTTCCACAACCGGGTTTGTCCACAAATTAATGAACAATGAGGGGTTTTTGTCATAAAGTTTAAACTGCTCCATTAGTTTTATAACAGAATTTAATCTAATCCAGTTATTATTTTTACAATACTCTCCGTCAAAAACTTGTTCAGTATAAAAAAACCCCTATGAGGCCTAAATGTAAGATTAAATCCAATTCAGTTCTGTAAGATTGCTTCTATTTAAGTCAATATTGTTTTTGTTGCTTTTTTTTTATGCCCTTTAAATATCCTCACCATTGTGAAGAACGACGATGGTAATTTTAAAAGACGTTTAACTCTAAGTTTTGCCGCTAATATTAATTCCTTTTATAAGGTCTCACTAACGCCCACAACCCCATCCCTCTCTACATCTTTAAAGACAGAAATTTCAAATATCATTGTGAACGCATCTCCTAATTTTTGTTTGGGAAAGAACGTAATTTTGTAGAAGCTTTCTTTAAAACCGTTTCTCTTCTGTGGAGGATGTACGTTTTTTCTCATACGGCGATATTTCAATCTCTTTCCGAATTGTCGTCCGGCATAAGACTTACATGTAAAGGGCCAGGTTGAATGCTTTCTGAAACTTTTTGACGGCTAAAAATGTAAATGGCTATGAATTCAAATTTTATTTCCCATTCAAAAATATGGTTCTAAATGCCATTTGAGGTCAGGTTTTCGAACATTTTATATTCATACTGGCCAACATTATTTGCTTCTAGAGCGAATTTTTGTTCTAGTTTGGGAAAACTTTTGTTGTCCCCAAACCTCTTTGCGTTTATAATCACCATCTTTAGTGTACTAAAAAACCATACAAGCGCTATCTCACCGTTCTGTTCAAAGTCGTAACGTCTGCAAGGTCTTTTAATTCTAAAGTTATACACCTCACAGGCGCTAATGTAACTCCGGATTCTTCTGGCCACGCGACATTTTTTAGTAAAAACTTATTATTTTATTTCCAAAACAATGTGCAGGTTTCACATTTACGATTTTCCCCCCGTTTGTCTTTGATTTTTATATTAAATGATCCGCCCCTCCCACAAACAAATTCTTTTAAACTGTAAATTAGGGAATTGTATAATTTCATAATCGCAATATGCAGTTTTCCCGAGGGAAGAGCTCTTAAAACATTTGAGGGCCTTCCATCATGTAGTTTTCATCATGCTTAGTTCGTCCAAATGAACAAAAGAGTAATGAATGTAATTCAAGATCGAGCGGATTTTCTCCCTCATAAGTAGTTTTGTTTGGTGTAACTCTAAATCTATGATTGTCAGCTTCAAAGCCTAACATTTTAGCTAGCTCTAAAATCAAAAAGGTAATGTATTTCTTCTTCTTGGGTTTTGATTGATAACATTGTTTTTAGATTTGCATTGTAAGTTTGAGAGTAATGTCAAAGTTACCATTGCTTCTTTTAGTGAGCAAAACCCGTAAAAACCCATCGGGTTTGGTTAACTGGCTAATTTTGTCCCTAAATTTTTTAACTTTTAGAATCGTATTTTTAAATTCTTGATTCATTTATATTTAAACCATACGACTTTGTAAAATATTTATGAAGCGCACCATTCTGGTTCCGCAATTGTTATCAAAGCATGTTCTAAAAACAAAAGGACGGTCTGAGTTGTTATTGTTACAAACATTTTTTAAACAAAATAAAAATGAGTGGTTTAAATATAATACTAAAGCAAAAATTTCTGTTGGGCCGCACTACAATTTTAAAAAATATTGCAACTGATACTCTTGACATTGCTGTGCCCCAGACTGTCACTTTCATAAAAAGGTGAGTACTCCTTTAAAGCAGATATCTTAACCCCCTATAAAAAAGACTACATCGCAAAAGTGTGGTTTGGGTCATCCGATGCGTTTTTATCAGAACCAGTTAAACTTTGCTGTGTTTTGTGCAACAACTGGGTGGAGTATCGTATGCTAATCATTTAAATCATCCTGACCCTTTTGGGTGGGGTCAGTGTACAGATTTCATTTTTATTACACCTTCAGGCGTATTTTGACTAAACGCGAGCGCCATTACCAAATGACAAAACGTTTTAATCCATTCAGCAACAGAATAGACATGAAGGCTTTTGAAAGGATCTGTAACGAATTCAATATAATGTTAAGACAGACTTTAGACAAAAGTCGGATCTTAATCATGGCTTAGGCACCCCTTTTTAAATTGGGCGTGCACAGAAAGTATAACTATGACTGGAATCCTCCTTACACATCTTTCTCTTCAGGCACAGGTGTTCACCTCGGGCCCAAGAGCAAGAGCATAAAACAGCTTTGGACAACATTTTCTTAGACATATCTGAGGTTTAAACTAAAGCGGGAAAGAACGAATAAACGACTCTATTCTACTTACGTTTGGTGTTTGCTGGGTGCGCAAGCACAAGCGAGATCGAGCATAACTGATTCTTCTACTGGCCTTGATGCACAAAAACAATACTTAGCAAATTTAGAGGACGCCATTAATTCATACAGTTAAATTTACCTTAAAGTAAAAAAAGGTACCAACATGTTTTACAATACGCAAGATCGAAAGTAGACTTTGCTGTTGGCACTGGTTTATACATGCTGCCTTCTGACCTCAACTCCAGGAGAACAATAAAAAACTACAACAATGAAATCCTTGTAGCAGGTAATGAACAGAAGGTTGGGAAAAACGATATAAATTCGAGCCAGTAATATTACAAACAATAAAAAAACACCCAAGAATAAGTCATCCAATCCCGTGGTTCAAACCCAAAGACTGTTGAAGACGTGGACTTTGTTCGCGATGACCATGAATATGAAAAGACAGCACTTGTTTTGGATTAACTGGCCTAGGATTACTTGGTCTTTATCTTACTAAAGTAACCCAACTATTAGAGAACTAATGCCCATAAGTGCTCGGCCATAAAGCCAACTACTTTGCTTGCAGTAGACAAAAGCCAGCTAATAACACTCCCAATATACCTGTAAAGAGTCTATAAGCTTTCCCGGGCTAATTTTTTAATAAACTCGCAAGATGATCAAGCTGTTTTTTTACCCATGATTTATCAGGAGATGGTGATGGAGGCACTAAACTTTGCCCTCCACCCCACCTGTAATAGCCATCACCAGTGTACTTATTGCAAATCCTAAGGCCGTTATAACGCTTGCTAATGTGACACCTTTTCGCTAAACAGTGTTTTTATTCTTTCTGCTAGCGTTGTGTCTTCTATAAAATTCTTTGGATAGTTTCTCTTATTCTGATCCTTGAGTTCTTTAATTGGTCTCGATTAGTAGACGCCGCTTTTAGTCTTGCTGCTCTTTCTTTTTCAAATTTTTTAGTCTTTGGGTTATTCTTTTTTTAACACCAGGCCCTAAGTTGGCGTCATCAGCCTCAACGAGTTTTTCTTTTTTCTCTTTTTATCTTCTTATCTAGTTCACCCAGTTCTGCTAAATTGTCTGTTAATTCGCCTCTAATTTTCTTAACAGCCTGATCTATTTTTTGAAAGGGGTAGCGGGGAATCATTAATTGTTTTTAATGCTGTTTCTTCTGAAAAAGTGGTTTCTGCTTCTTCTACTACATTTGTTATTTTGTCTGCTATTGGATTAAATCTTGAAGTTCTATGTTTTGGGGAACTGTTGGGAGTTCTTGTTGCATGTTTTAAAGGGGGGGCAACTGCTTTCCTCTTTTAATTTTGGTTTTTGGTTTAGGAATGTCAAGGCGATTTAGATCTTTTGCCTTAATTTTTGGTAAGTGTATCAAACCTACAAACTTTGATGGGTTCGTTTATCTGTAAGCTGAAAACGTTTTCCTCGATTGTCTTTAAAATACAATGGTCCTCATCATCTAGTTAAAATCATCAGGGGCAATAAATTGGGGGGGTTTTCTTGATTAAACTTTTATAAATGATATGACCTTAGGTTTTGTTTTTTTATGCCACATTGGGCCGTTGAGTGATGCTGTGTTAAAGAGTCATTTCATCCTTTGTTTCTGCAGGATCACTAATATCTAATTTTCTTCACCTCCAATGCCTGCCATTTTTTAAATAATTAACTTTTTATTTTGTTTTAAAAAAATGTCACAAGTATATGGCTCGATTCTTAACCCCATAGAAAGCTGAAAGAACCCCATGGCGTGAAGGGAAATAAACGGAATTTTAAACTGTTCCAAATAATCCATTACTATTGATGCAGATCAAATTCTTACTTTTTAAATTTCCAGACCTGGGAGCGGATGATTTGATTGTCCAGGCTCTGCACGGCTTACTTTCAAAATAAACTCGCTTCAACAACAGACCCAACCCAGAACAGTTGTCCAAAATTTGGGACGGGCAATCGTTAAGAAAATTTCTAAAAAACTTGAGGGGAAGGAAAGTATTTTTTTAAAAACAATGCAGACATATTTTTAACCTATTCTGATCTATGGCTAACCGCGAATGAAAGGGAAGATCTTGCTTTTCAAGGAATTGGTTAATGAAGAAGCACTAAAACTTAGAATAGGCGCCGAACTCGCCTCAGTGAAAAAAGCAGCAAAAAGTCTTTAGCTGTAAGTTATGCGTATGGTAATCGCTTTCCATCCCTTAGATTTTGAGTTGTTAAAAGCGCATGCCCCATACCTTCAAGGGCATTAAAGACAGATTGTCATACGAACTAACTTTTAATGACTACAAACGTGTTATCAGTTTCATCAGACACCGAAGCAAAGTACACATTTCTGACATCTCGTTAGAGTTTGATGTTGTTAGCAACCTAATTTAGCAAGGCTGTTTGGGCAAACAATATGAGTCACAATTAGTAATATATTACGAAAACGTGCGTCATCATTCAACATATCCTAAAAGCAGGGCAGACGCTATATGGAATTTTAATCTTAGTGTCGCAGTAAAATCGCTTAAAGGTATTTTATTGCTGTGTGAAGATGAAAAAACCATTCGCAAGAGCAAGTGAAAAGTTTTTTAATCCAAAATAACGAAAGTACAATGTTCGATTGACGGCAGTCCCTAACCAAATCTATGCTAGGGGACTTAGCCCTTATCATCATTTTGACGAATTAAAAAAATTGTTTGGGGGGGGGGGGGTAGAAGTCCAACAGCGACCTTGCGTCTAAAGATCTACACCTTCCAGTGTTAGGCTTGATGATTTTTAACTTCAAAATACGGTTTAGGGTTGACTAAGTCAACAGAGATAATCAGTGCATGGAAGTGGGGAGATGTTAGAGACATAATAAACATTCAAATTGATAAAGAAAAAAGGCTGTTAAACCGCTTAATGTACATTTTTTTTTTTTTATAAATGCACAGCAAAAATATTGAAGCTAACAGATTTAAAGATGAAGTATACTAAATTATTTTTTATTTTATAAAAAGCATGACTGTTCAAGTTTATCCAAATGTGCCTACAGCGCCAAGTCGCCAAGAGAAGAGATAGTAGAAACCCCGGCATAAAAACCTTTAGATTAACCAACATTACACAAATGCAACAAAAACTAGAGCAAAAACCTTTCAAATACAGCAAAACCAAACGAAGGTATTTGCTGCCTTAATGCTGTTACAATGTTAATACTGGAGCATCAACTATAAGCGCCGCATCAGCAGGAACGAGTGTTGGTCTCTTAGCAACGGGCATAGGCGTACCCGCAGCTTTACCTCTAGGCGGCTTGTCTTTAGCTCTCGGCCTGGTTCATTAGCTGTAGGTGCAGCTAGCAAAAAAAATAAAAACTAAACTCCAAAGCACACAGCCATGGTTCAACTAATAACAGCTAAACTTAGCTCCTTCAAGCTGATTATAAATAAAGCACTAGCTGACTCAAACATCACGGAGAAGAATTTAATCGTTTACAGGCCGATTTTGATGACTAAAAAAGACAAAAGTTTGATCTTCAAAGAAAGGCAAGAACAAGTTTTTCTCAACAGCCAACCCCGAGCAGATAAAAAAGGAATGCTTAAAAAAGTAAACGAAACATTAAACTCTGCCTAACAGCTCACTTAACAACGCCAAAGGGTGTTTATACTTAGTTTATGAGTCTAAACACAAAAGACCATCGATATTGTTTAAATTTATTTTTTTGATTTAAATAAATATTTTGAGTTAGAAAGAACTCAGCAGGGGTTAAATATATGAAGGTCCAGCGAATTGTTTGAAGCAATGCGTAAAGGAAGAAGATTTATCAAGAGCACTGAATTTATATTGATTTAGAAGTCATTGATCCTGCAAACGGGACGGCAAGTGTTGCTCATGCTATTTCTCAGTTCCGGGTAAACTAACAATAGACCGCCAGTTAAAGTAATGTTAGCTGTTTTAATCGACTTTGTAACAATAAATGAAGAAAATCTAGAAATTTGGGTCTCGACGAAACAACAGCTATTCTTTCTCATAATGACTTAACACCCCGGGTTTGGGGAGACAGCGCTTTCACAGTTTTATGTAGCCCCTGAAGAAGCTAAAATAGAGGCACTGGTTGGTCAGAGGGCGAAGTCTTAGAACAGATTAAAAAAGGCTAAGTATTTCGCCGATTGTAGGCAGGTCTTACATTCCACTACCCCCAGCATTAGTTGCAAAAAGAGCAGTTCTAAACATAAAGAATACAGACGACAACAAATGTTTTATGTGGTGTGTTCTCGCAAGGCTGCATCACGCCCGCAAAAACGCAGAGAGAGTGTCTAACTATCATCCTTACATCAATGATCTTAACTTTAGTGGATTTCCATTCTGTTAGCGTGGATTCCATTAATCAGTTTGGGAAAAACAAAACAAACCAATAACTGTTTAAAATCTCACATGGGATGAGGAAACAAATCTACAGCCGATTAAAAATTCTAAGAAAAGCCCAACATTTGGGGATCCGGCAAAAATCATGTTGACTTATGCTGTGTTTTCACCGCTACCACATTACGCAATTGATACGCACAATGAGTAGACTGTTAGCATATACTACAAAAAAACATAGCAAACAGAATTCTGTAGAAAATGTTTAACAAGAATTCCATCCGAATAAAGCTGCAATCGAACATAAGAACATTGTTCGGCCCAGTTGACTGTAATACGGAACTAAAATTTCGCCCCAGAAGGTAGTAAAGTTAGTTTTAAGAACTGGAAAAACTGCAAAATTTTTCCATATGTTGTTTACGCAGACTTCGAGTCGCTTATTGTTCCTTATGAAGGGCCCGCGCCACAAAAACTTCGAAAAACAGTCTTAAGGTAAACATCAGATTTGTTCATTGCCTTCATTGTTGTCAGGTCGGTGGCGTCCATTCAGCACCAGAATTGTAAAGAGGACCAGATGCGCAGAATACTTCTTAGAACGCATGCAGAAAAATGCGTAATGGGCTGTTCTAATAATCTAAACTTATCTGAAATCATAATGACGCCCGAAGACCAACAACAGTATAAATCAGCCACACATTGTTGGATTTTTTGTTTAGAACTCAGTGAAGAAGCCAATCCGACAGTAAGAGACCATGATCACATTGCGGGGGAATTTAGAGACGCGCCCCAAAAAACTGCAATCTTCAACTAAAGTTTTTAACCAAAGACATGGAAGCTGCCTGTATTCTTTCACAACTTCTAGGTTACGACTCTCATCTATAATGAAAGCAGTAACCGACTCCTTCAGGCTAACAGCATTGCACAGTCATCAGAAAAGTACATGTGTTTCACTTTAAATAAACATGTCTTTTTATGACTCTATGCAGCACATGATGGGTTCATTAGAGTCCTGGCTATGTCCTTAAAGTCCTGCCCAATAACGGAAGAATATTTTGACCCAACTCTCGTTAGAAAGGGCGTTTACCCTTAGAGTACATGAACAGTTGGGAAAGGTTTTGACGAAGATACACTTCTCCTAAGGGTGCGTTCTTTTCTAGTCTTAGAGAAAGGACATCAGTGATTCCGATTACCAGCATGCTCAAGATGCGTGGGAAAAGTTTGAGTGTAAAACAATGGGAGACTATCATGATTCATACTTGATGGCCGATGTATGTTTGTTGGCGGACGTCTTTGAAAATTATAGGAAGGGCCTGCAATGAAAAATTACAGCCTGATCCTTGCGCATTACATTTCTGCGCCGGGATGAGTTGGGATGCTTTCTTAAAGTTTACTGGAGTACAGATTGATTTATTGTCTTGACCTACCAATGATTCAGATGATTGAAAAAGGATTGCGTGGAGGAATTAGTTATGGCATCGCATCATTACTGTAAAGCAAACAACAATACTTGGACGACTATGATCCGAGTAAAGTCTACTATCTCATGTATTTTGACGCAAACAATCTGTATGGATGGGGAATGGCGCATCGCTTCCATTAGCAACTTTAAAATGTACACAAGCGGCGGTACAAATATTTTAAAAGGCATTAAAGTGGTTGAGCAGTTTGACGCCAGATCACAGCGTGGATAACATTCTGGAAGTTGACTTAGAATACCTCATGAACCCATGACCTGCAAATGACTATCCATTAGCCGCAGAAAGCCTAAAGAAAGAATCCAAGAGAGCCCCCTAAACTTGTGCCTAATCTTCGAGGTAAAAAAAATTTTTGTCTGTCATTACAGACTTCTACAATTTTATTTTAAGACACGGTTTTGAAGTGACAGCTGTTCATTTGTACAATTGCTTTTGATCAAGAACAGTTTATGAAACCATTCATCATGAAGAACATGATCTTAGAACTAAATCCACAGATGCTTCAGAAAAAGACTTTTTTTAAGCTGATGAACAAAAGCTGTTTCGGAAAGACTATGGAGAAATCCGCACAAGCGCAAAGACGTCAGATTGGTCACCAGAGAGAACGAAGCAATTATGCTGACTTCTAAAACCCAATTATCAGGACTTCAGAAGATTTCATGATCAGCTTTTGGCAAAAATGATGAAAAAAAAGAAAGTCAAATTGGATAAACCCGTATTTATTGGGTTTACTGTTTTAGAATTATCAAAGCTTTTGATGTTAGAATTTTTTTATGACTAGTTTAAGCCCTCGTATCCAGAGTTCCAGAGTACTTTTCACAGATACAGACAGTTTTGTTATAGATATCCCTAAATGAAGCATCTATAAAGACATGGAAAAAGAAGTAGCTAAAGGCACGCGGATGGTACGACACATCTGATTACCCTAAAGATTCGCCATTACATTCATTACTAACAAGAAGGTTTTAGGAAAGATGAAGGATGAATTATCTGGAAAAGGGGATCAAGGAGATGTGGGTTAGGTCGAAAATGTTACAGTATTTCGAGCCAGGGGAAAACTATCAAAAAAGCAAAGGGAATATCTCGCATGTTGTGCAGTCAAACATATCGCAAGACAAC
This sequence comes from Conus ventricosus, assembly GCA_018398815.1. NCBI lineage: Eukaryota > Metazoa > Mollusca > Gastropoda > Neogastropoda > Conidae > Conus > Conus ventricosus. The sequence continues at coordinate 1,258,519 of CM031604.1, read as the reverse complement.
TACAAAGAAGCATTGTTTGGCAATAAGACTTTTCATCATGACAACGTAAAACTACGATCTAATCTATATGAGATCAACACAACGTTGTAACAAAGAAGTCATTAGATAGAACAAACACAAAACGTGTGTTTTTTAAACCAGAGTTTTCATATGCATATGGCCATTATAGAACCGTAAAATAATTAAAGCGGAACTGTGTCTGTGGGATTTTTGCAGTTCTTCTTTCACAAAGATCTTTGAGGAGCTGGTTGTTTTGTTGGTCAGTTTCTCGTAAATAATACACGGGCGGATTTTCTTTACAATTCTTTTTATTTCATATGGATCAAACTTTCCCAAAATGGATCGGTTGCCCTGATGCGAGTGTCCCCTTCTGCTCCCCCCGGAAATAAAGGTACCTACTTTCAAACCAAAAGGTAATAGTTTGCTGGGTTGTACTGGAGTCTACAGCAACATTTATTGTTTGTTTTTTGATTGGGTTGTACGGTTTTTAGCCCTTTAAATTCTTCATTATTTATTGCACGCAAAACTGAGGGCAGTCTTCTAACCCCTTCTGTGTTTCGAGAATTTTTCAATCACTCTCTGTGATACTGGTAGGAGAAAAGTCTTTTGGCTAACTGTTTGTTTAAAATTTTCGACTAAAGCCTGTGATCTGTGAACTCCTGGAATGCCTTTTAATGGTAACTCTATGTTTTTAAAAATAATTGATTCACTTGGCCTTTTAAAATTCTTTTCCATCATCAACTTGAATCATGCGAGGATAAGTTAAAGGACCTCGCTGGTAATTTAGCTGTATGGCAACAGAACAGCAGAAGCACTCTTTTGTGTTATGGTTCCGCATCTTTGTATCTTGAAGCTATGTCAATGACTGTGAGTGCGTACTTAAATCTTTTTTGTCTAATCGTATCAAAAGGGTAAATATAGAAGGTCCATTGATGGGTGTCGTTTGGAGTTTTTATTGACAAAGTGTGGTCTCTGTATCGTCAGGTGCAGGTAAATAAATTTGCCAAATCGCTTGTTTAGATAAACCATTCTTTGCTGTTTTGTTCACTGACTCCGCTGCTTGGGTTAGCTTTTTGATTGCTGTGATTCCCTTCCAATATCCTTTGGTGAATAATGATTTTGGTTCCTTTTTATCAGCCAATATTATGCGCAACAAAATAGACAACAGTCTACCAACGACAATAAAGGGATTTCTTGCATCTTTGTTTTCTGATGGTTGATAAAAGTTGCTGAATGTTGGTGGGGGGAAAGTCTGGTTTGGTTTGCCCGTTACTGATAATACTCTTTTATTGCTTGATCAACATCTTTAAATGTGTAAGTGCATGGGCGTTTTTTCAGTGTGTTATTAAATAAAAACTAACTGCTCAATTCTCTGCTTTTCATAGCGATCTTGTGCTGCGGCTGTTGCTCCACAGCTTTGTTATGTCTTTTTCTCTCGTCGTCATCCGTTTAGTTTACTAAACGCGTAATTACTTCCCCTAAAAGCAAGCGCATTCTCCACAGGGGCCGCCTATCATCATTACGAGTGAAGCCATTTTTATAAATGTATTTTTTTACATATTTATATTCTCTGGAATTATTCCTTGCTTAACTAGAAAATCTTCGTAGCAAATGAGCTGTAATAATAGCGATTAGCTTTGCTAAATCCTCAAAGTCTAGTTTGCCAAGATCTGCCGGTTTTTATTTTTAACAGGCTTTTTACCAAGCATTGAGTATCCTACACTTAGCCCCCCAATAACGGCAGAATGGTATACAAGGTTGGCAAATTTTTTTCGGCGCTCATTTTAAAAATAAAATAATTATAATTAATAAAAAACATGAACAGCGATGATCTACTACAGCTACAGGGGGGCCTAAACCTTTCCCGAACTTACAAAAGAAGAAGTTGATGATCAAGCTATTATGCCCAAAAAGGAAAGGTTGTATTCTTTTGCAGCATGTGGGAAAACAAAACAGTTCCTCGGAACTGAATTCAGCATAGAACAGATTCAACAGATGTCGCCACAAGACATTTTAAAGTATCATAACAGGTATGAGGCGCAGCTGGGTCAAGAATGGTAAAAAGTGTAGGACAAACGGATCTTAGTTTGTACACTAAACTAGTCAGTAGATTGCCCCCCATGATCTGAACAAGATCTTACGTATGATTTAACGCAAGATCCAGTTTTAAACAAAGTCATTAGAGTCTCTAAACTGTGATTTATATTACAGATTTGGAACATTGTTATCGCCCCTAATCATGGATTAATTACTTTTAATCATAAAGATTTATTTCCCTTCAAAATGAACCCAAATCGGAAAATCAGCAGAATCAGGAAACATGAATCAGAAAACACTGAATCAAGTCGAGAAAGTGCGAGTGAAAAGCTAAAAACATCCTGGGCGTGTTGCAGCAGGAAAAAGAGTGCATGGGTTTAACAGGCAAAGAAAATTAAAGTTACAAACACAGAAAATAACTCAAAAATGAAAACATACACCGCCAACGCCAACAGTTGATCCAATGCCAGCTCCAAAACAAGAGCAAGTTAAATTTTAAAGGGCACCAAAGTCTTCATGGAATTTGAACTTAAAACTGTTGCATTTTTGGCGCATTGCTGCTGCTGGGGGCGGGTATTACGTTATAAAATATATAAAGAATGGCAAAAAAAAACAAAAGCAGCCAAAAAAATCTGAACCAAATAAATACAGAAGAAGACAACAGCACGCCACACCGCCAATAACAAAAAAAACATTTTGTTCCATTTAAAATGCAATAATATTTTAAAACTTAAATTTAAATTTTTTTGAAAAATAGATCATGGCGGATTATTATTTGTTTAAAATGTTGGAGTCAATAAAAAAAGACATGGAGTCTATAAAAGACATTTCCATAGGGGCCAGAATTGTAATCAATGCGGTTGCTTAGGATGTAAGAACTTTATTAAGATCTATGCTGGACCGATCTCACACCAAGGGGGTTAAGCAAGAATCCTCAACGATGACGCATTTTTGAGGCGTGTGTGTACTATATTAACATCTACTAATTAAGATAAAACATAAATTGTTTTTTTATATTATAAGATAACTTTAAATTTGAACTTAGTTGTACTTAAAGGACGACTTTAATTACAATCTTGAGGGAACTTAATTAAGAACTTAATTAAGAACTTAATCAAGAACTTATAAGAACTTGAAGTAACTTAATTTTAAAAACTTATTAAGAACTTAATTAGAACTTAAGGATGACTTAAGTAAGAACTTAGAAGTGACTTGAGTGTGTGCATGCGTGGGGTGGGGGTGGGTAGGGGGGGGTGGGGGGTGTGCATGCGCGCACCTTTGATTATTTATAAAAACAGATGTTCCGAATTAATATAGTTATTATCAGTAAAACAACAAAACAACAACAAAACAGCACACACGCACAAACATTAAAAAAATAGGGAAGTGCTTGCATAGGGAAATGTAAAAGGATTTTATGGTTGGCGGCAGTCAGTTCTCTGTCAACGAAGATTATTCAAAGCGGCCACCAAGGCAATTTATCAAAAGCTTGATTTAATAAACAAGACGTTGAATAAAGTACACTCTTGTCCGCTTTAAAAAAAGCAGCCAAAAAAGTTGAAGCAGGACGTTGAAGCGAAGCAGTGAACCGTAATCACAGCAATATATACAAAATCATGAAGTGCTTGGGGGAAAATTTAAAGGGAGTCAACTCTAACAAACCGCCCCTTAATGCATGAGCATTACTATATTTAGAGCCACGTCAGTGGTAGGCCTGCAGTGGTCTTACGTCGCGCGCACTGTTGCTAAAGCAGTCAACTCTAAACAAACCCACCGTTAATGCATGAGTGTTACTATATTTAGAGCCACGTCATGCGTTTGTGGCTCTGGCTGGGAAAAACCGTTCGGATCCGACGGTATCTAAAAATAGATCTTCGTCCCTGCTTTCAAGCCCGGTAGCCGACTTTATGGGCTCTAATCGCCAGTAGTTAGTACACCCGTCTTGTTATTTGGAACATTTATATGGAGACAGTGTGGCTATACACTACTCCCCTCCATTTCTGGTAGTGTACTTAGGTCTGCCTAGCCCTATCTAGTTTTGCCAGAAAAATTTTAAAATCGCTATCCCGTTGCATAAGTTTATAATGGTTTGACGTTGCTACACAGTTTCATTTATACTGATTCCTGCTTGTGAAATTTGGATATTTTTAAAAACACACAGAAAGTTGAATGAGTTTTCCCAGCATACGAATCAGCCATGTTCACCTGCGTCTTGAGAAATGAACGCCATGGTTGTAGCGTTTTTAAATTTTTTTTAAAATTTATTGAGCGTTTTCAAGCCAGCGCCCAACAATTAACGCGTGATGGATTGTTTTGCTTTGGCCGACTTTCAAAATGTGGCTTCATTTATTTGATAAGGAACCATCTATCAATAGTCAAAAAACGTATGAAACTGGCTACATCTTGTTTAGCAATATTTCTTCATTTCCTTGAACCAAAAAAACCTTTAAGATAGTCGTTCATTTCCAAGCAGTCGGTCACTTTTTTCGTTTTCTAGAAAAGCAATGCTTCTTTCCGGTTCACTGGTAGAGAACATGCTTCGCCTAATTCTTTTTCGACAAATACTCTAACATACATTAAAGTAAAACTTGTGGTCTTGAATAGCACAAACCTGTTCTTCAGTAACGTTTTAGCCATTTTAAAATAACACAAACCAAGCACAGTAGAGGCACAGTAAACGCGTCCTGCTCGTTCGGCAGTCAGTGGGAGAATGATGAAATCGGTCTTCTTGTTGTTAACCTGGTCATGTGAGCGCCGTAAGCCCAGCATTAATTGTAAACCCCTGTGATTGGCCGGCTGTGACATCAGCCTATCGCGTGATCGTCATGTCTAGACAACGTCTAGAGACGTCCCCGGATGTTTTGAACACGTAGTAAGTATCGGATACCTGCTCCACTGTTTGTATATGGGGTGCGTTCAGCGCTGCTGCTTTTCCCTACTTACACTATTTGGGGTATGTTCAGCCACTGCTGCTTTCCCTACGTTTCTCTCTGAAAAGTTTGTTAGTAAACGTTATTTTTTGGTTATTGAAGTCTTGCTTGTCAGAGAACAGGAAAGGGCATTCTGGCTCCCCGTCTCAACCAGTTTCGACCGGCGACTCCAGAATGCCCCTTTCCCTGTTCTCTCCTGCAGTCAAGCCAAATCACGCTTTACCCGCACTGCACTCCCAAATGACTGATAAAACCTGTCAGGCAAGCTAACCTGTTAACTGAATCACTGACCCTCTCAGGGAGTGTGAGTGGAAGCATAAACACTTTCCACACGGTTTTACCTCATTTTGCATTTTGAAAATTTTACTAATGGACACTTACTAGTGTTGACTCTGGCTTTTACATAATGGACACTACTAGTGTTGACTCTGGGTTTACTGACCATCCCCCAGAGTTAGAGTCTAAAGCAGCTTTTAGATGAATAAAAAAAAGGAAACCTTTTAGCATGTGCACTTAATATGGTACACATAACAATGTGCACTTAATATTTGGGACCATAACAATGTGCCATATCAACGTCGGAAATGTATGTAGATTCTGTCTGTGCCGTCTCAGCGCAGCAAATGTAAAGATCCTGTGTGTGCCATCTCAACACCAAATGAGTATGTATAGATCCTTTTGTGTGCCATCTCAACACCAATGAGTATGTATAGATCCGTGTGTGCCATCTCAACACCAATGAGTATGTATAGATCCTGTGTGTGCAATCCAACACAAAAGTATGTATAGATCCTGTGTGTGCCATCTCAACACCAATGAGTATGTTAGATCCTGTGTGTGCCATCCCCAACATCAATGAGTATGTATAGATCCTGTGTGTGCCATCTCAAAACCAATTTATATGTATAGATCCTGTGTGTGCCATCTCAACCCAATGAGTATGTTAGATCCTGTGTGTGCCATCTCACACCAATGAGTTGTATGATTTCCTGTGTGTGCCATCTCAACACCAATGAGTAATGTATAGATCTGTGTGTGCCATTTTCAACACCAATGAGTATGGTAAAAGATCCTGTGTGTGCCATCTCAACACCAATGAGTATGTAAGATCCTGTGTGTGCCATCTCAACACCCAAAGAGTATGTATAGATCCTGTGTGTGCCATCTCAACACCCGTGAGGATGTACACTTCTATGTGCGCTGTCTTATCGTCAACAAATGTGTCTAGATTCTGCGTTGCCATCTTTAAAGCCGATGAATTTTGTGTTAGATTCTGTATGCACCATGTTGACGTCAGCAAATGTACACAGATTCTGCATGTGCCGTCTGATTTCTTGTGAAGGAACCTGGATTCCTCGTGTGCCATCTTAAAGGGCCCGTGACTGTATACTAATTCTGTGTGTGCCAGTTAATCCAGTGAATGTATTGTGTTAATCACCAAATGCATTTTGGTCTATGTACATGATCTTAAGGCTCGTGTATGTCTTCGATTGTGTGTGTGCCCCCCAGTGGACACAGACATCATGTATGCCATCAGAACTCCACCCAGTATATACATATTCTGTGTATGCCACAGTTTTACCACCCAGTGTAGAAAAAAGAGTCTGTGCGTGCGTTCTCAATGCCAGCAAATGTAAATAAATCGTGTGTGCTTATCACGATTCTGTGTTTGTAATGCGGTGGGAAAGTGAAGATAGTGGTATTATGGTTAGACCTTTCCTAAAATCAGAATCGTATTTATTTTGTTGTTTTCAGTGAGACTGTGGTCATGTTGATAACAGTGAGGCGTGGTCATGTTGATGTCAGTGAGGCTGTGGTCATGTTGAAATCAGTGAGGCTGTGAAATAAAGTCAGTAAATGTGCTCATCCTGATGCTAGGCAAACACAAAATTTGCTAATATCTTTACGTTTAGAAAAAGGCTTACACACACACACGCACACACGCACACACGCACGCACCACGCACGCACGCACGCACGCACCCCACGCACGCACGCACGCACGTACGCACACACGCACACACACACACACACACACACACCACACCACACACACACACAAAAACACACACACCCCACACACACACCACACAGGCTTGCCCTGTTCGTGTTTTTACCCCCATGGGCAAGGGCCCAACTGATTTTTTTTTACGTTTTCTGCAATTTCCACTTTTTAAAACGCCGGGAAGGTGAAAGCTGTTCATGGTATAATTGCTTTTGATCAAGAAACAGTTCAGAACACCTATACATAATGAAGAACATGATTCGAACATAAATCACAGATGCTTTCAGGAAAAAGACTTTTTCAAGCTGGATGACCAACAGCTGTTTTGGAAAGACTATGGAGAATCACACAAGCGCAAAGATGTCAGATTCGGTTTCTCCCGCGCACTCCGCCCCTTCAAGCTGCCTTCATAACTAATTATCAGGACTTCAGAAGATTTCATGATCGCTTTTGGCATAATGATGAAAAAAAAGTAAGTCAATTGGACAACCTGTATTTAATTGGTTTTACCGTTTTAGAATTAATCAAAGCTTTTAATGATTAGAGTTTCTTTATGACTATTTAACCTCGTTAGTCCTGAGTCCAGAGTACTTTCACCAGATACAGATAGTTTTGTTATAGAAATCCTACTGAAGACATCTATAAAGACATGTGGAAATAGAAGTAGCTAAAAGGGCATTGCAGGATGGTCGACACATCCGATTACCCTAAGATTCGCCTTTGCATTCAATTACTAACATGAAGGTTTTAGGAAAGATGAAGGATGAAATTATTGGAAAGGTGATCAAGAGTATGTGGGTAAGGTCGAAAATGTACAGTATTTCGAGCCAGGAGAAAACCATTAAGAAAGCAAAAAGGAATATCTCGCAGTGTTGTGCAGTCTAACATATCGCATGGACAAACTACAAAGAAGCATTGTTTTGACAATAAGACTTTTCATCTGACAACGTCCAATAAAACTACGATCTAATACTACATTGAGTTCAACACAACTGTTGTAACAAAGAAGTCATTAGATAGAAACAAACACAAAACGTGTGTTTTGTTAATCCAGAGTTTTAGTATTGCCATATGGACATTGGAGAACCCGTCTCAGTAATTAAAGCGGAATGTGTCTGGCGGGATTATCTGCAGTTCTTCTTTCACAAAGATCTTTGAGGAGCTGGTTGTTTTGTTGTGTCGTTTCTCGTAAATATACACGGGGCGGATCATTTTACAAATTCTTTTTTATTCGTACGGGTCAACACTCCAAACTGGATCGGTTGCCCTGATGCGAGTGTCCCCTTCTGCTTCCCCCGTGCGTAAATAAAGGTACCTTACTTTCAAACCAAACGGTAAGAGTTTGGCTGGGGGGTTTGTACTGGAGCTTCAGCCACATTTATTGTTTTGTTTTTGATTGCTTTGTACTAGGTTTTTGCCTGTAAATTCTTCATTATTCATTGACGCGCAAGACTGAGGGCAGTCTTCTAACCATTCTGTGTTGGCGAGAACTTGTCAAGAGCTCTCTGTGATACTGGGTAGGAAAAAAGTCTTTCAGCTAACTGTTTGTTAAGTTTTCGACTAAAGCTGGTGATCTGTGAACTCCTGGAATGCCTTTTTAATGGAACTATGTTTTCAAAAATAATTGATTCACTTCGGCCTTTAAATTCTTTTCCATCATCGACTTGAATCCATAGCGAGGATACACGTTAAAAGGGAATCGTGGTTATATCAGGCTGTTATGGCAACAGCAACAGCAGAACGCACTTTTTGTTTAATGGTTTCCCGCATCTTTGTTCTTGAAGCTATGTCAAAGACTGTGAGTGCGTACTTAAATTTTTTCGTCTAATCTTTCATATCAGAGGGTAAATATAGAAGGTCCATTGATGGGGTGTCGTTTTGGAATTGTATTACAAGTGTCGGTCTTGTATTCGTCTAGGCGCAGGTAAATAAAGTGCCAAAATCGCCTCTGTGTAGATAACCATTCTTTTGCTGTTTGTCACTAATCCCGCTGCTTGGCTTGGCTTTTATTGCTGTGATTCCCTTCAATATCCTTTTGGTGAATAATAGATTTGTTCCATTTTTTATTCAGCCAATTTGTATGCGCAGCAAATAGACAAACAGTCATGCCAACGACAATATACGCGCTTTCTTTGCATCTTTTGTTTTTCTGATGGGTGAATTAAAGTCACTGAATTTTGTGTTGGGGGCAATTGTCTGGATTGGATTGCTGTTACTAGATAATATTTTTTATCGCTTGTCAACATCTTTAAATTGTAAGGCTGCATGCCTGTTATTTCAGTGTGTGTAATAAAAATCTAACTGCTACTCTCTGCTTTTATAGCGATCTTGTGCTGCGGCTAGTTGCTCCACGCTTTGTTATGTTTTCTTCTTCTCGTCGTCATCCCGGAGATTTACAAACGCGGTAATTACTTCCAGCTAAAAGCAAGCGCATTCACACAGCACCGCCTATCATCATTACGAGTGAGCCATTTTTTATAAATGTATTTTTTTTTACATATTTATATTCTTTGGAATTATTCCTAGCTTAACTAGAAAATCTTCGTAGCGAGCGAAGCTGTAATAATAGAGATTATCTTTGCCTTAAAATCTTCAAAAAAGTCTAGTTGCCATGATCTGCCGTTTTATTTTTAACAGCTATTTACCAAGCATTGAGTATTCTTACACTTAGGCCTCAATTAACTGAGCAATGGTATACAGGTTGGTAATAGTTTTTTCGGCGCTCATTTTAAATTATAGATAATTATAATTAATAAAAAAAACTTGAACCAGCGAATGATCTGCTAGAGCTACAGAGCGCGGCCTACACTGTCTTGGACTTTACAAAATGAAGAAGTTGATGACCCATAGCTGTTAGGCCAAAAGGAAGGTTGTAATTCTTTGGCTGCATGTTGGGAAAACAAAACAGTCCTCGGAACGAATTCCGCATAGAAACAGATTCAACTGATGTCGCCGCAAGACATTATAAGTATATAACAGTATGAAGGCAGCTGGGGTTTAGGAGGAATGGTAAAATGTGTGGGCAAAAACGGTTCTTAGTTTGTACACTAAATAGTCAGTAGATTTGCTCCATTGATTGAAACAAGATCTTACGTTGATTTACGCAGATCCAGTTTTAACAAGTCATAGAGTCTCTAAGCTGTGATTTTTATTACAGATTTGGAACATTTTTATCGCCTTTAATCATGGATTAATTACTTTTAACTCAATAGATTTTATTCCCTTCCAAAATGAACGAGTCGGAAAATCAGCAGGAATCAGGAAAATTGAGATCAGAAACAATGAATCAAGTCGAAGAAGTGACGAGTGCAGAACGTAAAGCACTCCTGGGGCGTGTTGCGACTGGAAAAAGAGTAGCAGAGTTAAAACGACAAAGAAAATTAAAGTTACAATCACAGAAATAACTCATAATGAAAACATAACACCGCAACGCCAACAGTTGATCCAATGCCCGCAGCTCACAACAAGGAGCAAGTAATTCAAGGGGCACCAAAGTCTTCATGGGAATATTGAACTTATATCTTGTTGCCATTTTTGGCGCCCTTGCTGCTGCTGGGGGCAGTGATTACGGTTATAAAATATATAAAAGAATGGCAACAAAACAAAAAGCAGCCAAAAAATCTGAACCATTAAATACGAAGACAACAGCACGCAGCCACCCGCCAATAACAAAATCATTTTGATCCATTGAAAAATGCATTAATATTTTAAGAACTTTAATTTTAAATTTTTTTGATTAAACATTGGACGTATTATTATTTGTTTAAAAATGATGGAGTCAATAAATAAGACATGGAGTCTATAAAAAGGCATTGCATAGACAGAATTGTAAATCAATGCGGTTTGGATTAGGATGTAAGGAACTTCATTAAAATTATGCTGGACCGATCTTGCGCAAAGAACGCTGGCAATATTCTCAGCGATGACGCGTTTTTTGAGGCGTGTGTGTACTTTATTAGACATCAACTATTAAGATAAAAACATAGATTGTATTTTTTGATATTTATAAGATAACTTGAATAGACTTGGTTGATACTTAGAGGATGTCTTAGTTATGATTTAGTTGACTTGAGTAAGAACGTGATCAAGAACTATTAAGAACTTGATGTAACTTTCTTATTAAGACTGAATTAAGAACTTAATTAAGATAACTTGGGGTGATTGATTAAAAACTTAATTAAGGATGGGGTGACTTAATCAAGTACTTAATTAGGTCTGGGTCGACTTGGGCGTGACTTGGGGTGAAGGTGTCAAGTGTCTCAAAGTGGAACTGGGGCCACTTGGCTTTGTAACGGAAGACCAGCAACTAAGGCAAACGACCCTACCTGTGATACTTGACCCAGTTTACTGCTGCGCTTTGCAGGTCAAGTGATCACAGTAGGGTCGTTTGCCGCTGTGCTCTCCTTTTCTCAACCAGGCTTGCAACTGGCTTTGGCAGAGTTACAGCAGTTATTGCTGTAGCCAAGGCTTTTATGGCGGCTCTTAATCGCCAGTAGTAGTTCATCGTCGTTGTTATTTGGAGCCATTTATATGAAGATTTGTGCTGGCTACACACTTACTCCTCTCCATATGGTAGATGTTCTAAGGCCTCTGCCTAAACCCTTCTAAAATTTGTTTGCCAGAACCTCCGAAAATCGTTATTCTGTTGGCATAAGGCCTAATAATGGTTGGCGTTTGCTCCACAGTTAATTTATTACTGCTTCCTAGTTGTGAAATCTAGGAAAGTTATAAAAAACACACAGAAAGTTGAATAGTTTTTCTAGCATACGAAAATCAGCCATTGTTCACCTCTGCTTAAGAAATTGATCGCCATGTTTGATGCGTTTTTTGTTTTTTTAACATGACTTTAGTGTCTCAAGCCAGCCGGACCAACAATCAACGCGTGATGGATTGTTTTGCTTGGCCCAACTTTCAACAACAGTGCATTTATTAGATAAGGAACCATCTCACTATAGTCAAACACGTATTGAAATCGCTATATGTTGTTCAGCAATATTGCCTCAGCGTTTTAAACATAAAAGCAACAACAAACCTTTAAGATAGTCATCCTTTTCCAAAAAGCAGTCGGTCATTCACTTTTTTTCCTTTTCTCCACCTTTCTAAGAAAAGCTAGGCTTCTTTTGGGTTTTACTGTAGAGGACATGCTTGCCTAGTTCCTTTTTTGACAACATACTCTACATGTTGTTAAAGTAAAACTTGTAATCTTGAATAGTACGCATTCTGTTCTTCAGTAACCTGTTAGACATTGTTAAAATACACAAACAAGCACAGTAGAGAGCACAGTAAACGCGTCCTGCTCGTCGGCAGTCAGAGGGGAGAATGAACGAAATCGGTCTTCTTGTTTGGTTAACTGGTCATTGTGAGCGCCGTAGCCCAGCACTAACCCTCCTGCCAATTCGTCGGCTGTGACATCAGCCATCGCGTGATCGTCAGTATGGTCACGTAGTAAGTAATCGGGTTAGCCTGCTCGCCGTTTGTATATGGCGGTGTGTTCAGCGGGGGGTCCTGCTGCTTTTCCCCTACGTTACACTATGGGGTATGTTCAGCCCTGCTGCTTTCCCCCTAGTTTACTCTCTAGAAAAGCTTTAGTAAATTAGTTATTGAAAACGGATAACCCTACATGTAGTTTGTTTGTATGATAATTCGTTATTTTTGGTTATTGAAGTTTTACTTGTCAGAGAACTATAAAAGGGGCATTTGGAGTCACCGCAGTCGAAACTGGTTGAGACCGGGGAGCCGGGCGAAACCTGTGAGAGCGGGTGAGCCAGAATGCCCTTTTTTTGTTCTCTTGGTTGTTTATCAGTAATAGGATACAGTTCAAACGCGGCCAGTGGTCTGTTTATTCATTAATCGACACAGTTCAAAACGCGCCAGTGGTCTGTTTATTTTCGCATATTTTGCCAGAACATGCAGAGTGGTTTTCTGATGACATTCACTCAAACTTGTCTGAAAGAAAAGAGGGTGGAGAGGAATCATGATTGGAGGAGCAGGGATGGGAAGGAGGGGGAGTCCAAAGTAGGGACTTCGCCGCACCTTATTTTTTTTTGCTTGTTGTCTCCGTCAGCCATTTCGGACTATGTGATGAAGTGTAGAAGCATAGTCTAAATCAGTAAGAAAAAGACTACGGACCGTATCGCCCGGGGAAAAAGAACTGTTCTGTTACTCGAGCAAAAAACATTGATCGTTAGAGAGTTACAGAAGCGCCCCTGTGAAGCGTCCTGGCTGTGACGTAGTCCAGCACTTTGTATTTTTGGCTCCTGAGGATGTAGGGAACTGGTTTTTTCTCATATGAAGTCTGTTCCCGTCCGTTGGACTTTTCTCCTGCTGGTAATGGCCTACATGCCGCTCTTTTCACTGCTTTTCGCTGTTGTTTTCTTCTCTTTTTTTCTTCTTTCTTTGCTGTCGTCCATTTGTTATTTTTCTGAGTTTGTTGGTCCATTCTTTGTGTCTTGTTCTGAAGTTCTTGCGCTTTGATTTTCTTCTTCTTATTTTTCATAACATGCTTTTTTCCCCAACGTGTCTGTTTAGATCGCGAGATGATAGGACACCGTTCCAGAATGAGGCGCTAGCCACGGATCAGTGGGAAAGACGGTCGATACCACAGTCGAGTTTCATCCACCTAATGGTACTTCTCTAGAGTGTGGCTCAAAATTTCCTGACCAACACTGCCAGGTGTCTGTGTCTCTCGGGTCTGGTTGACGCCGGGATATATTATTATGAAAGTAAGCTTAGAGTAAAGCCCTGTCATTGCAGTCTCAGATTCTGAATGGAAATCTGTAGCATCCATCTTCATCATCTCATTCTCATTGATCAGCAAAAGCAAGCTCAAATTTTGTGGCCTTTCGTGCCTGCTCTCATGGTGACCTCAGTTCGGACTGTCTCTCACGTCTGTGGCCCGTGGTTTCACTCTCTCGGAGTCTCCGTGCGGCAAATTGGTGTGGGCTGGACCATGGACGGACGTGGTGGCCCTCCAGGAGGGAGAGCTCATCACCGCCGGCTCCACGACTAAACAATTATGTATCTGTAGGAGGCTCAGTAGGTGGTGTCCTGCGTCTGTTGATCAGAACAGGCCCACTGAACACCACCGAAGTGACTCCAGTGCAGTGCAGTTGTCTCCTCTGGGAGGGTTGCCTCATGATGACTTGACATTGATGCTCCCATGTGGATCGACGGTGCTGGCGTTGGTGGTTGTCGGTGGGGTGTGGTAGGTCGGGCCGGGGTGTGGTGGGTCGGGCCGGGGTGTTGGTGGATCGGGCCGGGGAGTGGCTGTGGTGGGCCAGGGTGTGGTTGGGTCGGGCCGGGGTTGTGCTTAGTGGGTCGGGCCGGGTGTGGTGGGTCGGGCCCGGGGTTGTGCTGTGGTGGGCCGGGGTTTGTTGGTGGTGTCGGCGGTGTGTGGCTGTGGTCGGGGGGGGTGTGGTTGGAGCGGGCCGGGTGTGGTGGATCGGGTGGGGGGATGGTGGGTCGTCGGGCCGGGGTGTGGCTGTGGTCAGGCCAGGGTTGTGGCTGTGGTCGGGCCAGTGTTGTGGTTGTGGTCGGGCCGGGGTGTGGTGGGTCAGGCCGGGGTGTGTGATGGGTTCGGGCCGGGGTGTGGTGGGTCGGGCCGTGTGTGGTAGGTCGGGCCGGGGTGTGTGGCTGTGGTCGGGCGGGATGGTGGTTGTCGGGCGGGGACGTGGCTGTGGTCGGGCGGGGCTGTGGCTGTGTCCGGGCCGGGGCTGTGGTAGGTCGGGCGGGGTGTGGTAGGTCGGGCCGGGGCTGTCGGGCTAGTGGTCGGGCCGGGGTTGTGGCTGTGGTCGGGGCCGGGGTGTGGCTGTGGTCGGCGGGGTGTGGTAGGTCGGGCCCGGGTGTGGCTGTGTGTTCGGGCCGGGGTGTGGTGTGGTCGGGCCGGGGTTGTGGGGGTCGGGCCGGGGTGTGGTAGGTCGGGCCAGGGTGTGGCTGTGGTCGGGCCGGGGTGTGGTGGGTCGGGGGCCGGGGTGTGGCTTTGGTTGGGCGGGGTCTATGGTGGGTCGGGAGGGGTATGGTGTGTCGGGCCGGGGTGTGGTGGGGTCGGGCCGGGTTGTGAGCTGTGGACGGGTCGGGCATGAGACGGCGTGGGTGCAATGCACGAGGTGGACACAGAAGATGGTACGGCGGATAAAGAAGAAACACAGCTGTTCCCATGGCTGCTGGCACAGCCTGGTCTAACTGCTTCAGGGATGTCTTACTTACTTAGCCCCATAGCTCGGGGTTGAGCATAGGCCATCGACAACACTCGCCATGGCAACTCGGTTCTGGCCTGCGCGCTGGTCCAGTTGGTCCCCTGCCTCTTTATTAGCCTCAGTGTCTCTACTCCAGCTGTGCGAGGTTGGCTCTCTCTTCCTTTTCCCCTGCGGGTTCCATGTCAGGGCTTGGGGTGGTGTGGATGCTGGTTCCTGAGAGTGTCCAATCCCGCCCCACTTCCTCCGCAGAAATCTGCTTGGCACTGTTTCTGTCTGCTTGTCTTCCAGATCTTCATAGTTGATCTTCTTGGCCATGTGGTTTTGAAGCTGTGCCTCAGACAGTGTTGATGAAGGTTCTGGATTTTTTGTTAGTGCCTTGGCAAGTCTCCAAAGGTCTCGCAGCCGTAGAGATTGAACCGACTTCACGTTTTGAATTGAAGTTTCGTTTTTAGGGATGTCAGTCGAATTAGTTTTCATTTTCAGAGTCTCTTCATATTTGTAAAACAGTTCTATTATCAGATGATATTCACGGGGACAGGACTTGTTCCTCTGTGTGTGGTGTGGGGGGGGGGGGGCAGACAGGAGTCTTGTTTGCAGTGCTGGGCGGCGACATTGAGTCTGTATCTGTAAGGAGCCATTCATTTCTCAGTGGCGGCGTTGTGCTCTCACTATTTTTAATTCTGGTCATGTCAGGTGGTTTTAAATCTTGTAATGTCAGGTGGTTTCAACATTTTGTCATTGTCGGTCGTTTCAACATTCTTGCTATGTCAGGTGGTTGTAACAAATAGCTGACGTCATTCTGAATGTCGACGCGCCCCCCCCCCCCCCACCTCGAAGATGCGAATTGCCAAGGATTTATCTTACAGGGTGTTGGTGGGGGGGGGGGGGGGGGGGAAGGGAGGCGGACTGTCCAAACGCCACAACGATTCCCCCAGAGCGACAAGTGACCGTAAAATGGACGTTACTTACATATCTCAGACGCTATATTTGGGCGGCCAACCAGGGAAAGCGACCGAGCTTCGAACGCAAACTTGGACGGTTTCTACCTGCCCAACTCCCTCCTTCCCCCCTCCCCTCCACCCTCAGCTCACTTCCTGAGGTCATTGCCATCCAAAGCCTGTCTCTACCTGACCCAGCACAGGGTGAAGGTCAGCTCTTACCCTGCCCCAGCACAGGTGATGGTCAGCTCTCTACTGTCCAGCACAGGTTGAGGTCAGCTCTTTCTACCCTGCCCAGCAACAGATGAAGGTCAGATCTCTGTACCCCTGCCCGGGCACAGATGAAGTCAGCTCTGTTACCTGCCCTGGCACAGATGATGGTCAGCTCTGTACCCTGCCCGCCCACAGATGAAGGTCAGTCTATACCTGCCCGCACAAGATTGAAGGTCAGCTTGTACCCTGCCCGCACAGATGAAGGTCAGCTCTGTACTCGCCTGCCCGCCACAGATGGTCAGCTCTGTACCCTGCCGCCACAGATGAAGGTCAGCTCTGTACCCTGCCAGCACAGATGAAGGTCGCTCTGTACCCGCCCGCACCAGATGAGGGTCGCTCTGTACGCTGCCCGCACAGGGTGAAGGTCAGCGGCTCGGACAATGGTTCGGGTTCGTGCAGCCTTCCTGCCCCCCAGGCTGATTTTCTTGTTTTCCTCCCTATAGAGTTCTTGACCAAGCGTGGCGATCTTGCAAATACGGAAGGGGTGGGAGGGAGCAAGGGTGGCGGGGGGTGGGAGTGTGGGTTCTGCTTGGGTTGGGGCTTGTGGCGCGTTCTTTTGATCTGTGGCGACATCTGCAGGGGAACAGAGCGCTCTCGCGATCTGGTTTCTGATAGGAGGGAAGCGTGATGGAGAGAAGGGTCGTGGCCTCGTCCTCCCCTCCTCTTCCCTTTGGATTGGGGCTGGCCTTGTGGCGTGCAGGGGGGGGGGGGGGTTTGAGGTGGGGGTTGGGGGGGCGATCAATCAATCAATCAATCAATAGTCCATGGGTCAGCTACGTTTTCCGCTGATGGAGTGAGAGAGTGGAGCGGAACCAAGGGTGGGGGGTGGTTATGGGGAGTGTGACTCAGTGGAGTACGTGTGTGTGTGTGTTGGTGTGCGTCCGTGCGTGCGCGCGTGTGGTGTGTGTGTGTGTGTGGGTGTGTGATGTGTGCCTTGTGTGTGTGTGTGTGTGTGTGTGTGTGTGTGTGTGCGCGCGTTGTGTTTTTTGTGTTTTCCTGGTTCCGCTCGTGTCGAAGAGCTGAATTAGTGCGTTAGAGGCCTCACGTTGTTGTGTGGTTTAGTGTTACGATTCGTTGTCTTCATAATTCATCATTGTTTCGGTGTTGTCTATCAAATTCTATTCATTGTATCGTTGTCATCATCGTCATCATTGTATCGTTGTCATAATAATCATCATTGTCATCGGGTGTCATCGTGGTTACACGAGTGAGTTGACTTGTCGGCGCAGATATTGGTGGGACGCCACCGCGTTGTTGCCAAGGCAACACGCAGTGGACCATACACAATGCCGGAAAACGCTTACAGCCGTCTGGATGGCGGTCCAGTGTTCTCTTTCCTTTGATGTCGTCGAATGAAAAGATCAAAGAGCCCCCTAGTTCGGCGGGAACTCTGTCTCTACTGACGCCTCCAGACACGCACGGCGAATCTTACATACCACACACATATGCGAGCACAACTCCCACGCCCGCAAGCACACACACACACACACCACTCACACACACACACACCACACACACACACACACAGAAATGCACTCACAACACACGCTGTGAGAGTGAGAGAGAGAGTGAAAGAGAGTGACGACAGGACAGACAGACAGACAGAGCACAATCAACGCACGCACGCAGACACTATGGATGCACCTCCCCGTCTTTAATCACTTAAGTGAAAGACGTTTTAAATGCAAGAACAACACACGGAGCGCACACACACGACGTCGCGGCGCGCGCACACACACCCTCACACACACACCACAACACACACACCCACACACCACACAACACACACACACTCACGCACGCATCACGTATGATGCACTCACGCACGCACACAAACACACGCCACGCACCGCGAGGGCCTATTACAAAACGCGCGGGCACGCACTCACACACACGCTGAAGAGCGGGGTGGGGGGGGGGGGAGGGGAACGAGAGAGAGAGAGAGAAGAAGAGAGAGAGGAGAGAGAGAAGAGAGACGCACATCGCAGCGCGCCGCATCACACAGTCACGCACGCGGCGCGCACGTGCATACACACACACACCACACACGCTCAAAACACAACACTCACACACACGCTCATACACACACTCACGCACCACCCCCCCCCACCCCCGCACATACACAACCAACTACACACACACACACTCCCACACACACCACACCACACACACACACCACACACACACCACACACACACACACTACACACACACAAACACCACACATTTACACCACACCAACACCTCACACACCCCACACACCCACACACACACACACACACTACACACACCACACAACAACACACACCAACAACACACACACCACCCACCACAACACACACACACACACACTCACACACACACCACACACACCACACCACACACACACACACACACACACACAACACACACACACACCGCACACACAACTACACCACACACACACCACACACACCACACACAACACACACACACACACCCACACACACACACACCACCACACCCAAAACACACAGCGAAACGCGGTGTCCCTGGTAGGCAGGTTATGGCTATCGCTCTGTGCGTGACCACAACCATAACACACACACACACACACACAAACACACACACTCACACACACACACTCACACGTCCTTTTAGATGTCAAACGCTGACCCACAACACTGCGCATACACCGATCCTCAAACGTAGAAGGGGGGGAACGGTCGACGAGAGACATAAAACATAAAATGAAAAAATAAAATCGAAGGCCGGTGGTCGGAAACAAATAGGCCGGAATGCATTCAGACTCCCCGGTCGAAAACACGCCGTCGAAGTCTGCCGCGGAGGAAAAAGAGTCACACAACAGCCTAAGGTCTTTGATCTTACCTTTGTTCGCCATTCCTCTCTCCTCCTTCAGTATGGGGGGAAATCATACGCTTTTGAGCGTTGCGGTGGGTGTGTGTGTGTGTGTGTGTGAGAGAGAGGAGAGCAGAGAGAGTGAGAGAGAGAGAGAGAGGAGAGGAGAGAGAGAGGAGAGAGAGAGAGAGAGTGTGTTTCCGACATGTGACGGGTCTTCCTTGTTTGGGCAGCTGAAAATGCTGTCTCCACCGAAGAGTGACGCCGCATCATCTCCCCTTTTCGGTTGTCGGATTACTATCGTCGGCTTCTCCTGAAACAAATCTATATTTGAATCTGCGTCATCTCTTCTCTGCTTCTCTCTCTCTCTCTCTCTCTTCTCTTCAAATGTGTCTGTATGAATGATTTGTGCTGAATAATGTATGCATGACAAGACAGAAGGTAAGACTAGGCTTTGGCCTAAATTCTTATCTTGGGTATTAAAGATCAATCAATCAATTCAATCTCTCTCTCTCTCTCTCTATCTCTCTCTCTCTCTCTCTCTCTCTCCAGGCCTTGCTGAACGTACGGGAATTGGAGTCAGAGTTCGCTTTCTCGTTTCAGGCAGGTGGTTTCTATCTCTCTCTTCTCTCTCTCTCTCTCTCCGCCGCGCGCGCCTCGGACAGTCTGGTTGCAAAGAGAGAAGGCTGTGATTCTGGATTCGTCCCAGCGGTGTGCAAATGCGTTTCCGGACCTAAGAAACATCCATTCTTTTTTTCTTCTTCTTCTTTCTTCTTCATCTTTTGTTTCTTTCTTTCTTACTTCAATCTGGAACGGACGGGGGGCCCTCCCCACCACCCCCAGGGGGGGGGGGGGGGGGGGGGGGGGGGGGGGGAAGTTAAAAAATGATATCGTTTCAGCTTTCAGCACAAGGACCAACAACGTGTTTTTTGTCGGGGGGGGTGAGGGAGGGGGGGCATCCACTGCGAGGGAGATCAGTTGTGTCCTCTTAGCGCAAAGGATCGTAGTTGAGGATGCGGATCCCCTCCCCCCACCTCCACCCTTTCAGGAGCTGCCACCAGAACACAATGACGATGCAGCAAAAACGCTGCCGCTCCGCACTTCCGTGGAATCAACGTGACTGTGGCCAAGGGACATCACGGGAATCTCGCCGGATCGATCGCCCCGGAGGGCGAGTGTGTTGGTGAAGGCGGCGCGGTTTGAGGCCTGAATTATCAGGAACTGGGCGGAATCGGTATTCGAGCCAGGCGTTTCTCTTATTTTTGTTTTATGTTTGTTTTTCAAAACCGGTCACCACCACCACTGCTTGCTGATGTGATGTTGGACTTTGGCATTAAAAAAAAAGGATTATCCAAAAAATGTGACGCTAAGGGGGTGATGGAGATGTGTTTGGCCTTCGCCTTCCCTCACCCTAAACCGAAGTAAGCCAGCCAGTAGGAGAGCCTCTCTCTCTCTCTCTGTGCTGTTGTGGCGGGCGCCCAGTGGGGGTGGGGAGGGGGTGGTGGTGGTGGGACCAGCGGGCTGGTGAGGTGTCGGGATGGGCAAGACCTTGTGAAACTCTTTGGGGGCCAAAGGTTTTGTCAGCTGAAGGTGATGTGTGGCTATCTGTGGACTCGGCAGCCAAGGTGGAGGGCGCGGTGGCGGCGGTGGGAGGGAGCGGTGCCAGCCCACTGTGTCTGGCCGTGGTGCGCCACAAGAACACTGCCTGCGTCTGATGACGAAGTTCACGGTGGGTTCTGTCCTTGGATTTGGGGGGTGGTTTGTGTGGTGTGTTGTGTGGTGTGTGTGTGTGTGTGTGTGTTGTGTGTGTGGAGTGGTGTGTGGTGTGTGTGTGTGTGGATGTGGTTGTGGTGTTGTTGTGGTGTGTGTTTTTGTGGTTGTGTGTGTGTGTTGTGTTGTGTTGTGTTTGTTGTGTGTGTTTGTGTTGTGGGGTGGAGTGGTGTGGTGTGGTGTGGTGTGTGTGGTGTGGTGTGGTGTGGTGCTTGTGGGGGGGGAGGGGTCAGTTGACTGTTGTTGTGTGTGTGTGAGGTAGTTGTGGTTGTGTTGTTGTTGTTGTTAGATATGGTGGTGGTGGGGGATGTGTATGTGTGAGTGTGTTGTTTCTTTAAGTGTGTGTGTGTGGGTGTGGTGTGGTGTTGTGTGGTGTTGTGTGGTGTGGTGTGGTGTGGTGTGGTGTGGTGTGGTGTGGTGTGGTGTGTTGTTGTTGTGTTGTGTTGTGTTGAGTTGTGTTGGGTTGTTGTTGTGTTTTGTTGTGTAGTGTTGTGTTGTGTTGTGTTGTGTTGTTTGTGTTGTGGTTGGGTTGTGTTGTGTTATGTTGTGTTGTGTTGATAGTGTTGTGTTGTGTTGTTGTTGTTGTTGGTGGGGTGTGTGAATGTGTTGTTTGTGTGTGTGTGTGTGTGGTTTGTGGTTCTTACATGCATAGAAAGGTGACGTTCGTCAGTTGTTCTTTATTACTGTCGATAGCTACTGTCTGTCTGTCTGTCTGTTGTCTGGTCTGTTGTCTGTCTTTATCTCTGCTGCTGTCTGTCTGTCTGTCTGTTGTCTGCCTGTCTGTTTTCTCTCTGTCTGTTCTTTCCTCTCTTCTGTCTTCTTTTCTCTCTCTCTCTCTCTCTCTCTTCTCTCTCTCTCTCTCTCTGTTCTCTCTCTTCTCTCTTCTCTCTCTCTCTCTCTCTCTCTCTTTCTTTTTTACTTTTCTTTTCCTCTTATGGATAGATTGTGTGCTTGTGGAAAAGTGCCCTGAATTCTGTGGACCAGCCAGTGGGACTCCTTTCATTCATCCGTCTTTTTCTCTCCTTTTAGTAATCCTCTTTTCATGCTTTCTTCGTAAAACATGGTTTGTTTTGAATTACAGAGACAAGTGATGTAAAAAACAACCTGTTTGCTCGTCACAGACAAGCAAATGGTATATAACTGCTTGTTACAGACTGGCAAGTGACTGTTGAAAAAAGTCATTGTCAGGTACAGTCAGGCAAGTGATTGTTAAAAAAATTGTCATGGCCTGATGCAGGAGAGCGGGTGAGGGCAGAGGGTCAGGTGTAGGAGAGCGGGAAAGAGGGCAGAGTGGTATCGGTGTAGGAGAGCGGGAGAGGGCCAGAGGGTAGCGGTAGGAGAGGGCAGAGGGTCAGTGAGGAGAGGGAGAGGTCAGAGGGTCAGTGTGTAGGAGAGGGCAGAGGGTCAGGTTGTAGGAGAGGCAGAGGATGTCCAGGTGTTAGGTGAGGGCAGAGGATCAGATGTAGGAGAGGGCAGAGGGTCAGGTGTAGGAGAGGGCAGAGGATCTGGTGTAGGAGAGGGCAGAGGGCAGGTGTAGGAGAGCGGCGAACGAGGGCAGAGGGTCAGGTGTAGGAGAGCGGGAGGAGGCAGAGGATCAGGTGTATAGGAGCGCGGGAGAGGGCAGAGGGTCGGGTTGTAGGAGAGCGGGAGAGGGTCAGGTGCAGGAGAAGGGGAGAGGCAGAGGGTCAGGTGCAGGAGAGGGGAGTGGATCAGGTGTAGGAGAGGGCGGGCAGAGGGTCAGGTTGTAGGAGAGGACAGAGGATCAGGTGTAGGAGAGGGCAGAGGATCAGGTGTAGGAGAGGGCAGAGGGTGTGTAGGAGGAGGGGAGAGGATCAGGTGTAGGAGAGGCACAGAGGGTCACGGTGTAGGAGAGCGGGAGAGGGCAGAGGATCAGGTGTAGAGAGCGGGAGAGGCAGAGGGGTCGGGTGTAGGAGAGCGGCGAGAGGCAGAGGTGGCAGTGTAGGGAGGGCAGGAGGCGTCAGGTGTAGGAGAGCGGGAGAGGGCAGAGTGGTCAGGTGTAGGAGAGCGGTGATGAGGGCAGAGGGTCAGGGTAGAGAGAGCGGATGAGGGCAGAGGGTCGGTGTAGGAGAGGGCAGAGGGTCAGGTGTAGGAGAGCGGAGAGGGCCAGGAGGGTCAGGTGTAGGACAGCGGGAGGAGGCGCCATGAGGGACGGGTGTAGGACAGCGGGGATAGAGAGGGCAGAGGGTCAGGTGTAGGAGAGGGCAGTGGGTCTGGTGTGGGATAAGGGCAGAGGCTCAGGTGTAGGAGAGCGGGAGAGGGCTAGAGGTCAGGTGTAGGTGAGGCAGAGGGTCAGGTGTGGGAGAGGGCAGTGGGTGGGGTGTAGGAGAGGGCAAGAGGGTCAGGTGTAGGATGAGGCGGGAGAGGGCAGAGGGTCAGGGTGTAAGGAGAGGGCAGGAGGGTCGGGTGTAGGAGAGGGCAGTGGGTTCAGGTGTAGGAGATGCAGAGGGTTCAGCGTGTAGGAGGGGCGAGGATAGGTGTAGGAGAGGCCAGCGGGTAGGTGTAGGAGAGGGCAGCAGGAGGATCAGGTGTAGTGAGAGGCAGAGGGTCAGGTGTAGGATGAGCGGTGAGAGGGCAGGGGTCAGGGGTAGTTAGGGAATGGATGGATCCTCATTGTCCTCGATCCCCCTCTCTGCATCCCCCCCCCCACCACACCTCCAGCATTATAAAACTATACAATGGCATACCCTAGAGAAGGCCCGCCCCCAAGACCATCCTCATCGTCATCCTTTCTCTCTGTCTCTCATGTCATCTTTCTCTCCTGTCCTCCTTCATCGTATCCTTTCTCTCCTATCCCTCCTCATGTCATCCTTTCTCTCCTGTCCCTCTTCGGTCCTCCTTTCTCTACTGTCCCTCTCATCGTCATTTTCTCTCCTGTCCTCCTCCATCGTCATCCTTTTTCTTCCTGTCCCTCCTCATCGTCATCCTTTCTTTCCTGTCTCTCCTCATCGTCATCCTTTCTCTTGTCCCTCCTCATCGTCATCCTTTCTCTCCTGTCCCTCCTCATCGTATCCTTTCTCTCTGTCCCTCTCATCGTATCTTTCTTCTGTCCCTCTCATCGGTCATCCTTTCTCTTCTGTTCCCTCTATCGTCATCCTTTCTCTCCTGTCCTCCTCATCGTCATTTCCTTTCTCTCTTGGTCCTCCTCCTCGTCATTCCTTTCTTCCCTGTCCTCCTCATCGTCATCTTTCTCTACCTGTCCTCTCATCGTCTCCTTTCTCTCCTGTCCCTCCTCATCGTCTCCTTTCTCTCCTGTCCCTCTCATCGTCATCCTTTCTCTCCTGTCCCTCCTCATGTCCTCCATTCTCTCCTGTCCTCTCATCGTATCCTTTCTTCTGTCCCTCTCATCGTCATCGTTCTCTTCTGTCCCTCCTGCATCGTTCATGCCTTTCTCTCCTGTCCTCTCATCGTATCCTTTCTCTCCTGTCCTCCTATCGTCATCCTTTCTCTCCTGTCCTCTCTTTCCTTAGCCCCCTTCACTTTTGGTTACAGCGTGTGTCGCTTTGTCCCCTTAAGATTATGGTTACAGCGTGTGACGCTTGTCCCCCCTTCAGCTTTATGGTTACAGCGTGTGACGTTTGTCCCCCTTCAAGATTATGGTTACGGTGTGACGCTTGTCCCCCTTCAGATTATGGAAACAGCGTGTGACGCTTGTCCCCTCAGATTATGGTTCAGCGTTGTTGACGTTTGTCCCCCTTCACATTATGGTTACAGGTGTGACGTTTGTCCCCCTTCACTTATGGTTAAGCGTGTGGACGTTTGTCCCCCTCACATTATGGTTACAGCTGTGTGACGTTTGTCCCCCTTCACATTATGGTTACAGCGTGTGACGTTTGTCCCCCTTCACCATTATGGTTACAGCGTGTGACGTTTGTCCCCTTCACATTATGGTTACAGCGTGTGACGTTTGTCCCCCTTCACATTATGGTTATAGCGTGTGACGTTTGTCCAGGTCATTTTTGTTTTGCGAGGTTGATAACGTCTAGCCCCACCCCCACCCACCCCCGCACACCCCACCCCGCCCCGCCCCACCCCTAGACACGTTTCTTCCCGCTTTCACTTCCTGCTCTGTCTGCCACTCGTGAACTTTGTTTTTTGGTAGGGTCTCTCTGCTGTGTCTCGTGCACTTTACACTCACCCTCTGTCTGTCTGTCTGTCTGTCTGTCTCTCTCTCTCTCTCTCTCTCCTCTCTCTCTCTCCTCTCTCTCTCTTCACACACACACACACAACACACACCACACACACACACACACACACACACACACACAACACACACAGAGCGTGCCAAGTCACTGACCTCCAAGAACAAACAAGGAAGGAGAGGAGCGACCAATCAGCTGTGACGTGGACTGTGAAGGAGAGGGGGAGCGACCAATCAGCTGTGACGTGGACTGTGACCTACGTAACCCCCCGTTGACACCTGACGGTCGGCATCTTCAGTCGTGGAGTCAGACAGGTCGCTCACCTCGACCCTAGCAACTGCGGGCCTTTTATAACAGCCACGCTTCAAACCTATACCCAGCAACCGTCGTTAGGGACCACACACACAGACTGTATCCCACTACCACCACGCTTTGAGCTCAGCTTTCATGTTCGTTCGAATGAAAACGAATTTGTCGCAACAGGGGGGCCCCTCACAATTTTTCTTCGGCCACGTTTTTTTTTTTAAAATTTATTTTTTTTTTTTTAAACGCACATTTCGAATCGAAATGGTTTGGGTGAATTTTGGTGATTTGCAAATACAACGAGGGAGACCAATTTACTTTTGACTTGTTGCCCCCCCCCCCCCCCCCCCCATAACACAACACCCCCACACCCCTTTTTTTTTTATGAAAGAAAAATTTTTAATCGTTTTAGTCGAAGAGAATTTGCGTTACAACCATTGCAAAAATGTGTACAACCATTGCAAAATGTGTACAACCCAGTTAAAAAATGTATTCGTAGTTTTGGGTTTGGACAGGTACCATGCAAAAAATTACACAATAAAGAAATCATCCCTAGAAAATATGGTTTTTTTGAACTAAGAGAAAAAAAAAATGGAAGAAAAGAAAAAGAAACAACAATGTAAGTAACAAAGATTTTGGGGTTTTTTAAAATTTTCGTTTTCGAGTTTCCAGCCAAAATCACCAGCGGGGGGTTTTTTCCTGTACCAATTTCCGCCATTCTTCATTGATTCATTATTGGTTCTCTCCGTAGCTGTTTTTGAGCAGTGTATGTGGCTGGAACAAGTGCAGATTGTTGCTTTTTTTGTAAATAAAAATCCTCTCCCCCTCTCCTTTTTCCCCCCTTTCCTCCTCTCTCTCTCTCTCCCCTCTCTTTTTTTTTTTCTCTCCCCCCCCCCCCCCGGGGGGTGCGTGTGCTCCCCCCCCCCCCCCCCCCCCGGTTTTTTTGTGTGTTGGTGTGTGTGTTGCGTGCTGGGCGTCGGCGTCGTCGTTTTTTTGGGTGTACAAAGCTCTCAAATTTACATTTTTTTTTAGCTCTAAACAAAATAGACAGAAATCGCTTATAAACGAGAAAACATGGCCGCTGTTTGTGGGTTTGTAAACCAGCTGATTTTGAACAATCGCAAAAAATCCACCTTTTTCCCACAGGGGGAAAAAACAAAACGAAAAAGATCAACCCTCTCTTCGTTTTCAAACAGTCCCGACTTTTTTGTCCCGGTGGATTTTGTCATAGACGTTAAACGTTGAGGCTGGCCTTCCAGAATTTCACGAGGCCAGTATTAAGAATAATACTGAATTACGATTACCCAGCTGAAGTACGGGGGGGCCACACCGTACATTTGATGGCATCGCGGCGAAATCCTCTTTGTTTCGTTTTTTTTGCTTGTTTTTCATCTTTTGAATCCCTTCATTTATTCTTCATCATTATCCCATCGCTTTTTGGTGGAGCATAGGCCACGACCCCTTTGCCCCCGCACCCCTTCTGCTGTTTGGGCATTTCCCGTCCATCCAGGAAAAAAGGGCACAGACACAGACATGAAGGGGGCCCCAGAAAGGCATGAAGGCCCCCCGACACAGGGCATAAGGCACAACAACGACATAAGGTCCACAGACAAGGACATGAAGGCCACAACACACAACATAAGGGCCCCAGACACAGGTCATAAGGGCCACAGACCAGGGCAGAAGGGGCACAGACACAGGACATGAAGGGCCCCAACCAGGACATGAAAGGGCCACAGACACAGGAATGAAGGCCACAGACCACAATGAGGCTGGGCCCCAGACACAGGGAATGAAGGGCCCCAGCACAGGGGCTGAAGCAGGGCCCCAAAACACACATGAAGGGCCACAGACACAGAAAAAAAAAAGGGCCCCAGACACAGGTCATGAAGGGCCACTGACACACACATAAGGCCACAGACACAGGGGCATGAAGGGCCACAATACAGGGCTGAAGGGGTACAGACAACGAATGAAGGCCACGACACCGACAGAAGGGGCCCCGACACACACCGAAGGGGCCCCAGACACAGGACAGAAGGGCCCCACCCCACGACAGAAGGGCCAAGACACCCCGACATGAAGGGGCCACAGACACACGACAAAAGGGGCCCCAGACACAGACATAAGGGCCACAGACACACACATGAAGGGCCACAGACCAGGGCAAAGGGGCCCCAGACACAGGACTAAAACATGGCCCCAGACACAGGGGAAAAGCATGGGCCCCAGACACAGGAATGAAATGGCCACGACACCGGGCAAAGGGGCCCCACACACAGGACTGAGGGGCCCCAGACACACGACATAAGGGGGCCCCAACACAGACATGAAGGGCCCAGACACAGGTCAGAAGGGGCCCCAGAACCCGGTCATGAAGGGGCCCAACACAAATAAAAGGGCCCAAAACACAGGGGCAGAAGGGCTACAGACACAGGACATGAAGGGGCCCCAGACACAGGTCATGCAGGGCCCAAGACACAGGCAAAGGGCCAAGACACGTCAGAAGGCCCCGACACACACATGAAGGGGCCCCAGACACAGGGACATGAAGGGCCCCGACACAACATGAAGGGGGTACAGACACAGGACATGAAAGGCATGGCCCCAGACACAGGACATGAAGGGCCACAGAACAGGTCATGAAGGGCCAAAGACACAGGGCCTGAAGACCACAGACCAGGGAAAGAAGGGCCACAGACACGGCTAAGGGCCACGACACAGACATGAAGGGGCCCCAGACACAGGGCATAAGGGGCCCCGACACACACCAAAAGGGCCACAGACACAGAACATGAAGGGGAAACACAACATAAGGGGGCCCCAGACACAGCATGAAGGGCCACAAACACACCTGAAGGGCCACAGACACACGACATAAAGGGCCAAAAAGACACACGACATGAAGGGCCACAACACGGGGCTGAAGCATGGCCACAGACACAGTCATAAAGGGCCAACAGAGGGAAAAGAAAAGGGATGGCCAAAACAGGGACATGAAGGGTGGGCCCCCAAAACAACATGAGGGGATGCCACAGACCCCAGGGGCATGAAGGCATGGCAAAAGGAATGAAGGGGGGCCCAACAAACCCGACATGAAGGGGCCCCAACACACGACATGAAGGGCCCCAAAATAGAGGACAAAGGCCACAGACACACACATGAAGGGGCCCCAGACAACACAGAAGGGCCAAAAGACATAGGTTTTGAAAAAGAAAAAACCTGTTAAAGTAAAAACGAAGAATATTGGGGGGTGTTCCCTTTTTATCCGAGAGATGGCAGTGCCCCGAAATCTTGCCCTTTCACACCACATGTTTTTTTCAAGCAGGCCGTGGCAGTGCCCTGAAAAAGTCTATGCCTCTTTCACAACAACTTTGCATCAAGCGGGGCCCAGTGGGACAGGGGACCTGCAGTGTTGTGAATAAAATTAGAACCGCTCGGACCCTTCTGAAGCTTTTTTTTCCATGTCTGTGGTTCCATCTTACCATTTCTTCTTTTCTTCTGCGAAAGCAGGGGTGATATTTCCCGCGCACACTCCCCGTACAGACATAATCCCATCTGCCAACAAAGGGGGGGAGTTTTTTTGTGATGACCGTTTTTTTTTATCCCCCCATTAAGGGAGCCTATCCAACTTCGGGGGAAAGGTCCATGCTATGGTAACATGTCACCATACCAACGGCCAAAAAATCCTACGCTTTCCCAAAGTTGGGGTGGGGTTCTACGAGTTGCAAGATTTGTACGTGCGATGACACACGGGAAATCGGTTTTTTTATTCATTCGAAGGACTGTTTCAGGAAATGGATCGGAACCAAAGTTAACTCCGAGGGAAAAATCCACCTACCGAAACGGCCAGGGGGAGATTCGAACCTCAAAAACCCCTTGGTTTTCGAGTCCGGGGGCTTACCAACGAGCATTCAGGCCCCCATTTGATCCATACACATACTCTATCGGGCTTGGACCAGCCGGGATGAGAAATCCCTAGTATGACGCCTCTATACACTTGGGGGAAATTTACAAAAGGTTCGGGGCCCCGGGGGCCCCGACAGTTACCAGCACCACGGGAATGGGGGTTCCATCTTCCGTGTTTCCCTTTTTTTGAGTGCTGTCTGTCTCCTTATTTGGGGCAGACGTTTTTGTTTAAAAAAACTTTTGGGAATGATTTTTTGAAGTCTAAATGGCCATTGGAGACCCTCAGTCTGGGGCAAAAAAAACCGTTTTTACGGGTGGCGTGCGTTTTTAAACAAAGCATGTGAACGAAAACATTAACTTGGGAAAACAAGGGGCTGGGCCTGAAAAAAGCCGTGGTAAAACGTACACAACAGCGTCGCGTTTGGCCAGAGCAAACTGCTTTTTCTGCCTGCTGTGAAAGGTTTACCGGGGCAAACGGATAGCAATTAACCTCCCCTCTTCCGGCGATTCCGCTCACCGTGACCGAAGCGTTGTTGCGGTTGAGCGGTTGTAGTGGCATCGGCGCCGGCAGTTATCGATGGGCTGGAGCGATTCCAGGTGGCGTGGAGCCGTTGGCCGTGTCGGCGGCAGGGCAAGGTGCCAGACCCGGTGCCAGTGGAAGCGGTCCCCTTTGTGATAATGACTGCTGATACACGCTCACGATTCGCTGATTGCGTCCCTTTGTTCCCACACGCCATCACGGGAGGGGGTGGGAGAGAGGAGGGGTCGCGTGAGGGGAGAGGTATAGGTGGACGGACGGGGAGGGGGGAGGGGGGAAGAGAGAGAAGAAAGAGAGAGAGAGTAAAAAAGAGGTCTGTATTCGCAGGGAGATAAAGAGGAACAGAATCCACGCACGTGCGTGCGCGCACTACGCACGCACACATACACACATGCATGTATGTATATAGATAGATATACTTAGACACACACACACACACACACACACACACACACACACACACACACACACACATTTATGTAGATATAGATACTTCCACACACACACACACACACACAACAGAGAGAGAGAGAGAGAGAGAAGAGAGAAGAGAGAGAGAGAGAGAGAGAGAGAGAGAGAGAGAAGAGAGAGAGAGTTCAGTTTGCTGTGGGCAGGGAATCGACCATATTTTTTTAAATGCATATTGTTCATGTTTCGCTTCGATCGCTTAAAAAAAAGGTTTCATTTAATTCGCATTATTCCCATTTCTTTTCCTCCATCCCCCCTCCCCCTCCACCCCTTTCGCTCCGCGCTAATTCTTTCCCTTCCTTTAATTCTGTCCCCTTTTTCTCCTCTTTCGTTCTGAGGTATGTATGTATGTATGTTTGTATGTATGTGTACAGCTGAAGGTTCTGTTCACTGTGGGTTAAAGCGAGAGCTTTTATCTCGATTCGATCGAACCTGCGGCGCCGGACCTTGTTGACCAAACCCTTGAACATCCTAAAAATAAAAAGTGAAAAAGAAAAGAAAAGAAAAGCTGGCATGGAAAGGGGAATGAACCATACTGGCAAACTGTTTTTTGTGGAACCTCCCCCCCCCCACCCATCCCACCTTTACCCACCCCTCCTGCTATCAACCCCCCCTCCCTCCCCCCCCCCCCCCCCCCCCTGCCCTGCATGCAGCCAATTAAAATTCATGTTCGGCAGTGCGCCAGAAACGGACTTGTCCCCACCCACACCAGCATTCCGGGAATTTGTTCTCCGCACACACATTGTTCTGTGTTTGCCGCACACACATTGTTCTGTGTTTGCCGCACGCACATTGTTCTGTGTTTGCCGCACACACATTGTTCTGTGTTTGCCGCACGCACATTGTTCTGTGTTTGCCGCACACACATTGTTCTGTGTTTGCCGCACGCACATTGTTCTGTGTTTGCCGCATGCACATTGTTTCCGAAAAAATCCACGTCAGGACACTTGAACATGTGGGTGGGAGGGGTGGGGAGAATGTAAAGGATATCAATACAGTTTTGCACTTTGCCTAGCTTAAAGATACCGTAGTCATTCCCCCCAGGCCATAGCCTGGAGGCGAGTTTCCTAAAGGCGGAACTAACAAGTCGGGCCAGCTCGTCCGTCCTTGCGGCCTGAGGTGAGAGATGAGAGGGAGGCGGGAGGGGGGGGGGGGTAAAGTGACGGGGCAGAAGACGCAACATTCAAACTGTCGGTAACATGACTGCTTCTTCAAGCTGTTGTGCTGTAGAGTGTGAACGTTTTGAATATATTGTTTTGTTAGTTTAAATGTACCGATAAGAACCGTTGCTACTTTTCGTCCACCTGTCACAGGACCCAACAACTGTCGGTCATGTTCTCTCACTAGAGAGCCCCCAAGACAGTTCATAACGAACTGTCGCCTTTTTCCTGCCCCTCTGACAGTCCATGGCCAACTGTCGCCTTTTCCTGGCCCCTCTGACAGTCCATGGCCAACTGTCGCCTTTTCCTGGCCCCTCTCACAGTCCATGGCCAACTGTCGCTTTTCCTGGCCCCTCTCACAGTCCCATGGCCAACTGTCGCCTTTTCCTGGCCCCTCTCACAGTCCATGGCCAACTGTCGCCTTTTCCTGGCCCCTCTCACAGTCCAGGGCCAACTGTCCCCTTTTTCCTGGCCCCTCTCACAGTCCAGGGCCAACTGTCGCCTTTCCTGGCCCCTCTCACAGTCCATGGCCAACTGTCGCCTTTTCCTGCCCCTCTCACAGTCCATGGCCAACTGTCGCCTTTTCCTGGCCCCTCTCAACAGTCCATGGCCAACTGTCGCCTTTTCCTGCCCCTCTCGCCACGAGGGTGTGACGTGAACCGCTCAGTCACCATGTGGGCGAGACTTCTGTCCGCTACGCCTCCGTAAAAACGCACAACTGAAGCATTGAAATGCCTTTAATAACTTGACGTTTGTGTTGGGCAGGCGTGAAATTTCAACATCTCACTTTTTGGGGTCTTTTTCAAAGACCCGGGGAAAAGCCCTCCTGTTTTTAAGATGTGCACGCATTGATACTTCGTGCAATGAGAATTGCCACGAGGCCAGCCAATCCAATTCAGGTATGAAGACTTCCGTCAGCAATGACATTTTCGCTCTGTGCCCAAAAGCCCGCCTCTTCCTCTTCAAACGTGCCCCCCCCCCCCCCCCCCCCCCACCTTCTACTCTGTTGTTGCTTTGTCAAGCAAGAAATCAATGAATTAATTTAAAGTTTTTCCAGATCAATTAACCAAACTACATTTTTGATAAACAAGAGTGAATCAATTAGATTACACAAATCGTATAAAATGGACGAGTCCCGCACAAAACACACAATGTTCTTTCAGGTCAGATGATTTTGTTTTGCCTAATGCTGCTTTCATTCACAACTCCCTCCCCCCCCCCCCCCCCCCCCCCCCCCCTGCTGGTTTTGCCTCGTTCTGACGTCCTCTTTACATCCGGGTCTTCAGACCTGGCTGGGAGGGTTCCTGACAAGAAAAGCAGATACGAGATCTCCTTCTTTCCCGCTTGTTTGTGCAAACGACAGTGAAACTAACCATTTATTCTTTCTTTCTTTTTTTTTTTTTTTTTTTTTTTTTCTTTTTTAAATTCTTCTTCTCGTTTTCCGACCCCAGACGCGATGTTGACCTGTGGCCATGTAGACCGGTAGACTGTCACAGGCAGTGACACAGGACACAGGACAGGTCACACAGGCGGATATTGCGCCCTCTTCGACCGCTGAAACTCCCTACAATAATGTGGAGTGGATGGGGTTACCTACAGGGTCAACTCTCCGTCTTGAGAGAAATGAGCTTCAGAACATTACAGACAACTCGAACAGCCAACAGTGCAGACCGTGAACAGCTATGGTCTTTCGTTCTTGTCAAAAGTATACAAAAAAATGCACCGTACAAAAGTTAAGTTTCGGGTCGTTTTCCTGACAGAAAGCAGGCCTGTTGATAAACACGCCAGTACGGTTGTTTGACCCAGAACTAAATCACGGTGATGTATGAAAGAAGGAGGAAACGGAGAGCGGCCAACTCAGCTAAGTAATGGTCTTTTAGAATCGATTTCACTGGTCCAGAGAAAAGCAAGAAGGGATGTTGAGCCCTCCAGTGGCAATCTCCCAACTCTGTCCCCCCTGGTGCAGTCTTTAATCGACCCCCCTTTTAAGCTGTAGTTGAGAGAGAGAGAGAGAGAGGAGAGGGAGAGAGAAAAGAGAGAGAGAGAGACAGAGAGAGAAGAGAGAGAGAGAGAGAGGAGAGAGAGCGTTCATTATTCATTTGTTCATAGAAGGGAACCGAGCACATTTCTCATACGTAATCGTTTTATGTTTCGCTTCAATTGCTTACAAAAAAAGCTTTCTTTTAATTCGCATTATTCCCATTTCTCTTCCCCCCCCCCCCCCAATCTTTTCCCCTTGGTCGCTCCACTTCTTTGTCTTTCTCTATACCACCCCCCTCCCCCTTTTGTGCTCTTTTGTTCTGTGATGTCTATCCGTACAGCTGAAAGGCCTTTCACTGTGAGCTAAGCAAGCGCTTTTATCT
This sequence comes from Conus ventricosus, assembly GCA_018398815.1. Classification (NCBI taxonomy): domain Eukaryota; kingdom Metazoa; phylum Mollusca; class Gastropoda; order Neogastropoda; family Conidae; genus Conus; species Conus ventricosus. Next base: position 1,224,634 of record CM031604.1, on the reverse strand, counting down.
CGGTTCGATCGAACCTGGCGTCGGACCATGTTGACCAAGCTCTTGAAACTCCCCCCGAAAAACAACGGCCTGGACTGATGGAATGAATCACACTGGCCAATTTGACGTGGACCCTTCCACCCCTACCACCATCACCCCTCCCTACCCTTGTCCCTTGCCTACAGCCAATCAACATTCGTTAGAGGCAGCAGTGCAGACATGGACCTGTCCACATGTTCAGAGCACTCGGGAGTTGAACCGCACGCAGGTTGTTCTGAAACAAAAAATCCATGTCAGTTGAACAAAAAAAAAGACGAAAAAAAAAGAAAGAAAGAAAATCAATACATGCTTTGTACGCTTCCTTACCTGCAGAGGTAACGCACAGCTCGCACGCGTGTCATAGACGCAGAACTCCAACACTGCTAGATGATCCTTACGCTGTGGGACGCGAGAGGCGAGGGGATGAACTTAGGGCGCAAAGACAAAAATTCCAACTGACAATGAGGCGACTTCTTCAAGGTCTTCACACTGTAGAGGCACAAGCGTTTTGATCGTGTCCTGTGTACCAATCACAGAGGACATTGTTACTTGTCATGTAGAGGCACAAGCCTTTTGATCACCGTGTCCTGTGTACCAATCACAGAGGACATTGTTACTTGTCATGTAGAGGCACAAGCCTTTTGATCACCGTGTCCTGTGTACCAATCAGAGAACGTGGCTACTTTTCTTGCACCAATCGCAGGCGTAACAACTCGCGGCCATTTTTCTCCAAAACAGTGTGACGAACTTTCGCCTTTTCCTGAACCCCACTCGCCACGAGGCTGTGCTATCAAACGCTCCTACTTACAAACTATCGAGAATTCTCGTCGTCTATCCTGTAGAATACGCACAACTGATGCACTGTATGTCTTTAGTAACTTGAGGTTTGTGTTCGGCATGCGTAAAATCGCAAAACTAACTTTTTTTTTCAAATCCCAGAAAGAGCCATCCACGTTTTTCAGAAATGCACGCATTGACAGTTCAGGCGTGCTTTGTAACACTTAGAAACGCCATGAGACTAGCCAATCAAATTGCTTTGTAACACTTGGAAACGCCATGAGGCTAGCCAATCAAATTGCTTTGTAACACTTAGAAACGCCATGAGGCTAGCCAATCAAATTGCTTTGTAACACTTAGAAACGCCAGGAGACTAGCCAATCAAATTGCTTTGTAACACTTAGAAACGCCATGAGCTAGCCAATCAAATTGCTTTGTAACACTTAGAAACGCCATGAGGCTAGCCAACCAATCAAATGCTTTGTAACACTTAGAAACGCCATGAGGCTAGCCAATCAAATTGCTTTGTAACACTTAGAAACGCCATGAGGCTAGCCAATCAAATTGCTTTGTAACACTTAGAAACGCCATGAGGCTAGCCAATCAAATTGCTTTGTAACACTTAGAAACGCCATGAGGCTAGCCAATCAAATTCAGCGATGAGGACTGGGGTTAGCAGTAACATTTGCACCTTTGCCGTGAGCTCATTTCTAACTACAATTTATTTTTGATTAAAAAAAATCAACGAATTGATTACAGGTTTTACAACTCGATAAACCAAATTACATTTTTTAATAGAAAAAACATATATCAGTTCAAATTACACAAATCACGTAAAATAAAAGCAGTTCCGCACACAACAACAAGGTTTCTCTCAGGCCAGATGACCTTGATATAATCGGTGGCCTTGTAGACTGGCAGTCTGAGACATACAGCTGCACTGCTGGTTACGTGATAGTTCATACAGGCGGGAATTGTGCCCTCTCTGACGGCTGAACATCTCCACAGTAACGTGGAGTGGGTTGGGCAACTGCCCTCTTTGGAGAACTGAGTTTTAAAAAAAAAACTACAGGGCAACAGACCCTGTCAACAGTAGAGTTTTGGGAGCGTGTATAACCACTAACTGACCAACGGGCGTCTTCTGTTGCGGACCTTGAACAACTACGGTCTCTCGTTCCTGTCAAAACAACACAAAAAAGCGCTGCACAGCCGGAAACTTCTGATCGTTTTTCTGACTGAATCAGGTCTGTTTCTATACACGCCCAGTGCGGATTGTTTCATCCAAAATAAATGGCCAGGATGCCCAAGAGATCAGGGAAACGGGCGAAGATCAATCCAGCTAACGTAGCGGTCTCTCAGAAGCCATGGCACTGGCCCAGAAGAAAAGCAAGGAGGGAGGCCGATCTCTGCACTAGCAATCCTAAGAATCAGCGCAGCCTTCATCGACTTCCATTTTCCAGCGGTGGTGGTGGTGGTGTGAGAGAGAGAGAGAGAGAGAGAGAGAGAGAGAGAGAGAGAGAGAGAAAGAAAGAAAAGGAGGTGGGGGGGGGGGCGACGCACTGGCAAACTGACAGAGTGGTTTTTGGAAGCTTAAGCGAACACTTGGCCGGAAGGTGCAAAGACAAAATTCCATTGGGAGTCGGTTCTCTTGTGGAACAGCGCGAGGGAAGAATGGTCTGACGGCATGGGGATCTGTTCAGTGAACTGGAATCAGCCTTTGGAGGAAGACTAGGACTGTCTGCGACACGGCCTCCCTCACCCCCGTTCGTAGATCAAGCAGTTTTATCAAGAAAGAGTTACCAGCCTTTTTTTTTCTTTTCCTTTGCACCGAAATGGGCGTGAAAAGTGAGGAAACTCATTTAAGCCCCAACCTTAAAGTTCACTGAACGCCCGCCTTTATCCTCCCGTTGGTTCTGTCGTTCTTCATGGCTTCATTGACATTCTTCTGGATAATCTGACAACATGTTTCATACTTTCAGCTTGTTCCGTCGCTAATGTTTATATTGATCAATTTCTACATTGTGAATAAACATGCTCATGGGATAGGGAAATAAGCACATACAAGCAACCCTTCCCTCATTATGATGAGGACTTAGGAAAGATTTAAAGATGTAGAAGAAAGGGGAGGGGTTAACAAGAGATGTTAAATAATTAAAAAACCCTTCATTGGCGGCAATAGGGAACATCGAACTCTGTTTTGTGAGTAGAACCATTCGCCTTGCCTGTCTAGAGACAAACTTCGCATCCTGGAAAATTCGTCAGCAGAACTCTGGTG
>CM031604.1:1196477-1221464 GCA_018398815.1 Conus ventricosus | reverse complement strand
TGGTGCATTCATGTATGCTGGGGAGATGTATGGAAGTGTGGCCTGTCCTAGTGTTGTCAGTCCGCTGTACAGTCTCATTATGTATAGTTGATTCTTTGTAATCACAGTCATATATTGTCTGCTATACAGTCTCATTATGTATATTGTCCGCTGTACAGTCTCATTATGTATATTGTCCGCTGTACAGTCTCATTATGTATATTGTCTGCTATACAGTCTCATTATGTATATTGTCCGCTGTACAGTCTCATTATGTATATTGTCCGCTGTACAGTCTCATTATGTATATTGTCCGCTGTACAGTCACATTATGTATATTGTCTGCTGTACAGTCTCATTATGTATATTGTCTGCTGTACAGTCTCATTATGTATATTGTCTGCCATACAGTCTCATTATGTATATTGTCTGCCATACAGTCTCATTATGTATATTGTCCGCTGTACAGTCTCATTATGTATATTGTCTGCTGTCCAGTCTCATTATGTATATTGTCTGCTATCCAGTCTCATTATGTATATTGTCTGCTATACAGTCTCATTATGTATGTTGTCTGCTATACAGTCTCATTATGTATGTTGTCTGCTATACAGTCTCATTATGTATATTGTCTGCTATCCAGTCTCATTATGTATATTGTCTGCTATCCAGTCTCATTATGTATATTGTCTGCTATACAGTCTCATTATGTATGTTGTCTGCTATACAGTCTCATTATGTATATTGTCTGCTATACAGTCTCATTATGTGTATGAATATGGAGATCATTGTGTCTGTGTTGCTTTTTAGAATATTTGTGTGTGTGCGGTACGTAAAAGATCGATCTTTTGCTGTTGTCTGCTTTACTTATGTTCTGTGTTGGTGCAGTGGGTAGGATTTGGTTGTAATGTATATGTTAGCCATCCCCACCTCTTCTGCCCTTCCCCCATCTCTCCCCCTTCCCATCCCCCTTCATTCCTCGTGTATGAGTTCACAAATATTCATCAGTGTATGAGAATCCCAGATTATGATTTGTGACAGCCAGTTGATTATTGTAAAGAATTGAATCTGAAGGTTTATTTCAAACACGCACTGTTTATTCAGATATCGTTTATTCAGATATCGTTTATTCAGATATCGTTTATTCAGACATCGTTTATTCAGACATTGTTTCCACATTTCCTTTCTTGTTTGTTTTTGTTTTGTTTTTGACTGTTAGTAAAATGAAGTAGAGGACAGCCGTGGACAGAAGTGTGTTCAGTGCCATCTTTTTGACTGTTAGTAAAATGAAGTAGAGGACAGCCGTGGACAGAAGTGTGTTCAGTGCCATCTTTTTGACTGTTAGTAAAATGAAGTAGAGGACAGCCGTGGACAGAAGTGTGTTCAGTGCCATCTTTTTGACTGTTAGTAAAATGAAGTAGAGGACAGCCGTGGACAGAAGTGTGTTCAGTGCCATCTTTTTGACTGTTAGTAAAATGAAGTAGAGGACAGCAGTGGACAGAAGTGTGTTCAGTGCCATCTTTTTGACTGTTAGTAAAATGAAGTAGAGGACAGCCGTGGACAGAAGTGTGTTCAGTGCCATCTTTTTGACTGTTAGTAAAATGAAGTAGAGGACAGCCGTGGACAGAAGTGTGTTCAGTGCCATCTTTTGACTGTTAGTAAAATGAAGTAGAGGACAGCCGTGGACAGAAGTGTGTTCAGTGCCATCTTTTGACTGTTAGTAAAATGAAGTAGAGGACAGCCGTGGACAGAAGTGTGTTCAGTGCCATCTTTTTGACTGTTAGTAAAATGAAGTAGAGGACAGCCGTGGACAGAAGTGTGTTCAGTGCCATCTTTTTGACTGTTAGTAAAATGAAGTAGAGGACAGCCGTGGACAGAAGTGTGTTCAGTGCCATCTTTTGACTGTTAGTAAAATGAAGTAGAGGACAGCCGTGGACAGAAGTGTGTTCAGTGCCATCTTTTTGACTGTTAGTAAAATGAAGTAGAGGACAGCCGTGGACAGAAGTGTGTTCAGTGCCATCTGGGCTGTCACATTGGGCTGTTCCTGTGTGCATGTTGTAGAGTGGGAGCTGTCACATTGGGCTGTTCCTGTGTGCATGTTGTAGAGTGGGAGCTGTCACATTGGGCTGTTCCTGTGTGCATGTTGTAGAGTGGGAGCTGTCACATTGGGCTGTTCCTGTGTGCATGTTGTAGAGTGGGAGCTGTCACATTGGGCTGTTCCTGTGTGCATGTTGTAGAGTGGGAGCTGTCACATTGGGCTGTTCCTGTGTGCATGTTGTAGAGTGGGAGCTTAGCATGGATGAGACCCTTGTGGGTCTGACAAGAGCTGTCAGTCCTGCTAGCAGTGTGTTCACCTACACCCTCAGAGACTCGCCGCTGAAGGGAGATCAGCAACTCAAGGGAGACTACCAGCTGAGCCATCTGCTGGACAGCAGGCAAAGTGATGTACAGACAAACGATGATCTGACGTCGCTGGGTGAAAGAATGTCACCGGAAAGGACTGTGCCATCCGGCCGAAGCTCAGTGACCTCTGTCAGTTCCATGAAAGTGAAGACGTCGGAAGGATGGGTCACAGGCCCAGATCAGCCGTCCACAACAGAAGGCAGTTGTCATCGGCGTTCTCCAGGAGACCCAGGTCAGCATCGGCTTCAGGCTGTTCCAAAGAGCCGGCACCATGGACGGAACTTCAGCCACAGACAGACCATTCCCCCCACTGCCCAGAAACTCCACGCCATCCTCCGGCGCTAAAGCGGGCACTCCTGGAACACCATCGCCAGAAGCTGCAGCACAAAACACGTGGACAGCAGACGCCCACATCAACCCTGAGTCCCCTCAGGTCGACATCCGCTACTTGAGAGGCCACCGACGTGGCGCCTGCCGGTCTCTGTCCAGGCTGGGCAGCATTGAAGAGTCAGCCAGCGGAGCCCCGAGCATTCCTCCCCAGTCTGCCCTCCTGACTGTGTGTGCCAGTTCCCTGCAGATCAGCGAGATGCCGTGCTGAAGAGGAGGATGAGGAAGATCTCTTTCCGGCAGGAGCCTTCCTCCATGGACCCTTTGGATGGATGTCTGAGGTGGTCTCTGTCGGATGGACACAGCGCAGGAGGGAGTGACATCCAGGGTCAGCTAGACTTTCAGTTGCTTTCACTCAGGTGGAGTGCGTGTGGTGTCTTCACGTCTGGATAACATCACATCATGTGCTAATTACCTCCCTTTTCTGTGGACTGGTTGAACTCCAGCCTAATGTCTTTCTAACCAATTTGAGATAAACTTTGCTCACTTTTAAACAGTTCTTGATTTTAACACCAACATCGTTGTTGTTGTTTTTCTCTCAGTGAACTAGCGTGAATTATAATCTTTATGAAAAGGACCAGAACAATCAAGTTATGCGGTGTCCATGTCAGCCATGATAGCCTGTTGTACTTCTCTGAAACTGAGGGAAGTTCTTCAAATTTCAGGACAAAGAGGTGCTCTATTCAGTTGTCCTGATATCAGTCGGTAGTGTTTGTGACAATTTCTTCATTTGTTCATTGTATATCCAAAGTTTGTTGTCGGGGGCTGGGGGGGGGGGGGGGGGGGGGGGGAATAGAAGGGGATGGGGGGGGGGGGGAATAGAAGGGGATGGGTGGGGGAGTTTGTTTTGTTTCTTGAAAGTTTTAGTCTTTGTGGGTGATGAGTTTGAGATAATCAAGAGTTTGAGATAATCAAAAGACTTGCATCTTACACTCAGAATTTAGATAACTTTGTGAAACTGATTTTAAATAGTTAACAGTACTTGTTCTACTCATACCTTGTTTTGTTTGATTGTATTATGAAACTATAACAGTAATCTTGTCTAAATATCAACATACATTGCAATGATCAATGTTATCTGTTTAATCAATTTACACATACACACACATACATGCACACACACATACATGCACACACACACACACACACACACACACACACACACACACACACACACACCACACACAGGTCAGGGTTCATTGTTTTGATAATGTAAACTGATCGAAGATGATAGCTGAAAGTTCATGGTTTTTGTTTTTGGTTTTGTTTTTAAGTCAGCACTTGTAACTCTCCTGTGTTTTGTTGTTAAAACCTGTTGTCCTAATACTGAGTGACAGAGTGCATCTCTACAGCTTTTCACCATGCCAAGTCCCTGTCAGGATTGTGGGTAACATCTGCCAGCCTGTTCTGATATGGGTGTGGACTGTCATCCTTACCATCTTGGAGCAATGTTAATCAATTGTCTCAGTTGAAACTGATAGACAGAATGCCATCCCCACAATCTGTCTGCCATGCCAATTGTTTGCCTTGATTCTGATAGACAGTGTGACCCAGGTTCCTAAAACGCACAGACCCAGACCACAAATAACCCAAACTCTGACTGTACGATTATACTCCAATTTTTATTAACAATTTAAATAGACAAAAATCCAAACAACAATATTAACCTAAAACATGGACCGATTCAATTTTCAGGTGATAAATGACAAAAGAACTTTAGGGTTGTGACAGAGAGAAGAAGAAAAGTAGTGGGCAACTCAAAAGGGGCACTGCAAAAGAATACAAAACATAAAATCTGCACGGGACTGTGTGCGAAAAAACACAAATAATAACAATGGCCAAACCAAAAGCCATCAAAGGCCTTCAGCAAACATCTCAACTAGGAAACACACAATGAGGGACAATGCATCACTAATAAAGTAGTAGTGATCTTATCAAACTCAAATCCACTTGACCCTGGTTATGGTAATGCCAAACACACTTTGATTTGATCCAGTGTTAAACTGAATACAGTGAGTTGCATACCAATATACTGACAGCTCTTTGCTATCAATTGGCCACCTGACCATGGTGGCAAATCTGCTTACATCCTTTATCAGCCATCCAACTGAACCACTAGACAGCAAGCCAGATCAATCTTTCCTTTCCCAGGTTTCCAAAGATGTCCCCCCAAAACCAATTTCATACTACCATAGCCATTTTGATTAAAATCAGTCTCTAAGTTGACACTAATAAAATAATTTTAAGGATAACAGTCATCCTTGAAAGCAAGTATTTTTTCTTTTCAACTGAGAAAGCAAAAATTAACATCCTCTGAAATTCAAGGAAAACTTCTCCAAACTTAACACATGTACCATGATTAAAACACAAAGAACCATGTACCAAACTTAACACATGTGCCATGATAAAGAACCATGTACCAACTTAACACATGTACCATGATTAAAACACAAAGAACCATGTACCAACTTAACACATGAACCATGAGTTGTAGACATTTCCTCTACTAAAACCATGTGATGTGACAAACACTATTTTACTGCAAGAACAAAGGAAAATGAGATTTATTTAGGACCATGTGGTCTAAAACACAATCTCTCAAAAATGTTTCTGAAACAATGTGGTGTGAACCACATTCTAAAGCAACAGTGAATAATAAATAACCTGAACTCACCTTCAATAATACAGCTAGGTTTAAACTTAATTCAACATGCAGGCCTAAAATTCTAACAACTGAAAGTATAACAGCTAAAGCCAAGTGCAATTCTTATAAGGAAAATCCACCAAAAATCAATGCCATCCAGCTGACAGTATACAAAATATACTGCAATTCTAAAGGAAAAGAATCAGTTGGTATCTTTTAGAAACAATTTTTTAATACTTAGAGTAACTAACCTGGATTAGCACCACCAAGCCACACACAGCGTTTCCCCAACCTGTCTGTCTGACTCAACACATTTGCAGGAACAGGAAGTGGCCAAACAGGAAAAAATAAAAAGTGTCTTAATACTAAAACCGGCTAAATAACGAGACAAATAGAACAACAATACTAGTGGAAAGCAGTAAATGTCTTTATCTCAAAATATTACAATCACTAATGAAGTTTTTATTTTTTATTTTTTTTAAACATACTAAAATTGCCTAAAACCTTAGTAACCTGTGAATTCTGACAGGTTACAGACAGAATACCATCCCCACCATCTTTCTGCCATGCCAATTGTTTGCCTTGATTCTGATAGACAGAATACCATCCCCACTATCTTTCTGCTGTGCCAATTGTCTGTCTTGATTCTGATAGACAGAATACCATCCCCACTATCTTTCTGCTGTGCCAATTGTTTGCCTTGATTCTGATAGACAGAATACCATCCCCACTATCTTTCTGCTGTGCCAATTGTCTGTCTTGATTCTGATAGACAGAATACCATCCCCACTATCTTTATGCTGTGCCAATTGTCTGTCTTGATTCTGATAGACAGAATACCATCCCCACCATCTTTCTGCTGTGCCAATTGTCTGTCTTGATTCTGATAGACAGAATACCATCCCCACTATCTTTCTGCTGTGCCAATTGTCTGTCTTGATTCTGATAGACAGAATGCCATCCCCACAATCTTTCTGCCATGCCAATTGTCTGCCTTGATTCTGATAGAATGCCATCCCCACAATCTTTCTGCCATGCCAATTGTCTGCCTTGATTCTGATAGAATGCCATCCCCACAATCTGTCTGCCATGCCAATTGTCTGCCTTGATTCTGATAGAATGCCATCCCCACAATCTTTCTGCCGTGCCAATTGTCTGCCTTGATTCTGTCTGACAGAATGCCATCTTCGCACATCTTCCAGCCATCCAGTCGTCTATCTTGGTTCTTATACCATTCTCACCATCTCTGGGAGAGCCAGTTTTTCTTTGGCTTATTTTCTGGTCTTGTTCATTCTTGGAAATTTATGTTTGTTTTGTTTTCTTTTGAATAAATGGTATGAAATCTGGAGAGAAACATTATTTGGTGAAATTGTATTCATGAACACTTTCATTGTCTGTTGGATCAAATAAAAAGGAAGGGGAGGTAAAGTTGGAAGAACACAACATCGGTCAGTCAGGTAACTCTGAACTTCCTCTCGCCTCCCTGCCCCCCCCCCCCCCCCCCCTTACCTTAATCCACCCAGTTTTTAGGGCATTTAAGGACTGGGAACACTCTGGATTTGTGATTTCTTTCTGTCCCTGCTGGATGTCAGAATTTGACTTTCCATTCAGATCAGGTAAAGAGTGGTCCGCTGCAAGTTGGTTCAGGCCAGTCTGATTTTTCCAGTCTGTGTATTCACAGTATGTTGGGTGTGTGACACTAACCAAACTGATCACAAGTAAACAGAATAAGAAATTCTGTATGAATGAAACTTTGTGATATGATTGATAAATTGAATAAAGTGGTGTGGCAATCAAATGATAAAATTTGGCTGTTTGCATTCAATGCAAAGTGTCTTTGCATTATGACCATACAAGTTTTCTTTGTTCTGTTGTGCTTGCTTTGACAGCACAGTGTTGACCTTGTCTTTGCTGGCAAAGTATTGACCTTGTCTTTGCTCAATGCTGGCAAAGCAGTGACCTCGTCTTTGCTGGCAAAGTAGTGACCTTGTCTTTGCTGGCACAGTAGTGACCTTGTCTTTGCTGGCACAGTGTTGACCTTGTCTTTGCTAGCAAAGTAGTGACCTTGTCTTTGCTGGCACAGTAGTGACCTTGTCTTTGCTGGCACAGTGTTGACCTTGTCTTTGCTGGCAAAGTAGTGACCTTGTCTTTGCTGGCACAGTAGTGACCTTGTCTTTGCTGGCACAATAGTGACCTTGTCTTTGCTGACACAGTAGTGACCTTGTCTTTACTGACACAGTATTGACCTTGTCTTTGCTGGCAAAGTAGTGACCTTGTCTTTGCTGGCACAGTAGTGACCTTGTCTTTGCTGGCACAATAGTGACCTTGTCTTTGCTGACACAGTAGTGACCTTGTCTTTACTGACACAGTGTTGACCTTGTCTTTGCTGGCAAAGTATTGACCTTGTCTTTGCTCAATGCTGGCAAAGCAGTGACCTTGTCTTTGCTGGCAAAGTAGTGACCTTGTCTTTGCTGGCACAGTAGTGACCTTGTCTTTGCTGGCACAGTGTTGACCTTGTCTTTGCTGGCAAAGTAGTGACCTTGTCTTTGCTGGCACAGTAGTGACCTTGTCTTTGCTGGCACAGTGTTGACCTTGTCTTTGCTGGCAAAGTAGTGACCTTGTCTTTGCTGGCACAGTAGTGACCTTGTCTTTGCTGGCACAATAGTGACCTTGTCTTTGCTGACACAGTAGTGACCTTGTCTTTACTGACACAGTATTGACCTTGTCTTTGCTGGCAAAGTATTGACCTTATCTTTGCTGGCAAAGGCGGCTTGCTGGAAGCATTGTGCCTTTCCTGTTGGCAAACAAAACCTGCCCTGCTGACTGTTCTTTTGTGTGCAAAGCTGCTGTTTCCATCCACATTGAAAACTGATCTGTTTCTGATGATAATAGCTGACCTTTCAGTGTTATATGTCTTCCACATTTACCATGCCTTCCTTATCTTTTCTGTTTCAGAAACTATTCGTGTATCATTTGCATCTCCTTCCCTCTCTCTGTCTGTATTGTGTACATGTGTGTGTGGGTGTTGTGTGTGGTGTGGGGGTGTGTGTGTGAGAGAGAGAGAGAGAAAGAGAGATGGAGACAGTGTGCGTGTGTGTGTGTGTGTGTGTGTGTGTGTGTGTGTGTGTGTGTGTGTGTGTGTGTGTGTGTGTGTGTTAGGTCTTCAATTTAACGTCTATACACATTATGTGATATTAGACGAAAAGATGTGTGTGTGTGTGGTGTGCACGCACATGAACATGCATGTGTGTGAGTCTGTGTGTTTGTACATATTTAAGAGTATGTTTAAGGCTGCTGATCTCTCTGTGTGTATGCTAATCTGCCAGTCTGCATGTCTGTCTGTCTGTCTCAGCTACCTCCCTCTCTGTTTGCCCTCCATACTGTCTGCTATAAATCTCTCTCTCTCTCCTCTCTCTCTCTCTTCTCTCTCTCTCTCTCTCTCTCTCTCTGTGTCTCTCTCTCTCTCTCTGTCTCTCTCTTCTCTCACTCTTTCTTTCTCCCCGTCTCTTGTTGGTCCTTATCTATTATCTTTGTAGATTAAATATAAAAAATTGTGTGTTGTTTTGCCTTTCTCTGTCAGCCTTCTCTTTCTTATTGTATGCTGCTTATATACACAATGGAGAAATTTGATGCTTATATACACATTGGAGAAATTTGATGCTTATACACACAGTGGAGAAATTTGTTCACTGCTTTAAGAAGATTCCAGTTCCTGGTAAATCTTATTGTCTTCAGAATGCTCATTTTGGTGTGTTGGTCTATGATTGGTTTTTCATCTTGTTTTTTCCTTATTTGAAATGTTTTGTCATCCGTCGCTCTGAACGTTGCTTGGACTGTTTGTTATTGTATGTTTGCATGTGCTTGGCACTTCAAGTGATGTAGTTGATGATGTTTACCATGACATGTAGCTGCAGGAGACAAGGTCACCAAGGGAAGTAGCATGGAACCCCCGATGTCGCCCCTGTCTCCACTGCAGAAAGTACGGCATCTGAGCAGGGGTTCTGACAGTGTATTTGATCCCAGTGACTTTGAAGGTGGACGAAGCGAGGCAGGAAGTTACCTTGAAGGACGGCCAGGAAGTGACCTCATGTCCCCAAGGCTCCCGCTGTCTCCTAGGATACCATCATCTCCCAGGCAGCGGTTTTCGTCCGTTGAAAGTCCAGGGAATGCTAGAGTGTCCTCCTCACTGTCCTACGCGGAGGGTGGGGGAAGGGAGTCGGTGCTGTCAGGAGTTGTCTGCCCGCCCAGCATGGTTGACAGCTTGTCGGAAAGTAAATGCCCTGCTCTCTCACTTGCCTGCGTTCCCCTTGGAGTGGACTTTGAATTAACCTGCCTGAAGTTAGCCTTCACTTCTCTCCCTTGCTATCTGCCCGTGTACCATCTTGGGGGTGAAGTGTGAATTAACCCTTCTGAAGTATCTCACCCTGTCTTGTCTTGTTTATGAGGTAGAGGTTGACTATTGTTTGAAAATAACTGTGTAAACGTAAAGCAAGTCTGTGTTTACTGTGAGGCTTGACTTGGCGTCTCAGAAATATCTGACATTAAAGCATCCTGCTTTTGTTGTTCTTTTATTGACCTTGGGTAAGGATGTGACTTTGTCTTTACAACACTAAGCCTCTGGACTTGTTTTCTTACATACTGTCATCTTGTGTGAGGTTTGAAGGTTTGATGCATCTTATCTGAAAGTATATTTCTGTTTGTGCATGCTGTTTATCTTCAGTGTGCTCTTGTTCTGTTTGACTCCATTATCTTATGCTTTAACTTGGTATGGAATGATTTGGGGCTTTTGAACCCATGGACTGTCTTGATTGCATACTTCATTTCACTTCTTGCCTGTGTGGAAATAGTCTTGTTTGAGCAGTGTATCTTTTTGCTAACAAAACACCTGTATCAGTGTATGGCCCTCAGGAGGAAAAAAAATCAGCCACTCAACATTCCACAGAAGGTTGTTAAACCACTGATTTCTTTTTTCAAAGTTATAAATGGTGTTCAAAGGTAATTACATGCTTCTGCTGCCATCTTCAGTCAGTATTCATTGCGTCAGCTTCCATATGCAAAAGTGTTGCAATTCTGAGTTGTATTAAAAGATGCATACACTGATATAAATCAGTCCTTCCATGTTAGGAACAACTAACCTTTGAAATCCTTCTCATGTTCCTGCTGTCATGATTTCTTCTTTACCTCCCCAGTGGGTTAAGATAATCAGCAATGGATGATTCTGAATGGCATGAAATATGACACTGAAAGAAAAAGGTTTAATTCAATACTGAAAATAAATGGAAAATAAACTAGCACCACATAATAATACATTTGGAACTGTATGTTAATGAAATATCTAAATAGTTGCCTCCAAAAAGGCTTGAAAACCGAGTCTTGACAAGAAGGAACTCTTATAAGGATGAAAATCTACTGCAAAATCAGAGATGTTTCAGAAAAAAAAAAAAAAGTCGTACTAGGAAGCGAATCTGAATTGGGAGATAAGTGTAGCATAAACAATGCCAGAAATGCTTTAAAAAAAATTCCCAAGGGAGGTAATCTGTATTGGGAGGTAAATCCAGCATTGACAAAAGTCAGAGATGCTCCACAAAAAGAAGTCATACAAGGGAGAGAATCTGTATGGGAGGTCAAACTAGCACAGACAAAGGAAACACCTGAGGGATGATTTGAGTTGTCAGGAGCTTATGATATTTGTAGAGATCTACAAAAGTTATCATAACTTAGATAAGAGTAGCGTAATCAACTTGGAATGATTTTTTAAAAGATCATATTTGTAGAGATCTACAAAAGTTATCATAACTTAGATAAGAGTAGCGTAATCAACTTGGAATGATTTTTTAAAAAGATCATTAGAGACTGATTTTCTGTGTTGGTCAGAAAACATGAATGATTTGCAGTGACGATATTAGTACTGACGTAGTTTAACGTAGAATATTAAGATTCATAATGTGTTAATGAGTTCCCTTATCCTTTCCAATGGATGACAGTATATCTGTGTACATTTTTGCCACCAGTTGTATTTCCATCCTGCACACCATTGTATCAATCTCACCTGTGTACCGCTTCCATCCACGCACATTCCTGGCTGGGCTTCTCCTGTACAAAGTCACTGTTTGCCTGTGTATTAAGAGCATGTCAGCAATACAGTGTTTGGCAGATTGTTGTTGCTGGTGTTTAATGATTTCATTTGCAAATTGTTTGACTTTGGTATCGGTGAGTCTGTATGTCAGCAAGTTCTATGTGATCATTTTGCCATCGTTTTATGAATGAGAATGAGAAGGAACAAAGAGCATTGAAATGATGTGTAAGGTGAAGATAAATGATATGAAGCATTTGTAAAAAGGCAAGTCATATTGATGTGTCTTTGATTTGGTCTGATGCTGTACATCTTTCTGTGTGTTTAGTGTCAGATCAGTGTCTTTCTTTCCATTTAATTTTGATTCTTGCAGTTTTGTATTCAAGCACTGTTTGTGGCAGTCAAACACTCAAAAACCATTGATGTTGATGGAGGTGACAGAGATGTTGGGACATTTTTATATGCCTTTCATAGCACACATACATGCACTCTCTCTCTGCCTCTCCCTGTCTCACTTTCTCTGTCTTTCTCTGTCTGTCTGTCTGTCTGTCTGTCTCTCTCTCTCTCTAAATAGAACACTTCAGTATGTCTTGTATCAATTTAAGCGAATGGTGTAAATTGTTTGAAATACCTTACAATTTCAGATGAGTATTTTTCATTGGAACCAGGAACCATAGACTGACAAAAAAGACACAGAGAAAAGAATAGTAATCATGCATTTTGTTGTTTAAGTAATCATGCATTTTGTTGTTTAAGTAATCATGCATTTTGTTGTTTAAGTAATCATGCATTTTGTTGTTTTGCTCAAGACACAGATAAAAGAACATAGATATCTTAGTAATCATGCATTTTGTTGTTTTGCTCAAGCGAAAGATGGCAAAAATAAAGTGAATCTGATGTTGGCTGCTGTGGAAGTGTAATTGACCAATGAAGAAAAGGAGCAAAAATGTTTGTTATCCCCCTCTTCTCTCAGTGTGTTTTAAATACTGATTTCTTTGCACATTTTGGGAGTATGCCAGCCACTGCTCTGGTTCTGACACTTCAGGGATGGGAAGTCCAGATTCAGCCTTTCCGGATGCGGAGCTGGCGTCCATTTCAGTGCAGGAGTTCCAGGGGGACGGGGACATGGATGAACACAGGGCCTGGTCACGCATCGGTCTGCCTGACCCCTCCCTGGGGGACGCTGACCGCCCGGCCACCACCGGCCTGCCTGCACGATCTGAACATTTCGGTTAGTATTTTGTGATGTCTGGAAAGGGAAAAAAAAAAAAAAAACAACAACAAAAAAGAAAAGAAAGGGGAAAAAAAGACAACCCCCCCTTCTCTCTCCCCCTCCCCCCCCCCCCCCCCCCCCCCCCCCCCCCCCGAAACTGAATAGAAATTAGTTTTCTTTTCAGAATGTTCAATATTTCTATAGATTCTCAGTTTCCACTGTCCAAGACTTTCCTGAGATGACAGAAGATGGAGTTTGCATTCAGAAAGCTAGACTTGTATCATGTGTCAACACAAAATGGTGCTTGATGTGTGAATTAAACATCCATCCCCCACCGTCTTCTTCACCTCATGGGCGTCAGCTTCAGTGACCGGCTGATAGCGAACACTGTCTGCGTATCACATTTCTGTATTCAGGATATGCTGATTACATTCACAATTGCCAGCTGTTCTGATGTCATCCTGTTTGCAACTGATGGTTGCAGTTTGTTCTGATGTTGCACAAACATTAAAATTCTTTTGGTGGGTTCATTGTTGGCTAGGTAGAGTCATTCGCCTGCTTTCTAGTTGCAAGCTGCTAGGTAGTTTTTGACGCATATGGTGCACTAAGTATGGTTTGGAACAGTGAGTCACAGTACATGGTGCACTAAGCATGGAATAGTGAGTCACAGTACATGGTGCACTAAGCATGGAATAGTGAGTCACAGTACATGGTGCACTAAGCATGGTGTGGAATAGTCAGTCACAGTACATGGTGCACTAAGCATGGTGTGGAATAGTGAGTCACAGTACATGGTGCACTAAGCATGGAATAGTCAGTCATAGTACATGGTGCACTAAGCATGGTGTGGAACAGTGAGTCACAGTACATGGTGCACTAAGCATGGAATAGTGAGTCACAGTATATGTTGCACTAAGCATGGTGTGGAATAGTCAGTCACAGTACATGGTGCACTAAGCATGGTGTGGAATAGTCAGTCACAGTACATGGTGCACTAAGCATGGAATAGTGGTCACAGTACATGGTGCACTAAGCATGGAATAGTGAGTCACAGTACATGGTGCACTAAGCATGGTGTGGAATAGTGAGTCACAGTACATGGTGCACTAAGCATGGTGTGGAATAGTGAGTCACAGTACATGTTGCACTAAGCATGGAATAGTCAGTCACAGTACATGGTGCACTAAGCATGGTGTGGAACAGTGAGTCACAGTACATGGTGCACTAAGCATGGAATAGGGAGTCACAGTACATGGTGCACTAAGCATGGTGTGGAATAGTCAGTCACAGTACATGGTGCACTAAGCATGGTGTGGAATAGTCAGTCACAGTACATGGTGCACTAAGCATGGAATAGTGAGTCACAGTACATGGTGCACTAAGCATGGAATAGTGAGTCACAGTACATGGTGCACTAAGCATGGTGTGGAATAGTCAGTCACAGTACATGGTGCACTAAGCATGGTGTGGAATAGTGAGTCACAGTACATGTTGCACTAAGCATGGAATAGTCAGTCACAGTACATGGTGCACTAAGCATGGTGTGGAACAGTGAGTCACAGTACATGGTGCACTAAGCATGGAATAGGGAGTCACAGTACATGGTGCACTAAGCATGGTGTGGAATAGTCAGTCACAGTACATGGTGCACTAAGCATGGTGTGGAATAGTCAGTCACAGTACATGGTGCACTAAGCATGGAATAGTGAGTCACAGTACATGGTGCACTAAGCATGGAATAGTGAGTCACAGTACATGGTGCACTAAGCATGGTGTGGAATAGTCAGTCACAGTACATGGTGCACTAAGCATGGTGTGGAATAGTCAGTCACAGTACATGGTGCACTAAGCATGGAAAAGTGAGTCACAGTACATGGTGCACTAAGCATGGAATAGTGAGTCACAGTACATGGTGCACTAAGCATGGAATAGTCAGTCACAGTACATGGTGCACTAAGCATGGTGTGGAATAGTGAGTCACAGTACATGGTGCACTAAGCATGATTTGAATAGTCAGTCACAGTACATGGTGCACTAAGCATGGTGTGGAATAGTGAGTCACAGTACATGGTGCACTAAGCATGGTGTGGAATAGTGAGTCACAGTACATGGTGCACTAAGCATGATGTGGAATAGTCAGTCACAGTACATGGTGCACTAAGCATGGAATAGTGAGTCACAGTACATGGTGCACTAAGCATGGAATAGTGAGTCACAGTACATGGTGCACTAAGCATGGTGTGGAATAGTCAGTCACAGTACATGGTGCACTAAGCATGGTGTGGAATAGTCAGTCACAGTACATGGTGCACTAAGCATGGTGTGGAATAGTGAGTCACAGTACATGGTGCACTAAGCATGGTGTGGAATAGTCAGTCACAGTACATGGTGCACTAAGCATGGTGTGGAATAGTCAGTCACAGTACATGGTGCACTAAGCATGGAATAGTGAGTCACAGTACATGGTGCACTAAGCATGGAATAGTGAGTCACAGTACATGGTGCACTAAGCATGATTTGAATAGTGAGTCACAGTACATGGTGCACTAAGCATGGTGTGGAATAGTCAGTCACAGTACATGGTGCACTAAGCATGGAATAGTGAGTCACAGTACATGGTGCACTAAGCATGGTGTGGAATAGTCAGTCACAGTACATGGTGCACTAAGCATGGTGTGGAATAGTGAGTCACAGTACATGGTGCACTAAGCATGGTGTGGAATAGTCAGTCACAGTACATGGTGCACTAAGCATGGTGTGGAATAGTGAGTCACAGTACATGGTGCACTAAGCATGGTGTGGAATAGTGAGTCACAGTACATGGTGCACTAAGCATGGTGTGGAATAGTCAGTCACAGTACATGGTGCACTAAGCATGGTGTGGAATAGTCAGTCACAGTACATGGTGCACTAAGCATGGTGTGGAATAGTCAGTCACAGTACATGGTGCACTAAGCATGGTGTGGAATAGTCAGTCACAGTACATGGTGCACTAAGCATGGAATAGTGAGTCACAGTACATGGTGCACTAAGCATGGTGTGGAATAGTCAGTCACAGTACATGGTGCACTAAGCATGGTGTGGAATAGTGAGTCACAGTACATGGTGCACTAAGCATGGTGTGGAATAGTCAGTCACAGTACATGGTGCACTAAGCATGGTGTGGAATAGTGAGTCACAGTACATGGTGCACTAAGCATGGTGTGGAATAGTCAGTCACAGTACATGGTGCACTAAGCATGGTGTGGAATAGTGAGTCACAGTACATGGTGCACTAAGCATGGTGTGGAATAGTGAGTCACAGTACATGGTGCACTAAGCATGGTGTGGAATAGTCAGTCACAGTACATGGTGCACTAAGCATGGTGTGGAATAGTCAGTCACAGTACATGGTGCACTAAGCATGGTGTGGAATAGTCAGTCACAGTACATGGTGCACTAAGCATGGAATAGTGAGTCACAGTACATGGTGCACTAAGCATGGTGTGGAATAGTCAGTCACAGTACATGGTGCACTAAGCATGGTGTGGAATAGTGAGTCACAGTACATGGTGCACTAAGCATGGTGTGGAATAGTCAGTCACAGTACATGGTGCACTAAGCATGGTGTGGAATAGTCAGTCACAGTACATGGTGCACTAAGCATGGTGTGGAATAGTCACAGTACATGGTGCACTAAGCATGGTGTGGAATAGTCACAGTACATGGTGCACTAAGCATGGTGTGGAATAGTCAGTCACAGTACTGTCTCAGATGAAGCTGACTCAGAACAAGGCACTGATGCGTGTACACAGCACCTATTTTGAGTGGACCAATCAGCTGATGCGTGTACACAGCACCTGTATTGAGTGGACCAATCAGCTGATGTGTGTACACTGCACCTGTATTGAGTGGACCAATCAGCTTATGCGTGTACACTGCACCTGTGTTGAGTGGACCAATCAGCTGATGCGTTTTCCAACACAGGAAAGGACGTGTTATTCTTTGTTGGTATCTCTGGTGTCTGCTTCCCTGTATCAAGGATGGTGATGGAGGGGGATCTGATTGTCCAAGCAACCAAGTGCTGTGGATTTAGCTGCAGCTGTGAAGAAACAGCAGTGGGAGCAGAAATTCATAGAAAAGAAAGAGCCATGCATGGTGGTGTCCATGCTGGAGAACTTGTCCACATGTACCAACAGCACAGTTTGACGTTGTTGCAGGTGAACATGGGATGTATGTGTGATGGTGTGGAGGGGTAAGGGGTGTGCAGGTGAAGACAGGCAGATGGTGATAAGCGCAGGAACCAAGGGACAGCAGCCAGTCAAGAAGACGCAGTGGACGAAGCAGAGTTGTTCTTCTTGGGCTGTGTCTCCTTCCTTGGTCCCTTCGGTCTTCAATCCTGCTTACAGTGCCAGTTGTGATGGTGGAGAGTGTTCCCTGGTGTGAGCGACTGGCGTGGAGGCAGAGAGAATGCAGAGAGCGTGCTCAGTGCGCTGAGTGCCAGACAGAGTTCCCCGGGCAGTGTTCCCTGGTGTGGGCGACTGGCGTGGAGGCAGAGAGAATGCAGAGAGCGTGCTCAGTGCGCTGAGTGCCAGACAGAGTTCCCCGGGCAGTGTTCCCTGGTGTGGGCGACTGGCGTGGAGGCAGAGAGAATGCAGAGAGCGTGCTCAGTGCGCTGAGTGCCAGACAGAGTTCCCGGGCAGTGTTCCCTGGTGTGGGCGACTGGCGTGGAGGCAGAGAGAATGCAGAGAGCGTGCTCAGTGCGCTGAGTGCCAGACAGAGTTCCCCGGGCAGTGTTCCCTGGTGTGGGCGACTGGCGTGGAGGCAGAGAGAATGCAGAGAGCGTGCTCAGTGCGCTGAGTGCCAGACAGAGTTCCCCGGGCAGTGTTCCCTGGTGTGGGCGACTGGCGTGGAGGCAGAGAGAATGCAGAGAGCGTGCTCAGTGCGCTGAGTGCCAGACAGAGTTCCCCGGGCAGTGTTCCCTGGTGTGGGCGACTGGCGTGGAGGCAGAGAGAATGCAGAG
Source organism: Conus ventricosus (assembly GCA_018398815.1). NCBI lineage: Eukaryota > Metazoa > Mollusca > Gastropoda > Neogastropoda > Conidae > Conus > Conus ventricosus. The sequence continues at coordinate 1,203,763 of CM031604.1, read as the reverse complement.
AGCGTGCTCAGTGCGCTGAGTGCCAGACAGAGTTCCCCGGGCAGTGTTCCCTGGTGTGGGCGACTGGCGTGGAGGCAGAGAGAATGCAGAGAGCGTGCTCAGTGCGCTGAGTGCCAGACATACGGCTGTTCAGAGCAAGTCACTTAGTTTTGAGTCGCAGGGGAGTTTACAGCTGCAGAGACCAAGCTGTGAATGCAGGTTAGGGAAAGGAATGTTTTCTGCAGGCCGCTCCCCACCAGCCAGCTAACCGCACTGTATTCGGCCAACTGAATGTCATCTGTGCATAGCTGGTCTGGCAGCAATGCGTTCGGCAAGGTTGAGCGGCCATTACAAATGGGGCTGTAGGTTTGATAATTAGTTATTGTCATGAAAAATGTAATATATCTGCACTATTGAGATGACTGAATTGGCGAATTCCCAACAATTCTTTTAATACCAAACTTGACTGGGTTTATTTTCTTGTAGATAACATTGATGCCGCATGAAAGCTTGTACGCAAGTGGTCAGGCAATATTAGAACAATGACAACAAACACAATATTGTACAAAAATGACGTCATCACTTTCTGGGAAGTTAATTTTCCATAGTTAAGTAGTACACAAGTTTGATACATGCCTCTGCTCAGACTACAGCAACAAAAATATTGGATTACAAATGTGTAAAGCCTTGTTTGTTTGCCCTTTCACTAAGTGTCTCAATAAGGACGGAAATGTAAAGCTGTGAGAGTTCCCCGGGCAGTGTTCCCTGGTGTGGGCGACTGGCGTGGAGGCAGAGAGAATGCAGAGAGCGTGCTCAGTGCGCTGAGTGCCAGACAGAGTTCCCCGGGCAGTGTTCCCTGGTGTGGGCGACTGGCATGGAGGCAGAGAGAATGCAGAGAGCGTGCTCAGTGCGCTGAGTGCCAGACAGAGTTCCCCGGGCAGTGTTCCCTGGTGTGGGCAACTGGCGTGGAGGCAGAGAGAATGCAGAGAGCATGCTCAGTGCGCTGAGTGCCAGACAGAGTTCCCCGGGCAGTGTTCCCTGGTGTGGGCGACTGGCGTGGAGGCAGAGAGAATGCAGAGAGCGTGCTCAGTGCGCTGAGTGCCAGACAGAGTTCCCGGACAGTGTTCCCTGGTGTGGGCGACTGGCGTGGAGGCAGAGAGAATGCAGAGAGCGTGCTCAGTGCGCTGAGTGCCAGACAGAGTTCCCGGGCAGTGTTCCCTGGTGTGGGCGACTGGCGTGGAGGCAGAGAGAATGCAGAGAGCGTGCTCAGTGCGCTGAGTGCCAGACAGAGTTCCCCGGGCAGTGTTCCCTGGTGTGGGCGACTGGCGTGGAGGCAGAGAGAATGCAGAGAGCATGCTCAGTGCGCTGAGTGCCAGACAGAGTTCCCCGGGCAGTGTTCCCTGGTGTGGGCGACTGGCGTGGAGGCAGAGAGAATGCAGAGAGCATGCTCAGTGCGCTGAGTGCCAGACAGAGTTCCCCGGGCAGTGTTCCTGGTCTGAGCTTCTTGTCATGGAAGGGAAATAAAAAGGGAGAAAAACTCTGCTTCGCCCTCTTGACTGGCTGCTGTCCCTTGGTTCCTGCACTTACCACCATCTGCCTGTCTTCACCTGCACACCCCTTACCCCTCCACACCATCACATATGCATGGAACAGGTGGTCTTAGTCTTCCTGAAAAATTCAAAATGTTCCCATAAAATGTCCCAACGTGTTCCTGATAGTAGTTCAGAGGGGCTGCATCTCTGTGTATAATAGGGTCAAGTTAAACATCGAGTCAGTGTCAGACAAGCACTTACTGAATTAAAAAGAGTTTCCATGCATGTACATGTGCAATAACTGACTTTAAAGCACATGCATACACATATGCACACACTCTTATGAACACAAACATATGCAATGAATATACTTTAGTGTGAATGAATACAAAACAGATGCAGATAAACAGGTGTATACATTGCACATATGTATGATTTCACACACACACATGCACACGTGCACACACATATATTCTACACATTTGGAGTTCCAACTGGCCACTTGATGTATGTGTCAACAGAACACCTGGTCAGACATCGCCCCTTCACCGCTGCCCACACCAGCTTCCAGACTGAGGTAGGTGAAGAAGGCGTTTACCTTTGGTGTGAAGGTATGAGGGTGAAGAAGGCTTTTACCTTTGGTGTGAGGGTATGAGAGTGAAGAAGGCTTTTACCTTTGGTGTGAGGGTATGAGGGTGAAAAAGGCTTTTACCTTTGGTGTGAAGGTATGAGGGTGAAGAAGGCTTTTTTACCTTTGGTGTGAGGGTATGAGGGTGAAGAAGGCTTTTACCTTTGGTGTGAGGGTATGAGGGTGAAAAAGGCTTTTACCTTTGGTGTGAAGGTATGAGGGTGAAGAAGGCTCTTTTACCTTTGGTGTGAAGGTATGAGGGTGAAGAAGGCTTTTACCTTTGGTGTGAGGGTATGAGGGTGAAGAAGGCTTTTACCTTTGATGTGAGGGTATGAGGGTGAAAAAGGCTTTTACCTTTGGTGTGAAGGTATGAGGGTAAAGAAGGCTTTTTTTACCTTTGGTGTGAAGGTATGAGGGTGAAGAAGGCTTTTTTTACCTTTGGTGTGAAGGTATGAGGGTGAAGAAGGCTTTTTTTACCTTTGGTGTGAAGGTATGAGGGTGAAGAAGGCTTTTTATTTACCTTTGGTGTGAAGGTATGAGGGTGAAGAAGGCTTTTTTTTACCTTGGGTGTGAAGGTATGAGGGTGAAGAAGGCTTTTTACCTTTGGTGTGAAGGTATGAGGGTGAAGAAGGCTTTTACCTTGGGTGTGAAGGTATGAGGACAGTTCCACTGCCTTTCATTGTCATGACCTGTCTGTCTGCCTGTCCGATAGGAAAATGTCTGTCTGCCTGTCCGACAGGAAAATGTCTGTCTGCCTGTCGGATAGGAAAATGTCTGTCTGCCTGTCCGACAGGAAAATGTCTGTCTGCCTGTCCGACAGGAAAATGTCTGTCTGCCTGTTCGATAGGAAAATGCCTGTCTGTCTGTCCGAGAGGAACTTGGAACCAGCTGCCATGGTACTGTGGTGTGTGTCAAAGATTCTTTGCTGGGAGGACGTGGGTTTGATTCCCATCAGAGTATTATCATTTGTGGCACTTCTTGGCCCCAGCTCCATTCCAGAGTTGAGAAGACTATTATTTGTGGGACTTCTTGGCCCCAGAGTTGAGAAGACTATTTGCTGGAGAGACAGGAACCACGCAGTCAAGTTTCTTCCATTTCATGGACATGTCTCAAAGAGTGGTACTCAAATGGCCAGACCAACATTGTATCTCAAGACTCTGGTTGATGCCAGGATATCCTAAGAAAGTAAGCACAGAGCACAGCCCTGTCATGCAGTCTCAGACCAAGCATAGAGCGCAGCCCTGTCATGCAGTTTCAGACCAAGCATAGAGCACAGCCCTGTCATGCAGTTTCAGACCAAGCATAGAGCACAGCCCTGTCATGCAGTTTCAGACCAAGCATAGAGCACAGCCCTGTCATGCAGTTTCAGACCAAGCATAGAGCACAGCCCTGTCATGCAGTTTCAGACCAAGCATAGAGCACAGCCCTGTCATGCAGTTTCAGACCAAGCATAGAGCACAGCCCTGTCATGCAGTCTCAGACCAAGCATAGAGCACAGCCCTGTCATGCAGTCTCAGACCAAGCATAGAGCACAGCCCTGTCATGCAGTCTCAGACCAAGCATAGAGCACAGCCCTGTCATGCAGTCTCAGACCAAGCATAGAGCTCAGCCCTGTCATGCAGTTTCAGACCAAGCATAGAGCTCAGCCCTGTCATGCAGTCTCAGACCAAGCATAGAGCACAGCCCTGTCATGCAGTTTCAGACCAAGCATAGAGCACAGCCCTGTCATGCAGTCTCAGACCAAGCATAGAGCACAGCCCTGTCATGCAGTCTCAGACCAAGCATAGAGCACAGCCCTGTCATGCAGTCTCAGACCAAGCATAGAGCACAGCCCTGTCATGCAGTCTCAGACCAAGCATAGAGCACAGCCCTGTCATGCAGTCTCAGACCAAGCATAGAGCACAGCCCTGTCATGCAGTCTCAGACCAGGCACAGAGCACAGCCCTGTCATGCAGTCTCAGACCAAGCATAGAGCACAGCCCTGTCATGCAGTCTCAGACCAAGCATAGAGCTCAGCCCTGTCATGCAGTTTCAGACCAAGCATAGAGCTCAGCCCTGTCATGCAGTCTCAGACCAAGCACAGAGCACAGCCCTGTCATGCAGTTTCAGACCAAGCATAGAGCACAGCCCTGTCATGCAGTCTCAGACCAAGCATAGAGCACAGCCCTGTCATGCAGTCTCAGACCAAGCATAGAGCACAGCCCTGTCATGCAGTCTCAGACCAAGCATAGAGCACAGCCCTGTCATGCAGTCTCAGACCAAGCATAGAGCACAGCCCTGTCATGCAGTCTCAGACCAAGCATAGAGCTCAGCCCTGTCATGCAGTCTCAGACCAAGCATAGAGCACAGCCCTGTCATGCAGTCTCAGACCAAGGATAGAGCACAGCCCTGTCATGCAGTCTCAGACCAAGCATAGAGCACAGCCCTGTCATGCAGTCTCAGACCAAGCATAGAGCACAGCCCTGTCATGCAGTCTCAGACCAAGCATAGAGCACAGCCCTGTCATGCAGTCTCAGACCAAGCATAGAGCACAGCCCTGTCATGCAGTCTCAGACCAAGCATAGAGCACAGCCCTGTCATGCAGTCTCGGACCAGAATGCTACTCCATAACATCATCTGTTTCATCCTCTTCTCCACCAGTCACTGGGGAAAACAAATTCAAATTCTGTGGCCCTTCATGGGCTGTACTCATGGAGACCTCAGTTTCAATTTTACTCTCCACGTTTTTGCTCTTGGTAAGTGTGTCGGTGTCCCCAGTATCAGCAAGTTGGTGTGGACCATTGTGGTGTGGATGTGGTAGAGCTGGCTGAAGATGGGGTGCTGACTGATGCTGTCTCTGTGACTGAGCGATGGTTGTTGTCAGTAGGGGGCTTTGTAGATGGTGTCCTGTGTATGTTGGATCAGAACAGGCTCCACTGAATACCACCAGAGTGAATCGGCAGCAATGCATGGTCTCCACTAGCGGGTCGTGAGGATCTGACATCGACTGCTCACTGTGAATTGCTGGTGCTGGGGCTGCAGAGGAACAATCCAGGGTGTGGCTGTGGAGGGGGGCTGGATGAGGGGTGTGGGGGTAATGCCGCTAAGCTGGCATGAAAGATGAGTCGGCAAAAAAAAAAAGAGAAAAGTAAATTGATGAGGGCTTGGAAATCTCAGGTTTTTTTACAGCGTTGACAGTGCACACGTCAATAAACAGCATTGTTCTGATACCAGACTTTGGGCAAACTTCAACTACTGCAGGGTGCTGGGGATTAGAAATACAGTCAGAGTCAAACTGAGTCCGCCGGTCTTCCAGACCTTAGGTTGTCTTCCAGCAGATTGTTGTCTGAGCTCAGAAATAGATGATGTCACCACATTGGCATAGAATGAGTTGCTCTGACTAGTAAGAAGTGGGAAAACAGAATGCCAAAGTGAACCAGTAAGAAGTGGTAAAACAGAATGCCAAAATGAACCAGTAAGAAGTGGGAAAACAGAATGCCAAAAAGAACCAGTAAGAAGTGGGAAAACAGAATGCCAAAATGAACCAGTAAGAAGTGGGAAAACAGAATGCCAAAATGAACCAGTAAGAAGTGGGAAAACAGAATGCCAAAATGAACAGGTGAAGAGTGGGATTGTGAGCTTTCTGACTTGATTTCAAAGCCTTACTGTCTGTTTTACCTCTCTTTCTCTCTCTCTCTCTCTCTCTCTCTCTCTCTCTCCTCTCTCTCTCTCTCTCTCTCTCTCTCTTCTCTCACTCTCTGTGTGTGTGTGTGTGTGTGTGTGTGTGTGTGTGTGTGTGTGTGTGTGTAAGTGAGTTTCCTATTTGCATGTGAATGTAAGTAAGTAGGTACAAATGGAAACAACCAACGCCTTTGGCAGTGAACTACAGTAGGGACAGTGGGTAATACGTCACCTTTCTTTCAGGGCTTTAAAGCCACTGCAGTGCAACACAAGGCTGAATGCGTTGTGGACAGGCAGGGACTTCTTCTGCACATCATTTTTAACCACCTGCAAGAACATACTCCAGAATGTATACTGCCGCAAAACTGTTTGTGACCTGTAAATTGACAGTTTAATACAGCTGAGGTTTTGTGAGGGCATTGTTTTGGTGGTGGTGGTGGTGGTTAGTTTTGTTTGTTTTATTTGTAAACAAAGTGTGTGATGGATGTCAGATGTTGGATGTGTGTGTGTGTGTGTGTGTGTGTGTGTGTGTGTGTGTGTGTGTGTGTGTGTGTGTGTGTGTGTAAAATTGACTTTGGTTTGGGATGCAGTTGAGCATGGATGAATATCAAATGAGAAAAAAAACAATGTATGAAAGAGAGGAACACTCCAATCAGACATATTGAGCATCATACAGAAAAGGTTAATAAAAGAACATGACATGAAAGAGAGGAACCACCCAGCCAGTCATATTAAGCATCATACAAGGAAGTGTGCATACACATGTTGTGTGTGTGGTGTCAGTGTATTTGAGAAACACAGACCTACCTCCTCAGCAAACCCTGCACTCCTGAAACATGTGTGGACAAAATAGTCAGCAAGTGAGTGTTGGTGGAACGATTGTTTGAAGTGGAATGGCATCATGACAAGAAGGCATTTGGTGGCATGTGTCTGATTATGTACTTTGGTCCCTTGTCTTTCTTTAAAACAAAAAAGGAACACACACACACACACACACACACACACACACACACACACACACACACACACACACACACACACATATACTCACTCCAGAAGAAAGTCAAGTATTTGATATGTACGATTTTGAATCAGCTTAACTTTCATTTTCTGTAGGATGTTTGTTAAGTATTCATTCAAGGTCTCAACAAACGTATTCTTTGATGTTTGTTAAGTATTCATTCAAGGTCTCAACAAAACGTATTCTTTGATGTTTGTTAAGTATTCATTCAAGGTCTCAACAAAACGTATTCTTTGGTTTGTTCTTACTGTTTTTCCCCTCCCCTTTCCCTTTCATTTTGGTCTTTTAGTGACTTTTCCACCTAGTCTCTCTCACATGTACATGTGGAGATCTATGCATCATCATTCTTCTCATTTATCTGATAGTAATCTCTCTCTCTCTCTCTCTCTCTCTCTCTCTCTCTCTCTCTCTCTCTCTCTCTCTCTCTCTCTCTCAAAAGACAGTAACTCTGCTGGCATGGTTCAGC
>CM031604.1:1188977-1193977 GCA_018398815.1 Conus ventricosus | reverse complement strand
GTGTGTGTGTGTGAGTGGATATAGGCAAGCATTCACTCAGTCATTTTGGTTGTACATATTTAGTGGCAGTTTCATTCAATCATCTCAGCTGCTGAGGAGTCCATGACCATGTTTTGTTTTCAGCTGAAGTGTTTTGTTTTGCTAAATGAGATGATATGCAATGTACTCGACAGCAAACATTTACAAACCCATAAATGAAAATTTGCATATTCATTATTGTATGAATATGAAAAGGCAATGATGGTACCATATGACAGTGCGTGTAAACTATGGTTGGACCATAAGTTATAATCTCTCTTGATGTATGTTATTACTATGGTTTGACCGTAAGTTATAATCTCTCTTGATGTATGTTATTACTATGGTTTGACCGTAAGTTATAATCTCTCTTGATGTATGTTACTACAATCTTGTGTCCATGGACCTTGAAGGATTCTTGTGACAGTTTAAATCTGAATTTAAGTGAATCTTGTCTCAATCTGAGCCACAAATGCGCACACACATGCGCACATACACACACACACAATATGCATGCACGCACGCATGCACTCACATATGCATGCAGGCATGCATGCATGCATTCACACACACACACACACACACACACACACACACACACACACACACACACACACACACACACACACAGTCCACAAGAACATAAAATCAAAATAATCAATTGAAGTATAGTAAAAATAAAATATAAAGAAAGCAAACCAGGAAGTTTGATGCACAAAGTGGCCATCACTTAACGTTAGGAAAACTCTCATTCTGTTTGTGAGCACAGTCATTGGAGATGTATGTGTTTGAGTCTGTCTGTGTGTGCATGCTTTCTGACAGGTGTGTGTCAGTTGATGGATGGGGTGGCCTGATAGAGTGGTGCACTGCAGTGTTGGGAGTCAGACCCTGTCTGTGTGTGCATGCTTTCTGACAGGTGTGTGTCAGTTGATGGATGGGGTGGCCTGATAGAGTGGTGCACTGCAGTGTTGGGGGTTCAGACCCTGGCAGTGCCAAGTGGGTGAAGAGTGCCGGGAGATTGTCTGGTCTTCCAGATCAATGCATGGGCAGTACCTCAAACCTGTTTGTGTGGACATGTATGAAGAGCATCAGAAAACCATAGTGTAGACCCCATAACCTGTGTGGTTGCTGTGAAGACATGAACATACCCAGCAATGGAGAGATGGCACATCCATGCCTCATGTTTTATCTTTGCTCGGTGAAAAGCTATTTTACACTTGAACAAAGCTATTTTACACTTGAACAAAAACAACCCTGTTGCTCTTGTGTTACGTTGTGTTAGTTTTGGAAATACGTTTTTTTTGTGTTTGTGTGTGCATGTTTCCTTCTTGTTTAATGAACTATTGGTTTCATCTCTCTGGCAGCTGGAATTAATGTTAGAAGTGCCCACGAAGGCGGATGTAAGTACTGATGTCCCTGCCACGCATGTACAGGCCAGATGGTGTCCACTAACGTTGTGTGTGTGTGTGTGTGGGGTGTGCGCTATGGGCAGTGGTCTAGAGTCTACTAACACTTTGTCAGGCGTAGCAGGACTGGGTGCTTGCAGGCTAGTTCATGGCAACCACTGTTGTGTCACCTGCGTGCTGAGTGTATTTGGCAGAGCCGATTCAGGAGGGTCGGCTTATTTGTGTTTGTGCTTGAAGGTTGATGTGTTGAATTCTGTGTAATGTCCTGTCATATGTTTAGATGATTGTAGAATGTTGGGTGTGTGTGTGTGTGTGCACATGTGTGTGCGCGCATGTGTGTGTGTGTGTGTATGTGTGTGTGTGTGTGTGTGTGTGTGTGTGTGTGTGTGTGTGTGTGTGTGTGTGTGAGAGTGAGTGAATAATCTCCACAGTTGCAGTGTCTTTTCCCTGCACTGTTTAAATCCATTTGTTTGTTTGGCGATTGACCTAATTTGCACATGTTTGTTCAGGTTTTGTCCATGTATGTGTTTACTTGCATGCATCCAAATGTGTGTGTCTGTGTTCTTATAGGCATGCATGTCAGTAAGACCTGTGCGCAAGATGATAAATGTTCAAACTTGCTAGTTTGCGCAAGATGATAAATGTTCAAACTTGTTAGTTTGCGCAAGATGATAAATGTTCAAACTTGTTAGTTTGTGCAAGATTTTCTTTCTTTCTTTCTGTGTACGCAGGCTGATACTCCTGCGGACACTCCCTGTATAGCCAGGCAGTGAAGTTTTGTGTGTATGACCCTTTTCTATCCCGCCATTAAGGCAGCCATACTCCATCTTCGGGAAGGTGCATGCTATGTGTCGCGTGTCATCCATACCAACGGCCAAACTGGCCTTCTCTTCCGAAAGTTGGTGATGGGATTTTACGTGTGTGCAAGATGTTGTGCGTGCGTTCACACACGGAACCTCGGTTTATAGTCTCATTCGAAGGACTGTATGGGGAATGGAGTCAGAACCAATGTTAACTCCGAGGGAAAAATCCCCCTATACCGAAATTCGAACCCGCAACCCCAGGATCACGAGTCCGGCGCTCTACCAACTGAGCTATTCCGGCCCCGTTTGCGCAAGATGATAAATGTTCAAACTTGTTAGTTTGCGCAAGATGATAAATGTTCAAACTTGTTAGTTTGCGCAAGAAGATAAATGTTCAAACTTGTTAGTTTGCGCAAGAAGATAAATGTTCAAACTTGTTAGTTTGCTAGCGACTTGAATCCTTGGCTGATATATCCCCAACCCACGCTGCTTATGTCTCCTCATAGGCCAGTGATTTGGCTTTGCATATCATGTACCTGTCCCTGCCCTGCGCTCCAGGCTTTTGTGCATGATACCTGCACACACTTGATACAGCACGCATGATACCTACACACACTTGATACAGCACGCATGATACCTACACACACTTGATACAGCACGCATGATACCTACACACACTTGATACAGCACGCATGATACCTACACACACTTGATACAGCACGCACCATGATACCTACACACACTTGATACAGCACGCATGATACCTACACACACTTGATACAGCACGCATGATACCTACACACACTTGATACAGCACGCATGATACCTACACACACTTGATACAGCACGCATGATACCTACACACACTTGATACAGCACGCATGATACCTACACACACTTGATACAGCACGCATGATACCTACACACACTTGATACAGCACGCATGATACCTACACACACTTGATACAGCACGCATGATACCTACACACACTTGATACAGCACGCATGATACCTGCACACACTTGATACAGCACGCATGATACCTGCACACACTTGATACAGCACGCATGATACCTGCACACACTTGATACAGCACGCATGATGTGACTGAGAAGTGCATTAAGTTATCACCCAAGTCACACCTGATATCACTGTGATTATATAAGTTGTTACTGACCAGTACAATAAGGTGTCACCTGTACATACCTATACCTTTTTACAGGAAGGTATGGAAGTGGCTACTGGCAGTATGAGGGTTGTTACCAAAGTATGTACATGAGTGGGCATGATGTAGAAGTTGTGATTGAGGAGCAGGGTGCACTAAGATTGCTGCTAAAAGATGTTGGCCATATGATGAGACCTTCCAGATTGACTCCCTGAAGATAGGCCTTTCCAATAACAGAAGATTGGCCTTTCCAATAACAGAAGATAGGCCTTTCCAATAACAAAAGATAGGCCTTTCCAATAACGCCCCCTCATAGCCCTCTAAACCTACTCCCTGAAGATAGGCCTTTCCAATAACACCCCCTCATACCCCTGTAAACCCTGCTCTCTGAAGGTAGGCCTTTCCAATAACACCCCCTCATACCCCTGTAAACCCTGCTCCCTGAAGGTAGGCCTTTCCAATAACACCCCCTCATACCCCTGTAAACCCTGCTCCCTGAAGGTAGGCCTTTCCAATAACACCCCCTCATACCCCTGTAAACCCTGCTCCAAAGACCCACCCTGTAGAAACCGCCCCAAAGAGACTCTTTTCTGTAAAGACTTGTTTCTTCTATACCATGGTTTTTTTTTCTGAACTAGGTTTACCTTCAAATACTGACTTCTACATATACCAAGACTTGGTCTTAAATGAATCAGGTTACCAACAGGTTCCGTGTGTACTAACGGGAGCAGTGTGGAAAGAGTGGCAGGGTAATTAGGGTATACACCAGTTAACCTTATTCCTGTCAAGTTCTGTCTGTCCCCATGGCATGTTCACAGCCTGGGTGTGGTCTGATGTTGAGTAGATGTTTCCTAGAGTATTGCAGTGCCATAGGTGATGATACAGTCATGCAGATAGGAGGCTGCATTGAAGGTATGGGTCGCTACATCAGAGACGGTTCAGTGGACGCTGTTCTTTCTGCTTGCACACATAACGTGTGTTTTGCTGTTGGTTTTATTTGCATTCCTTGGCAGTTACTTGTTGAATTCACCCAGAATTTGCACTCTAAAAATACAAAGACACTAGGTGTATGTGCTAGGGTAATGTAGTATTTCTTTCTGATTTCCTGACCTCATAAGAAGTCACATCATAACATTTCAGTTCAGGAGAATGTTGTGCTGGGAATGCAATTTTAGAGGCAGTTGAAGAGTAATCCTTCGGTAGATCATTAGTGGCAACATTTTCTCACTGGGATCTTAGCAGGCTGTGGCGAGGAAGGTAAAATCAACACTTTTTATGACATGAACTGCAAAAGCATATGGACATGATGTATGCTGGATATACTGTGAGCAGAATATAGGAGGACATAGGGAGAGACTGACAGAGAGAGAAAGAGAGACAGGAGTGTGTAAGTGTGTGGGGGTGGGGAGGGAGGGGGAGGGATAGGTGGGGGGGGGGGGAGGTTAGAAATGAAAAGAGGAAAGGGTGACCATAACAAAAACATGAGTAAAAAATAAGTAAAGGAAAACCATGGGGAAAAAAAAAGAAGACTAGTTGGGGGTTTTCCCAGGGCCAAAGTCAGTCTTCACACGCATTGCATAACAATAGTTTGTTGTAGGCCTCGGGATC
>CM031604.1:1128753-1188877 GCA_018398815.1 Conus ventricosus | reverse complement strand
CTGATTAACATTATAAAGGCTATCAATATCTATGTATATCAGGCCATTTCAGAATGACAGGGGTAGGCTGATATGTTTGTTCCAACACAATATGCGATGCATATTGCAAGCAGTAAGTATTCGGGAGAAGACTGACGAGCCAAAATAATGTAAAAGGACCTTAGAACTTGGCTGATGGTTGGTTGTTTGTCATCTCTACTATCTATGGTAGTTATTGAATGTGTGCAATGTTTGAAGGACTGCAATACCCCAAATGTAGACAGCATGAACGCACATACTCACACACACATTCATATTTGTAGCACACAGATACAAACACATATGTGCATGCAGGTAATGCTCTTCTACACACGCAAACATGCCCCATGCTTGGACAAACACAACACATAGGACTTGTCAGTAAGGACCTGCAAAATACAGTTCATATTCCTGACAGGTGGACATTAGCAGGTAAATTCTGGTCTGAAAATCTGGAGAGTTGTACACATTTCCACATGTTGGCTGTTTTTCTGTAGAAGTCATCCATGAACATTTTGTTTCAACTTACATGGAGTGTGGTTGTGGTGTGGTAAAGAGACTGACAACAGTCGTGGGGAGGAGGTGGCGGTGGATATGCAGTGATGATGATGGTGGTGGTGGTGGTAGTAGGTGGTGGCGTAGTCACTGTTACAGTACCAGTAGTTGTAGTGGTGGTCATGAATGTAGTAATGGATGAGAAACTCTTTTGATTGAAGTCATTCATGTGATGTTATTGCTGTCTTTTCAATCTGTCAGTGTGTCTCATTCCAACATGAACTGGATATTCAATCCCATCCATTGATCTGTCAGTGTCTATCTCATTCCAACATGAACTGGATATTCAATCCCATCCATTGATCTGTCAGTGTCTGTCTCATTCCAACATGAACTGGATATTCAATCCCATCCATTGATCTGTCAGTGTCTGTCTCATTCCAACATGAACTGGGATATTCAATCCCACCCATTGATCTGTCAGTGTCTGTCTCATTCCAACATGAACTGGATATTCAATCCCACCCATTGATCTGTCAGTGTCTGTCTCATTCCAACATGAACTGGATATTCAATCCCATCCATTGATCTGTCAGTGTCTGTCTCATTCCAACATGAACTGGATATTCAGTCCCATCCATTGATCTGTCAGTGTCTGTCTCATTCCAACATGAACTGGATATTCAATCCCACCCATTGATCTGTCAGTGTCTGTCTCATTCCAACATGAACTGGGATATTCAGTCCCATCCATTGATCTGTCAGTGTCTGTCTCATTCCAACATGAACTGGATATTCAATCCCATCCACTGCCCACAACAGTGCAGGTTTTACTTACCTTCAAAATTTCAGTAGTTCAGGAATTGTGTTATGAATTGTGAAACAACATTTTGTTGGATTCAATGTTTTGTTTTAAGGACTTGTTTGAGCCATGCTTCCTTTTCGGTGTGTTTGAAAAAAAAGTTTATGTTGATAGGTATCTTCTTTGAAAATGCTCAAAACCCTTTATAACTTTTTCGCCCACAAAGTCTTAAATGGAAAATATTTACCTCTTGGTATATGCAGTAAGTTGAAATGATAGTAGCTCTACAAGTGCTTGTAATGGTAGTAGAACATGTAGAACAGTCCACCTTTTCCATTCACACCCATTTCCGCTAGCATACAAACTGATCCATTTCATTCTGCGAGGAACGGTCCACACTCCAGCACCCCCCCCCCCCCTTCTCTCCTCCACAACCATTTTCACCAGCATGCAGACTGATCATTCCAGTCCATGCAACAATATTCCAAAGAGCTGCCAGTGTTAGGCTGCCATTGTAAGTCGAAGTAAGGACAGGTCGTCATACCTTAGGGATCCATCCCTGGCTGTATTCATTCTATATATAGCACTGACCTGACATGCCCAGACATGTGTCAAGTTTTACCTAAGGGGTCGAAACGCGTCGTGTTTTGTCTTGTGATTCGTTTGTCCGCGTTGTTCAGTGGAGTCATTGTAATCATGTTTTTAAATTTGTCAAATTGTCAGGATGCAGACTCTGTCAGAATGTGTCATGTGATGTGTACCATTTTCAGCGTTGTTCAGTGGAGTCATTATAATCATGTTTTATTAATTTGTCATGTGATGTGTAACATTTTCAGCGTTGTTCAGTGGAGTCATTATAATCATGTTTTTTTGATTTGTCATGTGATGTATAACATTTTCAGCGTTGTTCAGGAAAGCTAAGATACTCTGATTTTGCATGTTTCCTAATGAGTGTAGTTCTCACCTGTTGAAATGAGATGCAGACTGTTTCAACATGGGTCAGATGAGTGTAGTTCCCACCTGTTGAGATGCAGACTGTTTCAACACAGGTCAGATGAGTGTAGTTCTCACCTGTTGAGATGCAGACTGTTTCAACATGGGTCAGATGAGTGTAGTTCCCACCTGTTGAGATGAGATGCAGACTGTTTCAACATGGGTCAGATGAGTGTAGTTCTCACCTGTTGAGATGAGATGCAGACTGTTTCAACACAGGTCAGATGAGTATAGTTCTCACCTGTTGAGATGAGATGCAGACTGTTTCAACACAGGTCAGATGAGTATAGTTCCCACCTGTTGAGATGAGATGAAGACTGTTTCAACATGGGTCAGATGAGTGTAGTTCTCACCTGTTGAGATGAGATGCAGACTGTTTCAACATGGGTCAGATGAGTATAGTTCTCACCTGTTGAGATGAGATGCAGACTGTTTCAACATGGGTCAGATGAGTGTAGTTCTCACCTGTTGAGATGCAGACTGTTTCAACATGGGTCAGATGAGTGTAGTTCTCACCTGTTGAGATGCAGACTGTTTCAACACAGGTCAGATGAGTGTAGTTCTCACCTGTTGAGATGAGATGCAGACTGTTTCAACATGGGTCAGATGAGTGTAGTTCTCACCTGTTGAGATGCAGACTGTTTCAACATGGGTCAGATGAGTATAGTTCTCACCTGTTGAGATGCAGACTGTTTCAACATGGGTCAGATGAGTATAGTTCTCACCTGTTGAGATGAGATGCAGACTGTTTCAACATGGGTCAGATGAGTATAGTTCCCACCTGTTGAGATGCAGACTGTTTCAACATGGGTCAGATGATGTAGTTCTCACCTGTTGAGATGAGATGCAGACTGTTTCAACATGGGTCAGATGAGTGTAGTTCTCACCTGTTGAGATGAGATGCAGACTGTTTCAACACAGGTCAGATGAGTGTAGTTCTCACCTGTTGAGATGCAGACTGTTTCAACATGGGTCAGATGAGTGTAGTTCTCACCTGTTGAGATGCAGACTGTTTCAACACAGGTCAGATGAGTGTAGTTCCCACCTGTTGAGATGAGATGCAGACTGTTTCAACATGGGTCAGATGAGTGTAGTTCTCACCTGTTGAGATGCAGACTGTTTCAACACAGGTCAGATGAGTGTAGTTCTCACCTGTTGAGATGCAGACTGTTTCAACATGGGTCAGATGAGTGTAGTTCTCACCTGTTGAGATGCAGACTGTTTCAACATGGGTCAGATGAGTGTAGTTCTCACCTGTTGAGATGAGATGCAGACTGTTTCAACATGGGTCAGATGAGTGTAGTTCTCACCTGTTGAGATGCAGACTGTTTCAACATGGGTCAGATGAGTGTAGTTCCCACCTGTTGAGATGAGATGCAGACTGTTTCAACATGGGTCAGATGAGTGTAGTTCTCACCTGTTGAGATGCAGACTGTTTCAACATGGGTCAGATGAGTGTAGTTCTCACCTGTTGAGATGCAGACTGTTTCAACACAGGTCAGATGAGTGTAGTTCCCACCTGTTGAGATGAGATGCAGACTGTTTCAACATGGGTCAGATGAGTGTAGTTCTCACCTGTTGAGATGCAGACTGTTTCAACACAGGTCAGATGAGTGTAGTTCTCACCTGTTGAGATGCAGACTGTTTCAACATGGGTCAGATGAGTGTAGTTCTCACCTGTTGAGATGCAGACTGTTTCAACATGGGTCAGATGAGTGTAGTTCTCACCTGTTGAGATGAGATGCAGACTGTTTCAACACAGGTCAGATGAGTGTAGTTCTCACCTGTTGAGATGCAGACTGTTTCAACACAGGTCAGATGAGTGTAGTTCCCACCTGTTGAGATGAGATGCAGACTGTTTCAACATGGGTCAGATGAGTGTAGTTCTCACCTGTTGAGATGCAGACTGTTTCAACATGGGTCAGATGAGTGTAGTTCTCACCTGTTGAGATGAGATGCAGACTGTTTCAACATGGGTCAGATGAGTGTAGTTCTCACCTGTTGAGATGAGATGCAGACTGTTTCACAACTGGGTCAGATGAGTGTAGTTCTCACCTGTTGAGATGCAGACTGTTTCAACATGGGTCAGATGAGTGTAGTTCTCACCTGTTGAGATGAGATGCAGACTGTTTCAACATGGGTCAGATGAGTGTAGTTCTCACCTGTTGAGATGAGATGCAGACTGTTTCAACATGGGTCAGATGAGTGTAGTTCTCACCTGTTGAGATGCAGACTGTTTCAACACAGGTCAGATGAGTGTAGTTCTCACCTGTTGAGATGCAGACTGTTTCAACATGGGTCAGATGAGTGTAGTTCCCACTGGTTGAGATGCAGACTGTTTCAACACAGGTCAGATGAGTGTAGTTCTCACCTGTTGAGATGCAGACTGTTTCAACACAGGTCAGATGAGTATGGTTCCCACCTGTTGAGATGCAGACTGTTTCAACATGGGTCAGATGTATAACGTTTTCAGAGTTAACTGAAGAAAACTTCAACAACTCTCATTTTGCATGCTATCCAATGAGTAAAATTCCCACGTACATTTTTTGTGTACTGTATTTTCTGTTTACTTCATTTTGCTTATGGCACGTCCAAAGGCTTTTTGAGTTTGGTGTTTCCCCCCGTAATGTCACCACTTGGAAGGCTTTTTTTGTTGACTTTTTTTGCCCCTCTATTTGCTTGCCATATATCTTTTGTTCATACATTAAAAAATGTTATCTGACCTTTTACTTTTTGCACTTCAAATGACATTTTACATAGACATTTTGCATGTTTTACCTTAAAAAAATTTTTTTTGAGAGTGGATGGAGTGGGGTGGGGTGGGGATGATATTATCTATGATGCTGCTGAAATTCACTTGATTGAGTACGGGAGACAGCTTGCACCATTGTTCCAGTTCGACATTGTGTTCCTACAGAAACCTTTCCATTGATATTTCCACAGTCTATTTACCTCTGACTGAAGAATCGGTGTTCTTCTCTGTGCAGGAACTGAAGCAAGTGTTTGAGGCGGCTCTACAGCACTACAAGAAAGCGCATGGGTGAGTGGTGTGCATTGGTTTGGGGTGAACATGGTTGATATCCACAGAGCACAGGGGTGAGTGGTGTGCATTGGTTTGGGGTGAACATGGTTCATATCCACAGAGCACAGGGGTGAGTGGTGTGCATTGGTTTGGGGTGAATGTGGTTGATATCCACAGAGCACAGGGGTGAGTGGTGTGCATTGGTTTGGGGTGAATGTGGTTGATATCCACAGAGCACAGGGGTGAGTGGTGTGCATTGGTTTGGGGTGAATGTGGTTGATATCCACAGAGCACAGGGGTGAATGGTGTGCATTGGTTTGGGATGAGTGTGGTTCATATCCACTGCACTGGAATCCTGAAAGTGTTTCGGAAAATCAAGCACTGTATCAACATATGAATTAGTATCTGAGCAACTGAAAGATTGTACATGCAGTTGTTTGTATGTGTGTGTGTGTGTGTGTGTGTGTGTGTGTGTGCAGGCGCTTAAGGCGCACACATGAGATTGTGTGTGTGCAAGTGTGTGTGTGTGTGTGTGCGAATGTGTGTGTGTGTGTGTGTGTGTGTGTGTGTGTGTGTGCGTGTGTGCGTGTGTGTGTGTACAAATGTACATGGTATGTATGAATGAGTATCAGAATATGTGGCAGTGTGTGTGTGTGTTTGCCAACCATCATGATCTGGAAGAGAGATGAAGATGTTCAGTGACTGTGTGTGTGTGTGTGTGTGTGTGTGTGTGTGTGTATGTGTGTGTGTGTGTGTGTGTGTGTGTGTGTGTGTGTGTGTTGCCAACCATCATGATGTGGAAGAGAGATGAAGATGTTCAGTGACTGTGCTGTGATTATTCAGAGATGGGTCAAAGGGTGCAGAGAAGCTGTACAGCAACAAAGGGGTGACTTTTGAGGACAAGTGGCATGAGAGAGTCCTGGAGAGGTGTGTATCCTCAATCCTAGTCCATCATCGGCTAGATTCTGTCTTTTAACTGACATTTTCCCCAACCCAAAATCTTCCTTTACCTTGGTTAGTCTCGTTACTGTTTGGACTATCCAGTTTCCAGGAGATTTTGTTGTTCCATAAATTTATAGAATACAATAATTTTGTGTGTGCGTGGAAAAAGTCGATGCAAGCCTGACTCAAATTAAACGGTTTCAGTTTTACCAAGGGAGTGTCACTTCGTGTGGACTAGTCCATGTAAACCACACCACCTCTGCTAAGTTTCAAGACCACACTGCACATGATTTACAGTTGTTGGATAAGTGAATTAATGATGGAGATGAGAGAGTTGAAGAAGAGGGGCCAGTGGTGAGGACTTAGCAGATGTCTGACCTGTGCATTGGCTGAACATACTGTCAGACCTTGGGCACCTGGATTACAATGTCTGTGCTGTTGTTATCATTGTATGTGTGTGGTGAGTTTACACATGTACATGAAACAAACAGAGCATGCTGCTGTGTGACCATGATCTGGTTGGACTGGATTGTGTGTACATACCTATATATCAGACTTACTTGTTTTATGGTATGAATTAAATCTATATACAAAAGAGACATATTTATATGATTTTGTTTTCAGAGAAACATATCTTTTTGCTTATTTACATCCATGAACTGTAAAATACAACAGTCTCATCAATCTCCAGAATCTTTTTCTAACGCAGGGAGAAAATGAAAACTTTTGCAGATAAAATGGACGATAGGAGGGAGGTTTCTGTTTTCATTATCACCGAGTTGATTTGTTCACCGAGTTCTCATTGTTTATGTGATTATTTGCGATTGTTTCTTTTTACACATGGATACATTATGAAAAATAACAATGTATTTTTTCCCCTACACATTACAGAATAGTTACAACACAAATATAACTGAGTAAATCTGCATGTCGCATGCAATGTACTTGCTGTTGGAACAATATGGATGGGACTTTATGTATGGGTTGTGGAGTTCGATGTCTACCATTAGTTCCTATTGGAACAATATGGATGGGACTTTATATATGGACTTTATATATGGACTTTATATATGGACTTTATATATGGACTTTATGTATGGGTTGTGGAGTTGAATGTCTTCCATTAGTTCCTGCTAGAGATCTCTGATACAGATCATGTGCCTGTTTTGTATGCATGTGAATCCAGAATGTAATGGATGGTGATGTTTCATATATGCAGTAGAGAAGTTTTCATGCACACCTGTGTCCTCATATCGATTTATTAACATGATCCCAAGCAAATGTTGCTGGGGCCCATTCATGATGCGGAGATGTTGATGCACAGACATATGTTGCTGGGGCCCATTCATGATGTGGAGATGTTGATACACTGACATATGTTGCTGGGGCCCATTCATGATGTGGAGATGTTGATACACAGACATTCATGATGTGGAGATGTTGATACACAGACATTCATGATGTGGAGATGTTGATACACAGACATATGTTGCTGGGGCCCATTCATGATGTGGAGATGTTGATACACAGACACATGTTGCTGCGGATGCAGCGAGTGCTGCGGACCCATGCTGCGCAGCAGCGCCGCCAGATGATGCAGCAGCAGCGAGTGAAATCGGCACCCCAGCACAAAGCCGACCTGTTTGGTAATCTGGTCCTCTCCTGTGTCCGACTCGTTTGTCGTTAAGCATGTGCTCATCTTGCGTTCCTCTGTTTCTGTTTCACTTTTGCCCTTTCTGTCTCATCCATGCATCAACCAAATATTCTGGTTAGGCCAGCGTTGCTTGGCTAACAGTGTCTGCACAACAACCCTAGTTGTGCCTGTGAGTGTGCATATATACGAAACGCTGCATATGATGAGTAGATGTAAAAAGGCATTTGTGTGTATGCATGCATTTTTGTAGGACGTTCTCATGACAAATGATTTCTCTGCATAAAATTGGGGATATGACAGTTAATATGGGCAGCGGTATTGACCATCAGATCTTTTATTCATCTTACCATGGATATGGATTTCAGCTGGAAAAAGAAAAACCTTTATATCTGTCTCCCTCCATATCATGGAAAAAGAAAAACCTTTATATGTCTCCCTCCATACCATGGGAAAAAAAAGGTACTCAACAAGTTCACAGAAACTTTTGTCTACAGCAATCACATTTTCAGATCAAAGGGAAAAACAGCGTGATTTCATCTGTAGAATTTCTGACAAAGCCCTTTGATCAAAGGAAAAAACAGAATGATTTCATCTGTAGAATTTCCGACAAAGCACTTTGATTGTGACAACAAGTAAGAACATCAGAACTAGGAGGCAATGGGTACACGGCAGGAAGCTTGAGTCTGGGACTGAAACACGCTTGACTTGGCATGTGCAGCTTACTCTCTCAGGATAGCAAGGAGGACGGTAACAGTGCCAAAGACAGGGTGTTTTCTGCCTGTGTATGTAAACAGGATTCAGCTTCTCTTGACACATTGTTTTCAGGCAGAAACTAAGCACACTTGTGTGAATTCAAATGCATATCTCTGTAGAACAAACTTTACGTACTTTAATTTCTTTCATTTCTCTCACAGCTGGTTTAGACTCTCACAGCAAGCTGTCTCGACCCAAAACAGCCAACCCCTCACTGCTGCGTGCCCAGTCGGCCACCTCCGCCCCTGCCCCCACTCCTGTGGGCAGTCGTCCCCAGACGGCGGTGAGCAGACAGGGGGCAGCGGCGTGTGGGGACCAGCTGAAAATGGGCACGCTCCAGGAGAAGCTTCAGCACCGACAGGTGCAGAGGGAGAAAGAACAACTGGGGGATGAGCAGCCCTTCAGGTGAGGAAGTGGTGACAGTATCGCTGGTGTGTGTGTGTGTGTGTGTGTGTGTGTGTGTGTGTGTGTGTGTGTGTGTGTGTTTTCATGCACATTAAGCATCAGTGTATTTCATTCTGACAGAAAGGGTTATGTATTCCAGCTTCGTTGATAGGATTATTTTTCATATATTGTAGTGTGCTGTTCATCAAGGCCTACACTCCCTGCCCTAACCTTTGTGTTTGAAAAGCAGTAGGTTTAACCTTTGCTGCATGTTGCCTGAAACTGTCAAAAAGCAGTAGGTTTAACCTTTGCTGCATGTTGCCTGAAACTGTCAAAAAGCAGTATGTTTAACCTTGGCTGGATGTTGCCTGAAATTGTCAAAAAGCAGTATGTTTAACCTTGGCTGTATGTTGCCTGAAATTGTTTGATGCATCATGGGTCTCCAGACGCTCACACTTTTTGTATAGGAATAAATCCTCGCCGTTAATTTGTGGGCGTCCAGCGACCACTGCTTTCTGTGAAGAACTAGAGCTGTGTAGAACAGTTTGCCTGTGCAGATTTTATTACAAAAGATGAACATGTGAGAATATATACATAAATGCCTCTGATAAAAAAAACAAACCCATGTTGGCCTAGATTGCAAGCTGACGACAATGACTATTGCACTGCAGCAGCTGGTAGTACTCTCTCTCTAGCAGAGCTGATAGTACTCTCTTTCTAGCAGAGCTGATAGTACTGCTCTCTCTAGTAGAGCTGATAGTACTGCTCTCTCTAGCAGAGCTGATAGTACTCTCTCTCCAGCAGAGCTGATAGTACTGCTCTCTCTAGTAGAGCTGATAGTACTGCTCTGTCTAGCAGAGCTGATAGTACTGCTTGCTCTAGCTAATCTAATATTGCCCACATGAGAGTACATGTTTTTCTTCATCAAGCTATCATTTTTGCAGAAAAGTAGTCCAATAGCATTTTCAAGGTAAACATGTCCAAGTGTGGAAATGAAGAAACAGACAGGAAGAAAGTCTTAGTGTTTAACGATGAACATCACTAGCGAGAGATGCTATTTTCTTTGAGAACTTTTTTCTTCTGTCTGCAGACTGCGGATGAGAGAGGTGGCTGGAGAGAGTCCCCGACCACCCCCCGACAGCGCAAAGTTCGTGTGGACCCCTGGCTGTTGGATCCCCGCAACCCTGGTGCCATGCGGCCCCCCTCCAGCAAGTCCATACCCAGCAAGTGCAGGTACCGCAAGTTGACCCTATGTCGCTCTGTTCTGTCAGCTGTCATGTTAAAACTCAAAGGCACTAAAGGAGGAAACCTGTTTCCTATGCAAGCTAAAGAGGCATCAGGGCGAGTGCCGACTAGTGGTGGGTCAGTCTGTGGCCTACATTCCCTCGTTCCAACAAGTTTGTTCATGCTTTCATGACAGGCGCAGCAGAGCAATGTCACTTCCCTGCAGACGCGTGCACCGCACATGCTTACAACCGCTGCAGACACGTGATTTTCACTCTTTTTTATTTTACTTTACGTCCCCTAATATAAACCTAACTAGCAATTGTTATATATCAACGGAAAGGGTAAAACGCGAACTTTGTAATGAGCATAGACTTTAATACATTTTGGGTAAAATAGCAACGCTACAGTTACGGAAACAACATAAATAAAATGTAGGAGAACACAATCTTGTTTACATTTATTTGGTTAGTATGACAACAGCAAATGAGGAAGAAAAGGGGCATAAAACTTCACTCTTACTTTAAACAGATGCAGAGAAAGCCTGAGGTGTTCAATATGTGTAATCCAAGTGAATTCTTTTTTTTTTTAAAGGAAAATAAATCATTGCACACTGTACACACTTTTCACTGTTTTTTTTCTTCTGACGATAAGACGTATAAAACTAATAAATACACAGAGCAAATAAATCAAGCTCAGATTCTTTCTATAAACTTGTACACCTTTACCCCCCTCATCCTCTGAACCACTTTGCTGAACCAGGTCTAACACCCCATGTCATTCTTCTTCTGCCCGATATGTTGGTGAAGCAGGAAATTCCACACATGCCTTTTGCAAAAATTCCCAGTGCCAGACAGGTCTCTTTGTTCGGACAACTCTGGGGTCACAAAGGTCATCGCTAGTGCATGTAAACTTACCCTTCTAGTGGCTAGAACCCTGTTCTTAATATTTAGGGCAGCTGCATCCCTTAGACAGTAGACGAGAGAACAGGGATTTTTTTTATTATTTTTTTTTTTATAGTTGTGCCGTCACAGAGGCACGGCACATCCAGGGAGTACAGCAGCGATGCTGTCACCACGGAACAGCTTGTCATGAACGGGTTGCCCGAGTTGCCGTCACTATTGCACGGCACATCGCGAAAAGGTTAAAACTGGTTCAGCAATATTTTATTTATTTCTCTGACAGATACTAGACCATCAGAAGGCTACACATCACCTCCTTGGCTGCAGTAAGAAAGACACTTAGGAATAAAAAATGTACCAATTTCACTGTACGTTTTGGACTGAAAGTTGTACACATTTCACTGCTTTGCTTACAAAACTAAAGCAGTTGCATGCAGATCTCTTTATCCTAAAACTTCTATTGGTGTACTTTCCACAAACGTGAGTGTTGTACAGAGTGTGTGTACAAATATTCTGAATGTTTGCAATAGTGACAGGGAACAAGCAAGGGAGAACAGGGACAGAGGAGGGGGTAGAGATTTGTCTTCCCTTGCCACCCCATAGTACAGGGATTCTGTTGAACTAACTACGATGCAAATAGGTTCTTCCAACACAAATTCTTTCATACCTTGTTCATTGGCATACTACCACACAAATTCATGCTCTGTTGCTGTGGGTTTTTTTTTCTCCCCTTAGATTGTCCAGGACCTGTAGGTGTCACTGTTGTTTCTTTGAATCTGCTTGTTGTTGAAGCAGACACAACCAGATGTGATTTCACACATGAGAGTTAGCAAAACTGGCGCTTCAAGACAACACCTTTCTTCAAGTGTGATTGTTGCTTTAAGAACTTCATGTCTAGATATTTTTTTATTTTTTTAACTTTTTTTTTGATGGGGTGAGTAAGAATGGGGAGTATTGTATTCAGCCTATTTATGCCAAACGTAGGTATAAACTACAGTGAAATTGTGTGGTTATACAAGTCTGTAATGTAGGTATAAACTACAGTGAAATTGTGTGGTTAAACAGGTCTGTAACGTAGGTATAAACTACAGTGACATTGTGTGGTTAAACAGGTCTGTAATGTAGGTATAAACTACAGTGAAGTTCTGTGGTTAAACAGGTCTGTAATGTAGGTATAAACTACAGTGACATTGTGTGGTTAAACAGGTCTGTAACGTAGATATAAACTACAGTAACATTGTGTGGTTAAACAGGTCTGTAACGTAGGTATAAACTACAGAGTAATTGTGTGGTTAAACAGGTCTGTAACGTAGGTATAAACTACAGTGACATTGTGTGTTCAAACAGGTCTGTAACGTAGGTATAAACTACAGTGAAGTTGTGTGGTCAAACAGGTCTGTAACACAGATATAAACTACAGTGACATTGTGTGGTCAAACAGGTCTGTAACGTAGGTATAAACGACAGTGACATTGTGTGGTCAAACAGGTCTGTAACGTAGGTATAAACTACAGTGACATTGTGTGATCAAACAGGTCTGTAACGTAGGTATAAACAACAGTGACATTGTGTGGTCAAACAGGTCTGTAACGTAGGTATAAACGGTTAAAACCAATGAAGTTGTGTGGTCAAACAGGTCTGTAACGTAGGTATAAACTACAGAGTAACTGTGTGGTCAAACAGGTCTGTAACGTAGGTATAAACTACAGTGACATTGTGTGGTCAAACAGGTCTGTAACGTAGGTATAAACAACAGTGACATTGTGTGGTCAAACAGGTCTGTAACGTAGGTATAAACTACAGTGACATTGTGTGGTCAAACAGGTCTGTAACGTAGGTATAAACTACAGTGACATTGTGTGGTTAAACAGGTCTGTAACGTAGGTATAAACTACAGTGACATTGTGTGGTCAAACAGGTCTGTAACGTAGGTATAAACGACAGTGACATTGTGTGGTCAAACAGGTCTGTAATGTAGGTAAAAACTACAGTGACATTGTGTGGTTAAACAGGTCTGTAACGTAGGTATAAACTACAGTGACATTGTGTGGTCAAACAGGTCTGTAACGTAGGTATAAACTACAGTGACATTGTGTGGTCAACAGGTCTGTAACGTAGGTATAAACTACAGTGACATTGTGTGGTTAAACAGGTCTGTAACGTAGGTATAAACTACAGAGTAATTGTGTGGTTAAACAGGTCTGTAATGAAGGTATAAACTACAGTGAAGTTGTGTGGTCAAACAGGTCTGTAACATAGGTATAAACTACAGTGAAATTGTGTGGTTAAACAGGTCTGTAGTGTAGGTATAAACTACAGTGAAGTTGTGTGGTCAAACAGGTCTGTAACATAGGTATAAACTACAATGACATTGTGTGGTCAAACAGGTCTGAATCGTAGGTATAAACTACAGTGACATTGTGTGGTCAAACAGGTCTGTAACGTAGGTATAAACTACAGTGACATTGTGTGGTTAAACAGGTCTGTAACGTAGGTATAAACTACAGTGAAGTTGTTTGGTCAAACAGGTCTGTAACGTAGGTATAAACTACAGTGACATTGTGTGGTCAAACAGGTCTGTAATGTAGGTAAAAACTACAGTGACATTGTGTGGTTAAACAGGTCTGTAACGTAGGTATAAACTACAGTGACATTGTGTGGTCAAACAGGTCTGTAACGTAGGTATAAACTACAGTGACATTGTGTGGTCAAACAGGTCTGTAACGTAGGTATAAACTACAGTGACATTGTGTGGTTAAACAGGTCTGTAACGTAGGTATAAACTACAGAGTAATTGTGTGGTTAAACAGGTCTGTAATGAAGGTATAAACTACAGTGAAGTTGTGTGGTCAAACAGGTCTGTAACGTAGGTATAAACTACAGTGAAATTGTGTGGTTAAACAGGTCTGTAGTGTAGGTATAAACTACAGTGAAGTTGTGTGGTCAAACAGGTCTGTAACATAGGTATAAACTACAATGACATTGTGTGGTCAAACAGGTCTGTATCGTAGGTATAAACTGCAGTGACATTGTGTGGTCAAACAGGTCTGTATCGTAGGTATAAACGACAGTGACATTGTGTGGTCAAACAGGTCTGTAACGTAGGTATAAACTACAGTGACATTGTGTGGTCAAACAGGTCTGTAACGTAGGTATAAACTACAGTGACTTGTGTGGTTAAACAGGTCTGTAACGTAGGTATAAACTACAGTGAAGTTGTTTGGTCAAACAGGTCTGTAACGTAGGTATAAACTACAGTGAAATTGTGTGGTTAAACAGGTCTGTGATGTAGGTATAAACTACAGTGAAGTTGTGTGGTCAAACAGGTCTGTAACGTAGGTATAAACTACAGTGACATTGTGTGGTCAAACAGGTCTGTAACGTAGGTATAAACGACAGTGACATTGTGTGGTCAAACAGGTCTGTAACGTAGGTATAAACTACAGTGACATTGTGTGGTCAAACAGGTCTGTAACATAGGTATAAACTAGTGACATTGTGTGGTTAAACAGGTCTGTAATGTAGGTATAAACTACAGTGACATTGTGTGGTCAAACAGGTCTGTAACGTAGGTATAAACTACAGTGACATTGTGTGGTCAAACAGGTCTGTAACGTAGGTATAAACCAGTGACATTGTGTGGTCAAACAGGTCTGTAACGTAGGTATAAACGACAGTGACATTGTGTGGTTAAACAGGTCTGTAACGTAGGTATAAACTACAGAGTAATTGTGTGGTCAAACAGGTCTGTAACGACAGTGACATTGTGTGGTCAAACAGGTCTGTAACGTAGGTATAAACTACAGAGTAACTGTGTGGTCAAACAGGTCTGTAACGTAGGTATAAACTACAGTGACATTGTGTTGTTAAACAGGTCTGTAATGTAGGTATAAACTACAGTGACATTGTGTGGTCAAACAGGTCTGTAACGTAGGTATAAACTACAGTGACATTGTGTGGTCAAACAGGTCTGTAACGTAGGTATAAACTACAGTGAAGTTGTGTGGTCAAACAGGTCTGTAACGTAGGTATAAACTACAGTGACATTGTGTGGTCAAACAGGTCTGTAACGTAGGTATAATCCAGTGACATTGTGTGGTTAAACAGGTCTGTAATGTAGGTATAAACTACAGTGACATTGTGTGGTCAAACAGGTCTGTAACGACAGTGACATTGTGTGGTCAAACAGGTCTGTAACGTAGGTATAAACTACAGAGTAACTGTGTGGTCAAACAGGTCTGTAACGTAGGTATAAACTACAGTGACATTGTGTTGTTAAACAGGTCTGTAATGTAGGTATAAACTACAGTGACATTGTGTGGTCAAAC
This sequence comes from Conus ventricosus, assembly GCA_018398815.1. Taxonomy (NCBI): domain Eukaryota; kingdom Metazoa; phylum Mollusca; class Gastropoda; order Neogastropoda; family Conidae; genus Conus; species Conus ventricosus. Next base: position 1,173,360 of record CM031604.1, on the reverse strand, counting down.
AGGTCTGTAACGTAGGTATAAACTACAGTGACATTGTGTGGTCAAACAGGTCTGTAACGTAGGTATAAACTACAGTGACATTGTGTGGTCAAACAGGTCTGTAACGTAGGTATAAACTACAGTGACATTGTGTGGTCAAACAGGTCTGTAACGTAGGTATAAACGACAGTGACATTGTGTGGTCAAACAGGTCAGCGACATTGTGTGGTCAAACAGGTCAGTGACATTGTGTGGTCAAACAGGTCAGTGACATTGTGTGGTCAAACAGGTCAGTGACATTGTGTGGTCAAACAGGTCTGTAACGTAGGGTGGACCCTCATGAACACATAATCTCCTTGATTGCAGTAATAAGACACCGTGGAATGGGAGGCATATTAACGTCAGTGTACCCAAAACTATACAAAACTGCAGTGGAGTCGGATGCATACAACACCCTACAAACGTGACAGTACGAGTATTTGGGCACAGAGAGACGAAACATGGTGTGGTAGGGGGTTTGGATTGGTGTGCACATCAAATGATCAGTACCTTGCACTTCAGTCCCTGATGTGAATGCACAGACAGGTGCCCAGAGTGATTAAACCAGGCATAGGACACTTCAGAATACAAAACATCCTGATCAGAATTTGAAAAATGAAAAGGCACATCCTTGCAGTCTGGTATAATGAAGCCAGTGTGAAATCCTTCCGATTGTTTTGTGGGTTCAAGCCAAGAGATTTCCAAACCATTATCACAGCTACTTCGATCAAAGTTAGTTTGGTATGAGACCATGCTGGTCTGTCTTTAAGTACAATAGTGTCAGAAAACACTGATGCTGTGATGTCATTCTAACTTTTTTCTCTTAGCTCATGTTTTTCTGGAACTTTCCGGTCCTAGCACCTTAATAGCTGTTCTGAATAAACATCCTGATGTTTTGTTTGGTACGAGTTGCCAAGCCGACCCTGCACAGTGGTTTTTTAATCTGTGTGTGTGTGTGTGTGTGTGATAGCTTAAAATCCTTTCTTCATGGAGGATGTTACTTTTATACCTGCGTTTGCCTATTGGTCAGGAAGATTATACAGAAACTACTCAACCAATCTTAACAACAACAACAAAAAACATTCAATGTGGAATGTGGCCTATGGAAAAACAGGTTAAGTTATGGTGCAGATCCGAGTCATTAGCAGGGCCATGATCCATTGCCCATGATGGAGGTCTGTGCTCTCCCCTCCCCAGTGCCCTTCTGGTTCTCCCTGTCTTAGGCAGTCATTTGTTTTACTGTCTCCCTCCCTTCTGGTTCTCCCTGTCTTAGGCACTCATTTGTTTTACTCTCAGCTTTTATGTGTCTCAGTCTTTTTTCTGCACATGATTTCTTGTCATGGTAGATTCCAAATACATATTTCTTTGTTGACCACATGTACCTTTGTTGACCATGTTGTCGTATGTTTCAGTCGCTATGTGTTGTTGTATCTTATGTTTCAGTCGCTATGTGTTGTTGGATCTTGTGTTTCAGTCGCTATGTGTTGTTGTATCCTATGTTTCAGTCGCTATGTGTTGTTGCATCTTATGTTTCAGTCGCTATGTGTTGTTGTATCCTATGTTTCAGTCGCTATGTGCTGTTGAGCCGACCGCGCACAGTACCAGACGTACCAACGCCAACAGCTCTGGAAGAAGAACTCCTGGCAGCCCGATTTCCCACCCAGAGTCTGCGACTGCTGCAGAGTGCTGGTGCCGCCCTCCGCCCCACCCCCCCTCACATCCATTACGGCATTTCCTACACTCCCTTCTCCTGTACAGTTGATTGGATCTGTTAAGGTGGATCATTCCATGTTGACCTTAGATGCCATTGGAATTGTTGCCTGCACAGAACGTGAATGTGGAAGCCTTGCTGGCTTGAAAACTTTAAGGCCAGACACGGGGGTTCAAACTGATCCAAAATCATTACTTGTGTGATGGGGCTTTTGTTCTTAATGTATTATACATCGCTAGAAAAGTGTAAAAATCTGTTGGATTATGCGATCTGGCAGGCCGTTTCCATGGAAACCATACAAGATGGCCGACAATAAGTTTTGAAAGAATAAAACTCCAAAAGTATTGCAAGTATTTTTATTCTGTTTGTTAACATACCTTATAAACAATGTTTTCTAAACATTTACAGAGCTATTTTTGATTTGAACTATATTCAAATTTCTATGAATTTTGTGAAATATGCCGCTCGATTTTGTTAGCTGGATCTGCTAATAAAATCAAAGGACATATTTCATAAAATTCATGGAAAATCCGAAAATGGTTCAATTTGAAAACAGCTCTGTGAATGTTTAGAAAAAATTGTTTTATAAAGTATGTAACTAAACAGAATAAAATATCTGCAATACTTTTGGAGTTTTATTCTTTCAAAAACTGTTTGTCAGCCATCTTGTAAAGTTTCCATGGAAACGGCAAGCCAGGTCGCATAATCCAACACATTTTCATACTTTTCTAGTCGCTACTTCAGAGGCACACCGGTTCATCTCCAAATGGCAGATTTGAGAAATGCCCACTTGAAGTTTTTAAACAATGGCAGAAGTCACACGAGTACTTCTATAGTCACATAACTCACAATGGTTCAAGTTGTAATGTATAAGTGCTGTTAGCAGCATCAAATAGTATTCAACAGAAAACATAAAAACACACATTTACAAAAAAATAGTCATTCCTTGCTTGAAAACTGCATCGCAGGGCTCTTCATAATTTGGAGCACACCAGACTTCCAGTGGTAAGCCTGGTGTAGCGCTCCTTGTCTGACTGTTCTAGCCTCTCCCCTCCCACATGGCAGAGCAGGCCATAAATCAGTGTAATGAGGAAGGCAGACGTTTTTCCTCTACTGCTGCCCTTATCTTTCACAGCAGGGAAGAGTATCAGCCAAGTGTACGGAGGTAGCCTACCCTCCCTTCCTTTCCTTAACATATCCTCTTTCTCAGCACAGTTGGTTAAAGCCGGGTGTTCCGCTGTTGCTCCAAACACATAGGTAATCTTGCTCTGTGCCACAAGTGTTTTTTCGCTTTATCTCTGCTATTATGCAACATCACATCACCAGGTTTGGAGCTCTTGATAAGACCATGAAAAGACACACAATGTACCAAAAAACCCAAAACCCAAAATTTGGAGGTAATCTGGTGTGGCTCTAATGTAGCGTAGTGATGTTTGATATATTCAGAACAAAAGAACCCATCGAAACGAGTAATGATTCTGGATCAGTTTAAACCCTGTGTCTGGCCTTACACATCTGGGGAAAGATGCCAGAACAACTGATCTGGAACAAACATGACAGAGCATATAACCAATTCAACATCTATCAGACAGAACTGGCATGATGTGACGCTAGACGCAAGTGTTGATTCTAGATCTTGACCCACTCTTCAATTACCCACGGAAGGCCGGGAGAGACTGACCACTCTTCAATTACCCACGGAAGGCCGGGAGAGACTGACCCACTCTTCAATTACCCCCGGAAGGCCGGGAGAGACTGACCCACTCTTCAATTACCCCCGGAAGGCCGGGAGAGACTGACCCACTCTTCAATTACCCCGGAAGGCCGGGAGAGACTGACCCACTCTTCAATTACCCACGGAAGGCCGGGAGAGACTGACCCACTCTTCAATTACCCCGGAAGGCCGGGAGAGACTGACCCACTCTTCAATTACCCACGGAAGGCCGGGAGAGACTGAGACCAGCGCAGCAAAAACACCGATTCCAGTGAACAAGAATCAGCCTCATATCTATCCACCGATTCCAGTGAACAAGAATCAGCTCATATCTATCCACCGATTCCAGTGAACAAGAATCAGCCTCATATCTATCCACCGATTCCAGTGAACAAGAATCAGCCTCATATCTATCCACCGATTCCAGTGAACAAGAATCAGCCTCATATCTATCCACCGATTCCAGTGAACAAGAATCAGCCTCATATCTATCCACCGATTCCAGTGAACAAGAATCAGCCTCATATCTATCCACCGATTCCAGTGAACAAGAATCAGCCTCATATCTATCCACCGATTCCAGTGAACAAGAATCAGCCTCATATCTATCCACCGATTCCAGTGAACAAGAATCAGCCTCATATCTATCCACCGATTCCAGTGAACAAGAATCAGCCTCATATCTATCCACCGATTCCAGTGAACAAGAATCAGCCTCATATCTATCCACCGATTCCAGTGAACAAGAATCAGCCTCATATCTATCCACCGATTCCAGTGAACAAGAATCAGCCTCATATCTATCCACCGATTCCAGTGAACAAGAATCAGCCTCATATCTATCCACCGATTCCAGTGAACAAGAATCAGCCTCATATCTATCCACCGATTCCAGTGAACAAGAATCAGCCTCATATCTATCCACCGATTCCAGTGAACAAGAATCAGCCTCATATCTATCCACCGATTCCAGTGAACAAGAATCAGCCTCATATCTATCCACCGATTCCAGTGAACAAGAATCAGCCTCATATCTATCCACCGATTCCAGTGAACAAGAATCAGCCTCATATCTATCCACCGATTCCAGTGAACAAGAATCAGCCTCATATCTATCCACCGATTCCAGTGAACAAGAATCAGCCTCATATCTATCCACCGATTCCAGTGAACAAGAATCAGCCTCATATCTATCCACCGATTCCAGTGAACAAGAATCAGCCTCATATCTATCCACCGATTCCAGTGAACAAGAATCAGCCTCATATCTATCCACGATTCCAGTGAACAAGAATCAGCCTCATATCTATCCACTGATTCCAGTGAACAAGAATCAGCCTCATATCTATCCACGATTCCAGTGAACAAGAATCAGCCTCATATCTATCCACCGATTCCAGTGAACAAGAATCAGCCTCATATCTATCCACCGATTCCAGTGAACAAGAATCAGCCTCATATCTATCCACCGATTCCAGTGAACAAGAATCAGCCTCATATCTATCCACCGATTCCAGTGAACAAGAATCAGCCTCATATCTATCCACCGATTCCAGTGAACAAGAATCAGCCTCATATCTATCCACCGATTCCAGTGAACAAGAATCAGCCTCATATCTATCCACCGATTCCAGTGAACAAGAATCAGCCTCATATCTATCCACCGATTCCAGTGAACAAGAATCAGCCTCATATCTATCCACCGATTCCAGTGAACAAGAATCAGCCTCATATCTATCCACCGATTCCAGTGAACAAGAATCAGCCTCATATCTATCCACCGATTCCAGTGAACAAGAATCAGCCTCATATCTATCCACCGATTCCAGTGAACAAGAATCAGCCTCATATCTATCCACCGATTCCAGTGAACAAGAATCAGCCTCATATCTATCCACCGATTCCAGTGAACAAGAATCAGCCTCATATCTATCCACCGATTCCAGTGAACAAGAATCAGCCTCATATCTATCCACCGATTCCAGTGAACAAGAATCAGCCTCATATCTATCCACCGATTCCAGTGAACAAGAATCAGCCTCATATCTATCCACCGATTCCAGTGAACAAGAATCAGCCTCATATCTATCCACCGATTCCAGTGAACAAGAATCAGCCTCATATCTATCCACCGATTCCAGTGAACAAGAATCAGCCTCATATCTATCCACCGATTCCAGTGAACAAGAATCAGCCTCATATCTATCCACCGATTCCAGTGAACAAGAATCAGCCTCATATCTATCCACCGATTCCAGTGAACAAGAATCAGCCTCATATCTATCCACCGATTCCAGTGAACAAGAATCAGCCTCATATCTATCCACCGATTCCAGTGAACAAGAATCAGCCTCATATCTATCCACCGATTCCAGTGAACAAGAATCAGCCTCATATCTATCCACCGATTCCAGTGAACAAGAATCAGCCTCATATCTATCCACCGATTCCAGTGAACAAGAATCAGCCTCATATCTATCCACCGATTCCAGTGAACAAGAATCAGCCTCATATCTATCCACCGATTCCAGTGAACAAGAATCAGCCTCATATCTATCCACCGATTCCAGTGAACAAGAATCAGCCTCATATCTATCCACCGATTCCAGTGAACAAGAATCAGCCTCATATCTATCCACCGATTCCAGTGAACAAGAATCAGCCTCATATCTATCCACCGATTCCAGTGAACAAGAATCAGCCTCATATCTATCCACCGATTCCAGTGAACAAGAATCAGCCTCATATCTATCCACCGATTCCAGTGAACAAGAATCAGCCTCATATCTATCCACCGATTCCAGTGAACAAGAATCAGCCTCATATCTATCCACCGATTCCAGTGAACAAGAATCAGCCTCATATCTATCCACCGATTCCAGTGAACAAGAATCAGCCTCATATCTATCCACCGATTCCAGTGAACAAGAATCAGCCTCATATCTATCCACCGATTCCAGTGAACAAGAATCAGCCTCATATCTATCCACCGATTCCAGTGAACAAGAATCAGCCTCATATCTATCCACCGATTCCAGTGAACAAGAATCAGCCTCATATCTATCCACCGATTCCAGTGAACAAGAATCAGCCTCATATCTATCCACCGATTCCAGTGAACAAGAATCAGCCTCATATCTATCCACCGATTCCAGTGAACAAGAATCAGCCTCATATCTATCCACCGATTCCAGTGAACAAGAATCAGCCTCATATCTATCCACCGATTCCAGTGAACAAGAATCAGCCTCATATCTATCCACCGATTCCAGTGAACAAGAATCAGCCTCATATCTATCCACCGATTCCAGTGAACAAGAATCAGCCTCATATCTATCCACCGATTCCAGTGAACAAGAATCAGCCTCATATCTATCCACCGATTCCAGTGAACAAGAATCAGCCTCATATCTATCCACCGATTCCAGTGAACAAGAATCAGCCTCATATCTATCCACCGATTCCAGTGAACAAGAATCAGCCTCATATCTATCCACCGATTCCAGTGAACAAGAATCAGCCTCATATCATCCACCGATTCCAGTGAACAAGAATCAGCCTCATATCCATCCACCGATTCCAGTGAACAAGAATCAGCCTCATATCTATCCACCGATTCCAGTGAACAAGAATCAGCCTCATATCTATCCACCGATTCCAGTGAACAAGAATCAGCCTCATATCTATCCACCGATTCCAGTGAACAAGAATCAGCCTCATATCTATCCACCGATTCCAGTGAACAAGAATCAGCCTCATATCTATCCACCGATTCCAGTGAACAAGAATCAGCCTCATATCTATCCACCGATTCCAGTGAACAAGAATCAGCCTCATATCTATCCACCGATTCCAGTGAACAAGAATCAGCCTCATATCTATCCACCGATTCCAGTGAACAAGAATCAGCCTCATATCTATCCACCGATTCCAGTGAACAAGAATCAGCCTCATATCTATCCACCGATTCCAGTGAACAAGAATCAGCCTCATATCTATCCACCGATTCCAGTGAACAAGAATCAGCCTCATATCTATCCACCGATTCCAGTGAACAAGAATCAGCCTCATATCTATCCACCGATTCCAGTGAACAAGAATCAGCCTCATATCTATCCACCGATTCCAGTGAACAAGAATCAGCCTCATATCTATCCACCGATTCCAGTGAACAAGAATCAGCCTCATATCTATCCACCGATTCCAGTGAACAAGAATCAGCCTCATATCTATCCACCGATTCCAGTGAACAAGAATCAGCCTCATATCTATCCACCGATTCCAGTGAACAAGAATCAGCCTCATATCTATCCACCGATTCCAGTGAACAAGAATCAGCCTCATATCTATCCACCGATTCCAGTGAACAAGAATCAGCCTCATATCTATCCACCGATTCCAGTGAACAAGAATCAGCCTCATATCCATCCACCGATTCCAGTGAACAAGAATCAGCCTCATATCTATCCACCGATTCCAGTGAACAAGAATCAGCCTCATATCTATCCACCGATTCCAGTGAACAAGAATCAGCCTCATATCTATCCACCGATTCCAGTGAACAAGAATCAGCCTCATATCTATCCACCGATTCCAGTGAACAAGAATCAGCCTCATATCTATCCACCGATTCCAGTGAACAAGAATCAGCCTCATATCTATCCATTTCCTTTAGTTTGGATTTTGCTCATCCTGTGTGTGTGTGTTTTTAAACCAACAGCTGATAGTAGGGAACACTTACTAGAAAATCTGCCACTGTTCCGTCACCCCTTTTGACTTTCTGTAGATCTGATGTGTGTGAGTGTGTGCATTTGTATCGCCATACAGACTGAACAGGGCTGAAATTTAAGCATCCACACCAAGAAACCAAGTTCCTAGCCGTGGAAGCTGAGGCAGCCTGAATAGTTGTCGAGACAGGCCGAGCATGTTGATGGGGAACATGACTGGTCGATGTGTTGCAATCAGTAAACCAGACTTCTCTGATCACTCTCTGAAATGTCCAGTGATAACTTTGATATAGGACACTGTAAATGTGAATGTATCATCACACACACAAAAAAACATTTCAAACAAAGAAAAACATTCCTCAGAAAAGGCCACTTGGCTATGAAAAGAAATGTGTGAAAACTGAAAATGGAGCTTGTCTGGTGTAAGTCATCGCACAGGAACTGTGCCTGATGAAGTGGCACATGAAGATGATCTGTGATGTTCTGTGTGCAGTAGTCACTCGGCAGGTGCTTTGTTGCATGTTTGAGTCTGTAGCTGTGTCTGGTCAGACACTGAGTCTCTACCAGTCATGGACATTTTCACATCATCGGCCTGGAACTGGAACTGAAACGGAGTTATTCAACTTGATTTGGGGGACCTTTCGGCGAGTTAGTGAACATGAAATCTCAGACCGTACATGTGTGCGCATATGTGTGTAAGAGAGTGAGTTGAGGTAATGAAAGTGTCTTTGAACTCTTGGATTGTTTTTCCCATATGGTAATGCCAGCATTATGGAAGCAGAACTTTAATGGTATTGACAAACCATTTTCCATATTTATTATGATGTTTTCTGAAGGTTACACCAATCTGTTTTATTGTCAGTGTAACAAGAAAATAAGCTGTCCACATATTTCGCCCTTGTCTTGAGATCAACGAAAATGGTGCGTACAAGACTTGAGAAAAAAAAATGGCCTGACCTTCTCCCCACCCCCCTCCCAACCCCCAAGACCCTGTGTTGGCTATTCACAGCACCAACATCAACAGCATGTTGACAAGAACCTGAAACAGCATTTACATTGACAGTTTGACATTTGCATATCAGCATTGTATTCCAACAACAATGATAAAGCTTTCAAAGCCTTTCACCACTACCAGTTTATTTGTCTACAAATGTGATTAAGTTCTCACTATTTCCTTTACAGAAATCTTTAGAACAGTTTTGTCAGTTTGTGTGGAGATGTCAGAATAAGGATGTCAAGTTTGGTGATAGTGCACCTTTGTAAGCTTCTACATGTGGATATTACTTACGTCTTCTATTTGCAAGAGAGTTGCAATGATTTACAGCCTTCTATCCAGGAACCTGTGGTTGAACTTGATGTGCCATTGGTGTGATGCATCAACTGTAGTTTTTATCAACCACTGCATGAACTTCATTCCAGCTGTGTTTTCTTTGGCATTTAGATTGAATGTGTATGTCCAGTTACCATCATCCCCAGTCAAAACATTATATTGCGTGCCATTCTTGGGTGCAAGTCTTCCTTTTAGAAATTTGGTCTGTAAACAACATATCGCTAGTGTGATGTGTAGTGTGAGGCTGATGTTATCTGTACTTAAGTAAGCATTTTTAGAGTGATGATTGGATATTTGTGCTTCCAGTTACCGACACAGCATTTAATTTCAGTGGAATCCTTTAAGTGACGGTATTTTGTGTATCCTTTTGAAAAAAAAAAGAGCATTATGCAAAGAAGGTTGTTATTTTTGTCTGGTAAAGGCATCAGCTTCAACAAGACCTATTCAAACTTCATGATCCATTATACACAAACAGTTGTTCAGATTTGTGTATTTTCCTTTTTTTTTTAATCTATAATACTGTACTGCTGTTAATGCAACAGGAGTAAAGCCAGAGCAATACTTCAGAAGGAAATAAACATCTATAAGAATATAGGTTTCTGGATTCAATTGAGAAATAAACATCGTTCAGAACCATAGGAACAGGGCAGTCCTGAGCTGGCAAAGCCTTCACTTACATGTCTTCTGTACATGTGGGTCACTTACATGTCTTCTGTACATGTGGGTCACTTACATGTCTTCTGTACATGTGGGTCACTTACATGTCTTCTGTACATGTGGGTCACTTACATGTCTTCTGTACATGTGGGTCACTTGCATGTCTTCTGTACATGTGGGTCACTTACATGTCTTCTGTACATGTGGGTCACTTACTGTAAATGTGGGTCACTTACATGTCTTCTGTACATGTGGGTCACTTACTGTACATGTGGGTCACTTACATGTCTTCTGTACATGTGGGTCACTTACTGTACATGTGGGTCACTTACATGTCTTCTGTACATGTGGGTCACTTACATGTCTTCTGTACATGTGGGTCACTTACATGTCTTCTGTACATGTGGGTCACTTACTGTACATGTGGGTCACTTACATGTCTTCTGTACATGTGGGTCACTTACATGTCTTCTGTACATGTGGGTCACTTACATGTCTTCTGTACATGTGGGTCACTTACATGTCTTCTGTACATGTGGGTCACTTACTGTACATGTGGGTCACTTACATGTCTTCTGTACATGTGGGTCACTTACTGTACATGTGGGTCACTTACATGTCTTCTGTACATGTGGGTCACTTACATGTCTTCTGTACATGTGGGTCACTTACATGTCTTCTGTACATGTGGGTCACTTACATGTCTTCTGTACATGTGGGTCACTTACATGTCTTCTGTACATGTGGGTCACTTACATGTCTTCTGTACATGTGGGTCACTTACATGTCTTCTGTACATGTGGGTCATTTGTAACATTGCCAACATCAGATGAACTACAGATCTGTCACTTACACACTGAACTGAATCAGGTACCCGTTTACCCGGGTGGACAGGGAGGGTTTTCAAGCTGAAAAATGGAGTTTACATGACTCCCAACAGTCCATCAACACCTATAACTTTGACTTTTGCTGGAGTATGTGCAAGTGTGGGCCATCTCAGCATGTATCCCAGTTGTGGTGAATTTACTTACTCTCAGCACTGTGATCTTTACAGCTGATTTGTATTTCATATGGTGATCATTTCTTTTAAACAGAGACTGGAATTAAATGTGATGGAAATAAACGATGTTGAACAATGAAGAAAGGATGCTGTTGTTGGTGTCAGTCATTTCTATCAATGTGAGGATGTGGTGGAATTTTTTTTTATTTGTTCTGATCGAAATATTTTAAACTTGAGTGATCCATCCTGAACAGTCTTTCCTGAACTGTTTCCTAGTCTGTATGAGTATGATAAAAGCATTAATGCTTCTGATTAAGTATCTCAGAGGTTGGGTGGATGGAGGTGTGGGGGGACCGAATGACTGGTGGTGTTTGAAAGTGAAAGTGGGGCAGGGTTATTGCAAATCAAGTCATACCAATTTGACTTTGCTGCAGTGTGTATGAATGTATATAGCCTATGTGCAGTGTGTATGAATGTATATAGCCTATTTGCAGTGTGTATGAATGTATATAGCCTATGTGCAGTGTGTATGAATGTATATAGATTATGTGCAGTGTGTATGAATGTATACAGCCTATGTGCAGTGTGTATGAATGTATATAGCCTATGTTGAGTTGTAAAGCGATTACACCCCTCTATTGGGGCTTGAGGGTTACATAAGTGCACAACATTATTATTGTTAGTATTGTGTTCACAAAAATATTTAATTACATTCATTAACTTACATATTTTATATCATTATAACATTTTACACATTTATCTTTAATGCACCAAAATGAAGGAATATAACTTCTTTGATATCATGCAAAACTAGTCATGAACATACCGGTACATGCTCTCTCTTCAAAAACGCACACACTGGATTACACACACACACACACACACACACGCAACTTCGATAGCAAATTCCATTTACCCTGAACACTTTTCAGCCAAAGTATGTAAAAGAAACTTTCTCAAATCAGCAAGTTACTGCCGGCACATTACTCTGAGAAAGTTGCTTTTCGGTACTTCATGCAGAAGAGTACACAGGGGTAAATGTGGGTACAGCCAGTGAGATATCTAAAACCCAGCAAGTTTGCACTTGTTTTTTTTTTTTTACACTTTACTTCAATGGACTGACACAACCCATTTTACATGAATAAAACCATGCACACACACAACCATTCAGAAAACAAAGAAAGAACAAAAAAGACCAGGTACACTGTGACCACACACAATGTGACTGATGGGCGTTCTGCACAGTGCTGCAGGCTAGCTGAGATATTCCAGACTGGCCTTGGCTTTTTCCATCTCGTGCAGGAAGGAGTAGAACTGGGGCAGACTCAGCTCTGGAAGTAATCAACAAAATAGGCATAGTCATTCTTTCCTTTTTTTCACCTGCTGTTGGCTCTGGTAGTAATAAACAAAATATGCATATTTATTCTGTCCTTTTTCACCTGCTGTTTTCAACTTGGTATTAACACCAGAGCCACGTAACTGTTGAATGAAAATAAAAAGACTATAGAAAACAAATACAAGATGCTGCATACAGTATGGAGTTGTTGTTTTTTAGGAAGCCTGTGGCAACAGAATGAAATACACCATTGCTGCTTCTTGCGCACACTGAGCATCAATTACAGAATCCACAGGTCTCATTTTGTCCCCCAACCTGTGTCGTATTTTGATCAGTAAGCAAACAAAAATGTGTCTGGCTGCAAAAAAACAACAAAAAAACAAACAAACAGCCCATGCTAGTGTACATTTGTCTAAAACTGTGCTGTCAGCAACACGACATATTTTCATCAGAGGGGGGGGGGGGGGGGGGGGAGGAGAAAAAGAGAGAAATGCAAAACTTTCACTGGATTTACACAGGTCTCGAAAGTTCTTGAGATCTGAAATTTCACGTAAAAAGCAATGAAAGTTCTGGAAAATATCATGTTTGTTGAATAATGCATCAAGTCATCAAAACTGGCCGCAGGAACAGTCCTTTTTTCCCCTCATCACAAAACTGGCTGCAGGAACAGTCCTTTTTTCCCCTCATCACAAAACTGGCCGCAGGAACCGTCCTTTTTTCCCTCATCACAAAACTGGCTGCAGGAACAGTCCTTTTTTCCCCTCATCACAAAACTGGCTGCAGGAACAGTCCATTTTTCCCCTCATCACAAACACTGAGATGCATTAAAGTGCTGTGCAGACAGTGAAGATTAAAGACGGGATGTGATATTGAAAGATGCCACTGAACCATCTGCTGCTTACATCAGGATGGGTCCGTGTTCAGGAAAGGATCTTTAACAATGCTACATCTCTCTGCCATAAATCCACTGAAACACCCAGTCTCTAAATTAACCCAACGGATCTGCTGGACCTGTCTATGAGCTCAGCTCTTGACCCCATACTGAACTTTCCCTAATTCCCTCTGTTTTCATAAAAAAGACAGTAGTTAACCCTCCACTGCCCCATCAAGCCCTTTTCATATGGAGTCAACTCCCATATAAACTTACACAGGGTTCCTACAGACTCCCAAGAACAAAATTCAAGTTTTCAAGGTTTTTTTTTTCAAGGCTACAATACTTGCGTAAAAATTGAAGAAAGAAATGGCAGTTTGATTTTTTTCTACGTTCAGGTTGATGAGAAAAAAAAAGAAATTTTTTTTTTACAAACATCATCACAATCATCAATTTTGATGAAGTTACAAATTATCTCCCTTGGTTAACTAGCAGATGACAATCCAGGAACGTGACAATGTTTGTAAAAATTTGTTTTCAAATTTTTTTTTCATCAACCTGAACGAAGAAAAATCAAACTGCCATTTCTTTTTGCCTCATTAAAACTTTTTAGAGCCAATGGCTTGATTTTCAAAGGTTTTCAAGGTTTGGTCAACAGAACCACATTTTATTGATTTTCAAAGGTTTTCAAGGTCATGAAATTCACTGTCAGAATTCAATGAGTTTCAAGGAGTGTACAAACCCTGTTACATCCTCTGTCTCTTTTCCAGTCAAACCTAAAAACATTTCTTTTCCTACCTGGCTGACTGAGTCATGAACCAAATGTGTTATGTGCTGGTGATGTCAGGAGTGTGGTATGTGCTGGGCAGAGAGGGTGCCAAAAGACAGGGTTCGGGGGTGGTAAGGACGGATGTAATGTGAGCATTCAGTTGTGGCAAGTGTTTTGTGTACTGCTGTTTGTTCTTGTGTGTGTGTGTGTGTGTGTGTGTGTGTGTGTGTGTGTGCGTGTGTGTGTGATCAGTGTCTATGCAAATCAACTGATTAGACTTTTTACATTTTTTGCAAATAAGAAGAAATGGTTATATCACTATCGAACAGTAATAGTTATAATACTGAACATAATAACAATGAATGGCGGTATCATTATTAGCTTGTTGGTGGCATCTTTCAGTTTACACATTTAGTTGTGTGTACGGTTTCTGAAAGTTTCTTTCAGTGTACACATTTAGTTGTGTGTACGGTTTCTGAAAGTTTATACCAATACAGTCCCATACTAAAATGAGGGTCTTGAAAAGTTCTTGAAAAGTCCCTGGAAACATGCATTATGAATAGTGTTTGAACCTGCCTTACTGTTTTGTAAAATAATATATTCTTTCCTAATTCTGTCTCCTTTTCCATCTAGAAATAAAGGATGCAACTATATGATGCACCAGAAGGAGCAAATCAAGCTGCATGATGACAACTTTTTTTCCTCCTAAAGATCCTTAGTGAAATCTGCATAAAATGGGAAAAAAAGTTATGGCAACTCTCCACCTTGGGACATATTTCTGCTTTTTCCTTCACATTGTGACAAAAGTATACATCTTTGATCATAAATGAATTAACTATGTGATTGGATATCCAGAAACAGGCGAGTTGTCCACTGAAAAGAAAAAAAAGGAAAGAACTGCTTTCCAGCATTTTTGAGTGGAATGAAGGGAGACAAAGGACTGTAAGGTGGAAATATACTTTCATCCTAACCTCCATCATCAGTCTTCTTGCAGGTGGATTAGTTTGGTTCCCAATTGTAACAGCAAGCGCCTGTTGTTTTTTGGTCATAACTTCACAACCTTAACCCACTGTGTTATTCTGGTAAAAGTTTTCTCTTTTTGCCAGTGGAGGAGATGGTACGCCAGATACAAAGGTTTATATGAATAACATCCTGAATACAGTGGACAGATACAATCATTATAGAACAGCCCTCATCATTATAGAACTATGTTCATAACACGACAGTATTAATCTATTTAAAAACACACATGGTGATGACATACTAATACTCATCCACATAAAAGACAAGTTCACTGTGTGACAGCACTCACCCATATAAACATTCTTTGTTTCATTGTTCACTGTGTGACAGCATTCACCCATATAAACATTCTTTGTTCACTGTGTGACAGCACTCACCCATATAAACATTCTTTGTTCCATTGTTCAGTGTGACAGCACTCGCCCATATAAACATTCTTTGTTCACTGTGTGACAGCACTCACCCATATAAACATTCTTTGTTTCATTGTTCACTGTGTGACAGCACTCATCCATATAAACATTCTTTGTTCCATTGTTCAGTGTGACAGCACTCGCCCATATAAACATTCTTTGTTCACTGTGTGACAGCACTCACCCATATAAACATTCTTTGTTCACTGTGTGACAGCACTCACCCATATAAACATTCTTTGTTCCATTGTTCACTGTGTGACAGCACTCACCCATATAAACATTCTTTGTTCACTGTGTGACAGCACTCACCCATATAAACATTCTTTGTTCCATTGTTCACTGTGTGACAGCACTCGCCCATATAAACATTCTTTGTTCCTTTGTTCACTGTGTGACAGCACTCGCCCATATAAACATTCTTTGTTCCATTGTTCACTGTGCGACAGCATTCACCCATATAAACATTCTGTGTTCCATTGTTCACTGTGTGACAGCACTCGCCCATTTAAACATTCTTTGTTCACTGTGTGACAGCACTCACCCATATAAACATTCTTTGTTCCTTTGTTCACTGTGTGACAGCACTCACCCATATAAACATTTTTTGTTCCTTTGTTCACTGTGTGACAGCACTCACCCATATAAACATTCTTTGTTCCATTGCCCGTGTTGATCACCAGCTTCAGCTGTCATTCAACAGAAACAAACAAAAATCACATCCAGTTACAATCAATACCAAACAAAAACAAAAATCACATCCAGTTACAATCAATACCAAACAAAAACAAAAATCACATCCAGTTACAATCAATACGAAACAAAAACAAAAATCACATCCAGTTACAATCAATACCAAACAAAAACAAAAATCACATCCAGTTACAATCAATACCAAACAAAAACAAAAATCACATCCAGTTACAATCAATACGAAACAAAAACAAAAATCACATCCAGTTACAATCAATACCAAACAAAAACAAAAATCACATCCAGTTACAATCAATACGAAACAAAAACAAAAATCACATCCAGTTACAATCAATACGAAACAAAAACAAAAATCACATCCAGTTACAATCAATACCAAACAAAAACAAAAATCACATCCAGTTACAATCAATACGAAACAAAAACAAAAATCACATCCAGTTACAATCAATACCAAACAAAAACAAAAATCACATCCAGTTACAATCAATACGAAACAAAAACAAAAATCACATCCAGTTACAATCAATACCAAACAAAAACAAAAATCACATCCAGTTACAATCAATACGAAACAAAAACAAAAATCACATCCAGTTACAATCAATACCAAACAAAAACAAAATCACATCCAGTTACAATCAATACGAAACAAAAACAAAAATCACTTTTCATAATGCTCTTAGTAAGAGAAAGCCATCAAATATCTGTGCATACCTTGAATTTCTATCATTTTCCACACGGCAGCTTGATACAGAAGTCTGCTTCATTGTTTACTGCAAGAATTAAACTGGCTATCTACCAAACTGCAAATTAACTGGTATTTAATAATCTTACTACATTCACTTCCACACAATTTAAGAAATTAACAAGCAGTTTTCAAAATGCCACACTGATTTTCTCTTGAGTAATCTACAGAATCAAGCGAGTTGATGTTTGCTTCATTTATGAATGTGCTGTCACTTTGCCTTTGACCAAAGTTCTCCAGTAAGTCTTTGTTCATGTATATTACGGATTAATATCATTTTTTCATTATCTGTATCAATATAACCTGTTAAAAAAATTGGTAGTATCTACATCATCTCTTTGCACACATGCTCTTCAAAAATTAATTCAGAAATGAATATTCAAACAAAAAGCTAAAACAATACATCATTCTCTTCTTGTTTTTGAACTTCTTTCTTCTATTCTCCTAACTTGAGCTCTCAAATTTCAACAGCAGTGAGATTTTTCTGTAGGCAACCATTCTTTCCTCATCAAGGTAATCACTGCCCATTTTCGATACAGAATATTGTACCAGTGTTCATCTTGGTTTTATCCATTCCATCGGCACAAGATGTCCTGATTGTCCGAGAAAAACAAACAGGAATTAACATGCATGCAACTTTTTCTTTTGCCCATACAGACATTAAACTGAACCCATGCCCATTTGGTCACAAGAAAAAATACTTTATCCACTCCATCAACAAGACTCTTGTATAGAGATAAAACTCGAAGCCTCCAGTTCACAGACAAAGGCAAAAGGTCAGCTGACAGTATTTACCTGTAGAAATGTGTTGCCCACTCTGTCCAGTTCACTGCTGGAGGCCGTCACTGCAATGACAAAGGCAAAAGGTCAGCTGACAGTATATACCTGTCCACTCCATTGCTGGAGGCTGTCACTGCAATGACAAAGGCAAAAGGTCAGCTGACAGTATATACCTGTCCACTCTGTCCACTCCACTGCTGGAGGCCGTCACTGCAATGACAAAGGCAAAAGGTCAGCTGACAGTATATACCTGTCCACTCTGTCCACTCCATGCTGGAGGCCGTCACTGCAATGACAAAGGCAAAAGGTCAGCTGACAGTATATACCTGCCCACTCTGCCCACTCCACTGCTGGAGGTCGTCACTGCAATGACAAAGGCAAAAGGTCAGCTGACAGTATAAACCTGCCCACTCTGTCCAGTTCACTGCTGGAGGCCGTCACTGCAATGACAAAGGCAAAAGGTCAGCTGACAGTATATACCTGCCCACTCCACTGCTGGAGGTCGTCACTGCAATGACAAAGGCAAAAGGTCAGCTGACAGTATATACCTGCCCACGCCACTGCTGGAGGTCGTCACTGCAATGACAAAGGCAAAAGGTCAGCTGACAGTATATACCTGCCCACGCCACTGCTGGAGGTCGTCACTGCAATGACAAAGGCAAAAGGTCAGCTGACAGCATAAACCTGCCCACTCTGTCCAGTTCACTGCTGGAGGCCGTCACTGCAATGACAAAGGCAAAAGGTCAGCTGACAGTATATACCTGCTCACTCCACTGCTGGAGGCCGTCACTGCAATGACAACGCCATCACAGACTTGGAAAAACTGTAGGCTTTCCCCCATTCCCCTCCCCCCCTTTTTCACCTCCTGCTGTCCTTTCCCCACCCATATCTTCTCCTTCCATCCTCCCACTATCCCCACTGTTTTTTCATCACTACTCTCCCCCCGTCCTGCCTCTCTCTCTATTGTCCTTTCTCTGTTGTCCACTTTATTCTCATCTTTGCTCTCTACAGTCTTCATCTATATGATATTAAAATGTTTGTATATTGTAATAACATATCTTGATGTGATCTGAGCAACAGCATGACAAAGACCTTATAGTAGGTAGCGGCAGCCAAAATTTGAATTGCAAATTGCATATTTCTGTTTAAGATTTTTAGATAGAACTTTTAAAGCAAAACAAAGTAAAAAAAAAATTACTGCTCTATCTTTATTAGTTTTAGAGATATCGACATTTTAATATTGCATTTGCCGAACGTTCGCATGTAATAGTGTGACATGGCATCTTTGAAGCCTCCCAGCAAGAACACCATGCATGTGAGACATAAGATATTATGCATTTGGAGTGTGTGTACCATATACTCTTAGCACACAAATTTACAGGGCTGTCCAAAACAAATTGCCTCTTTTGCTTGTGGTCAAAAATGGCACTTCATGCAATTCCGGAAACGTCAAATCGGCACGAGGTGCCATGTTTGGGGACCTACAGATTTTAGAAAATGACCTCAAATAGTGATTTCTTTAGATTTTTTGAGTTACCAGTTTGCATAGACTTAGCCTAATTTTTTTCAGCTCAATGGGTCTGTAAACGTTCCATCTAATGAGGTGTAAATATGCTCAGAAAGGCCAAAATGTACAGTGGCAATAGTCCGTAGATCGACAAAATTAGAAAAAATGGACATAATTCCTGAACTAATACAGATTTTCACTTCAAACTTGGTGGTTGTATTCTAAATGGTATCTTTTGTCTTGTAAGTGTTAAATGACAAAATCAAGCAAAAAATACCTGCATTATCCATTTTAAATGATGCTTAGGGGACCTAAAATCCACAGACGTCAACAGGAAAATTGCAATGTTTTCCAAACCACTTGTCATATCCCTCTCAAATTTTAACCAGATATCTAAAATGGTGGTATGCATAACTTAAACTACTGAAAGTCTTCACAGACAAATTTTTGCTTATTTAGATTGTCTTAATAATCTACTAACAATACTAGTGTAAAGATCTCAAACCCAAAATCATTATTTTTGAAAATGATGTCAACAGGTTCACTGATAGCTGAACTCACTGAAAAGAACATTCTTCACAAGTCCTACCTTTCAAATAACGCCTTAGGTACTTACAACAGACATTTCTTGAAAGAAGCTAATCACAGACGATTTTCAAACAGGAAACGTTTGAATGCGTCGTATCTCTGGCGTAGATCATTTGGCCAGTCCACAACAGAAGACCTCCCAGATGAAGAAGATGGGGCCAGGGTGAGGTTGGAGGCAAACACCATGAGGAGTTGATTGGATACACATCAAGTGAGTGTGGCCATCGGTACACATGGCGGGCATTGGCACCTCTACCCACAGTCACCTTGGTCATGAAGTTCACCTCCGCTTGATCCTCTCTCAGAATGTTGTGCACTGCCCCTATGAAGAAGTCATCTTCAAAGTAGACAGCAAGGGAGCTCTTCTGGCTGCCTGAATTGGTAGTTGAAGTGCTCAAAATTGTGTGCTGTCTGCTCTTCTTCATTGTTATCCTCATCAGAGCTGGGGTGATCTTCACTCTGATCAGAGTCATCCTCAGAAGAATTTGATCTTTCTAAGCGTGGACGCTTGTTCGGCTGAACTTCTGGCTGGATTGCTGGCAATCGTTCTAACACCTCCCACCAAAAAACTCCAAAGCTGATTCACAAGCTTTAGAACAGATCCTGTGACCTTGAGCAGTGAAGACTTTTTTTCCAAAATGATTTTCTGAAAAAGAATCTCTGCTCATAAGGCTTTCCTGAGGGCCCTGTGGGTTCTATAGACTCTGAGCAGCCGTTGGATGTCAGCAGGTGATGAACATGGGCCCTGGTGAGGTCTCAGATCCTCCATTACAGACATCTTCTGCTGACATTTCCTTTCCTCTGCAGCTTCCTTGACCAGTCTTGCCTCTTGGAGAAGATCTTGTTTCTTGTGGACAGTGTCTTTTTCCATCTGCACATGCTTTTCTCGCAGTGCAGCAGCTTTTCTGGCAGACAGCTTCAGCAAGTCTTGCTGTTCTGCAGAGGTCTTCAGGGCCAGCCAGGATGAAATGGATTTATTCCGCTTCAGCAGATTCACGGTGGAGTGATGATGCAAGCTGGCATTTCTCCGCTTAAACAGAGAAAAGTCCAGATCGGCGAAGCATTCTTCACTGACCAAATTTGTCAGACTGGAGTGGTCAAGCTTCTGCCGCAGCTCTTCATCCTGCACACTGTGGTACTTTCCACCGGGTAGAAAATCTGCTAATTGGCGCCTGGTAACCTCTAGCAGATAACCACAAACCCTCTGCAACAAAGCTGTGACCACCGTTTTCTTTTCTTCCCAATGGCCAGTAAGGACTGCAGGATGTCTGCATTATGAGGAAAGTGGATGCCTGGAAAAGTGGCTGGACAATCTTCACGCAGGGCAGGAGATCCATCTGTCTGCCAGTCAAGCAACCGGGTGTGCAGGCTTTCAACATAAACATAGAAATCCAGGTAGTGAATACTGCCCTGAAAAGGACACCAGTATGGACCTGTTCAAACAGAAACAAGCACCAGATCATAAATATCTTATTACTCTGTTTCAAGTTTATCCTTATAATTATTGACAGTAATGGCTGCTGCTTATTACAAGTTTCTTCTTTAAAAAAAAAAAAGTGTGACCAGACACATATACGACACACCACAACAGGTTGTATTACACTGCAATTACGAAGAAAAAATCATCTTAGCACATCTTTTTAATAAACCAATTATACAAAAGCTAAAAAAGAAGCTTTTGTTGAAAATCTGACATACCCAAGTTTTACTTCAGCTTTTTCAAATGATGATAGTAGTTGTATAGAGCTCTATATAGCTGTTTAAAAAGACAATCAAAATAAATCTTAATTACCTGTGATTCTGAAGTATAGCAGGCCAAGCACTATATAGTGTTTAAAAAGACAATCAAAATCAATCTTAATTACCTGTGATTCTGAAGTACAGCGGGCCCAAGCACAATGATGTGGCAGTCAATGGTCTCACTGTTGCAGTCAGCCAGCACACTTTCAATTTTCCTGTTATTCTTTGGCATGTAGGAGCTCAGGCACTCTTGGATGTCATGACGATGATAATGGAGGCTGGCAGCAGCTTGGAACATGTTATTGAATCTGTTCTCTCGGAAGCTGGTCACAGTAGAAGCTCTCCCCACCATTAGGCAGTAGGCTTCCAGCAGTCTCTGCAGCCATGCTTGTCATCTCCACGCGGCCCAGACAGTCACATGCCATTCAGATGTACCTACACAGTACAACCAAAAAAGTGCAAGATATTTTGGGTAAGCAGGAAACATTAAAACGGCCACAATTATACATAAATCATGTGTATTTGCAACAGAAATTTTGTCTGGCAAACTTCACATAGGCAACATTATAAGACAGTCAGAAGTGTTACCTTTACCTCTTGAATGATGTGTACCTTTAAAAGTAAATTACTAACAATCCATGAATATACACACACACACAAAAAAGTCACAATGTGTTTATGTTCAAAGGTTCTGCATCTTTACTTTAGAACTACAAGGATAGTATGACAGCAAGAGTAAGTTTTAAAAACGACAACTGTTTCATCAATGACCAAAGTCAAAATATTTTTACGTACTTAGAACATTCAGCAAGGTTTTTTTAAAAGGGGGATTTACAAAATGACAGTCAAACTTACCTGTATGCTGAGCAATCTGATGAGCTGAAATTGTTGAAGCCAGGTACTGCATCTCTGCCAAGCGGCTCCCCCTTCTCCTTTTCATCTTGGGCCAGCGCTTTTTTTGCTTTCAGCACCAAGACCAAGCAGGAAATGGGCGTTGCAATGAAGAAACTCCAGTCCTTCATCTAACTGCAGCAGTTCTTGCCTTTCTGCCTCCAACCTTCTGCCAAAAGATTTCATGACTGCAGCCCGGTCTGTCATGATGCTGGACAAGCCAAGGAGAAGATGGTAGAAATTCATGTGGGCCCCTTCTGGATGGAGATCAGACAGCTCTTCCAGCATCTGTATGGCAATGCCCACAAGGGTGGAGGTGTCCTCTGTTGTCACAGGAAGAAAGCCCATGGAGAAGGAGCCACTGGCGGTGGTAGCTTGCTGACTGATGTAGCTCTTCCACTCCTGCTGGTTCCATCAATGTGCAAGTCCCAGTGCTCGTGACTTCTGAGGACCTCTGCCACATGAGACTTGCTGACCACATGCCTTGGTCAGCAAAGCGTAAAGCTGACCTTTGTGAGGGCAAATCACCTTCTGGAATCCTGGCACCACACAGCGTGCAGCAGTTCTGATGACAGCACCACACCTGTGAGCAGGAACTTCAGACTCTCCCACAAACTCCATAACTGCTATCTTTGCCTCCCGGTTGAAGTGCCCGTTTTCATCTTTGAGGCGCAGTTCTTCAGGATCTTGCAGAACTTCACCAGCATGTTGTTGGTCCAATAGTGTTGCTTCCATTTTTTCCTTCAGAGTAATTATCTTTGTTTTCAAATTTGATGCAGTAGTTTGGCTGCTCTTCAGTTTTTGTCTAAGACCATTTATCTTTCTTTGACAACCTCCACTTTGATGTTGTTTAATTATGTGCTCTGTTTTTTTCATATCATTTTCTTTCCTTTTTAGCCTTTTGTAATAATTCGACTGTTGTATTGTTGAAATTTTTCTGTTCGCTCTCTGTAACTTGTCTCTTAACAGAAGTTGTTCTTGATCTGATGATTTCTTATCAGCAATCATTTTAGCCATTTCCGTTTCTAGTGCCATCAAACGTTGGTTTTCTTCATGCAAAACGTTTTTCAGAGTGTCAACTTCTGATTTTGATGTTTTGAGTGCTGCCTGTGTTTCTTCCAGTTGCCGGCGGAGAGCAGCTAACTGTCTCCCATGTGTTGCTAATTTAATTTGCCGCATTCCCATTATCCGTCTTTTCTTCATATGTGACTGAGGATCTGACAAATGTACTGCAGAGGCAGAGGGTTCTAGTGGGGATAAGTTTTGTTCCAGACTCTTTTTAATACAAAATGCTCTGGAGGCTGCAAAAGAAAGTCTTTCAATTTCTGCTGATGCTGGGTCTGGAAGCACTTTTCAGCAGACTGTCATAGGGTTTCCTGGTTTTGGCCAATTTTGTGTTGAGCTGTTTGTCAGAGAGCCCTGCAATGTTTAACCCTATCATGTGGAACCACTCTTTTTGTAGAGACAGGCCTTCTTCTTTCTGGAAGATCAGCAGATCAATCAGCAACCCATTGTCACTGACACCTCACACAGCTGGGACTGGTCAAAGGTATTGGTTTAAAGGAGATGGTGTCGCTTGATTCCTTTTTTCTGCAAGAAGTGACCAATATTTCTACTTTCCAGTTCGAACCTGACATCCGTCTCTAAAAATCTCTGAAGATCACCATCACAGGATAACGTTGAAACACCTGTGATTGCATGGTTGACCTCTGTTTTCAGTGTAGTGTGTGCAAAAATGTTTTCATCACACACTTTGTCAACAAAGGCGGAAATCTCATCCCAGCTCTTCTCACAGGTCCGTCTCAAACAGTCCAGTTGGAGAAGCAGCTTGTTGGTGGCAACTGATGCTTGGTCAGGCCTACTTTTCTCCCCTTCCTTCTGCTGTGAGGTACTGCTTCATGCGATGAAACTGGTCATCTTCAAGGAAAGAAAAGGAAAATTTTAAGCATTTGACTTCCATTGTTTTTTGCATGCTTCTCAGATGCGTGCACCTGTGTCAGTGTGGGGGGAAAAAGACAGGAGAAGAGGAAGAAGTGTTTGTGAGCTTCAATGTGTGTGTGTGTGTGTGTGTGTGTGTGTGTGTGTGTGTGTGTGTGTGTGTGTGTGTGTGTGTGCGCGCGCACACACCTATATCATGTGATTGTGAGTGTGTTTTCAAGACATCACAGACATTTGCAATATAAACCCTTTTTTCAATGAAGTGAATGAGATTTATGGAAAATAAATCTAAGTGAGCATATTTTAACAAGGAACATTTCTTTAGTACTTTTCTCACCATACATTTATATAAATACTAGAAAGCTCAAAGTGCTGAAGTACCTTAACAATAGCAAAAAAGAAAAGCAAACTAAAACACTCATTCACTCACACACACAATCGATCATGTATTTTTAAAATGCAGTCTTTTTCATAAAATGTATGTTCTTTTTCGTGACTGTGTTGTATAAGGGGGGAGGGAGAGAGAGAGATAATAAACGGAATGATGTGGTGGGGTATACACGCGAGAAAATCCAACAAGTACTACTGCCCCTTCTTCAAAACTATTACAAAATACACATACAATGACAGAAATCAACAGATCATTGCATGAAAACAAAAAAATAAACGATCACTATGCGCATTAACTTAGAAGAAAAACGCACGAACACGGCTGCGCAAGATCGACCAGATCGTTTTGTTACTTGTGACCAAAAGTCATTCCACTTCCGGTAATCGATACTGTCAATAAATTTTAAAAAAATATGCCCCAAACTTTTATTATATAAAATATAAAACATACGATTCGACAATGTGCAATCTTGAAATTTATTTAGTTAATGTTTAGGTAAAATGAGCCTTCCGATAAAATTAAATCAACTTCGACAGGAAGACAACAAGGTACAGAACATGTTTTTCCTAACACTTTCACTTGATCACTTCTAATTCAAAACTAACCATAATCTGGTCATTCTCAACCGATCATTTCTTTGAAAGATGTGCTTAATAATCGATCTGCCATAATCACAAATAAAACTTACCATAGAGATCCTGGACACGGACGTCCCATTCATTTGAAACGCTGTGTCGGTCCCACGCACTTGCCATGTAGGTCGCCATTCCGATTGTATTGTTGTGCCTCGCGACGTTCTGCACACTCGCTTTTCCCGGCTTGCGATTGGTGGCTATGAGCTATGGTGGCTAATTTGCATACCGCTGTGTAGGACTTGAAATCCTCTTTCCAGCGCACCTAAGATGATATATCTTTATTCAGTATTTCTTGGAGATAAGTAGATTGAAATTTACCCAATTTTTCAACTCGTTTTCTCAAATTAATACTGGACTTAAATTATTTTGAAACTTGTACTGTTTTAAAGAGGAATCTTCGATCTTTATTATGAAACTATTTTTAGATGACTCTGTCCAGCATGTGTAAAGCGAGTCAAGATTTTCCAACACGTACCAACTTCGGGTTCGGCGGACGTCGGCAATTTCGCTGACGGCGAAGCTGACTTTTCTTTCCAGGGGGTATTTTTCATTTAGATTTTCTCTCTCTCACGCATTCATGACAAAAATGAAAATACATGAGAATAAAAGTAGATAAATAAAGGTTTATTCAGAATCAAAAAGCATCGTTATAGATACAGTATTACACCAGTACTGCCTGTTTGAAGTTGGCCTATTTTCACCTAAAATCAACCTTTCCCTCACTGCTGACAGGGGCGTGCCGCTACCTACTTATAGGATGAAACGTTATGTTGTTGTTTTTTTTACATGAAAGATCAGTGTAACAGCCTTTTTCCTTTTTAGTGCATTTTTTTTAAAACATTAAATCAGGTCAAACAGCCAATCTGTATACGTTTTTCATAATGTCCACAACTTTTACTTCCTCATTTACTTTCTGCACAAAGTTTCACAGTACTTCGAACAGCACAGATACCATGCTCTACTGTAATACCCCAGTGACAATGTTTATGTGGGTACATCACTGTCAGACTAATGTGAAAAGTACACACTTCACACTGAACTGATGTAGTCACACATTTGTCTTCCTTCCACTCTTTTCATCAGCCCCAAAGATGATTTCAAAACCTTTGCTGAACATACAGATGACAACAGGAGTGTACTCATGAACCTGTCAGCAATGGAAGGGAATTCATTATTGACAGTTAAAGGGCGTTAAGTCATGAGGGAGAGAAAAGTAGGTAGAGGTGGGCGAATTCCTGCATTACAGTCAATTCAAAAAAGCTTCAATTATTTCTTCAGAAATGTCTGCAGGATGTTCCAGCAAATTTTGTAAAACACAACGATACATTTTTTTTTTAAATTCCCAAAACCTCCCAAGGAAAGGGGGCAGTCCCCCCCCTCATATCAAAAAAAGGGGGGGGCACCCCCCCCCCCCCCCCCCCCCCCCCCCCCCCCCCCCCCCCCCGGCCACTTCTTCAGTCAATCGTCTTGAAACCGGTGTTCCCTTGCACTGGCACTCTTTTCGGGCTGCTTCTCCAAGCTTTTGGATGTAGTCGCGGTTTCTTCATGATCTTCTCCACCCTCGACATGGCACAGAATCTTTTTTTTTTTTCACTTTTCTTCCACGAAAGTCGAAGTCAAATAGGGTGGGTGCACGCTTCATTTTGGAAAATATCCAATATGGCGTCTTAAACTCTCGCAATTTCTCGTCGGTGATCGAGAAGGAGGCGATGAACGCCGCTGATTGGTTGATTTACACTAACAGCCAATGAAATATCAAGAAATCGTTCGCTCCTGCTCAGTTCTAGTTTCAGTTTTTCAAGCAGACGACAAACGAGCGCCCGCAACGATCAGCGAACAGGGCGGGCAGTCCTGCAACTGTGCGGGAGTCTGCCCGCGTTAAGACTCCATAATTGCGGGAAGGAACAGATTTTCGGGGGATTGTACAAATCCCGCGCTCTAGATTAAGCTCTGGCTACATATATGCTGAAAACATCAAACACTGACGGCAAAGAAATGCTTACTGAATACACAAAATTGACATGTAAATTTTCAAAATGTGGTTGGCCCCTTTAGGCAATGGATTCTCTCTCTCCTTTCCTTTCGGCATCATGTGTGTATAGCCATAGTTATCCCACACTGCTACAACACACCACCACTTTGCTGTGCATAGCTCACTTCTCCCAACCCCCTTTTGTCTCTCCCATTCTTCCTGAACTGTCACCATTTGTACCCTTGCTTTGTTCACATGGCCATCATCCTGTTAGCAGTAACAAAGGGACTACTATTCTGTGCATTTCTTAGGTCTGTTATTTGTGATCATTCAAACACACCAATGTGTCAATCACTTGTGTTGTGTACTAAGTATTACTGTTAGAGCTGTTTTGTGTACTTTTATGTTTGGTTAAAAACACACACAAAAACCCAAACAAAACAAAAAAAACAACAGAGAGAGAGAGGAAAAGTGTGATAAGGGAAGATACTCTCTTAGACAAGCACAATTTCTGAGAAGTTTGGTTCACATGATCAGTAATGCTACGTCAGGTGATAGAACTATATTTAGCTGAAACAGGGTGACCTTTCTTGTGTGTGTCAAAGAAGGACGACACATTCATGCTGGTGGATGAAAATGATAATCTGGGTGGATCTTTACAGGTCATAAAAATATCTTAAATTGTTGGTTGTGGTTGAAAATGAGGAAACCCCTTTAAACGTGACTATAATTCAAACTTTTCTTCTGTTGGCTTTCAAACGACCACTTGCTCAGAAATTCTGCAGACAGGCCAGTCAACAGGCTTACCCTGACCAGCTCACTTCATATGCACAGGCCGACACAAAAAAAGACAGCAGTCGGCAGCACCCACTCAGTATGGTAACAAGACAACAAAAGCGCACACATGTAATGATGCTTATGCACACACACACACACACACACGCACACACAAACACACCCAGACACTCGTCTCATATCCCTTAATGTGGAAAGACGTTAAATTGAAGACAACAACAACACACACTGACACACACACACACACACACACACACACACACACACACACACACACACAAACACACAGGTAGCCGAGTCACACAAGGGTCTCTGCAGACCAGTACCTCCAAATTTCCACTCCATGTCCACCAGCTGGTTGACCATCAAGGTCAGGTCCAGAGCACCTTTAGACAGCACTGCCTGGTTGGCCTGGAACTGTCCAAATCCTCTCTGTCAGTCACAACACTATCAAACTGTTTTGTGCGTGCATGCGTGCGTGCATATGTGCCTTCCTGTGTGTGTATTTGTGCAAGTGTGTGTGTGTGTGTGTGTGTGTGTGTGTGTGTGTGTGTGTGTGTGTGTGTGTGTGTGTATGAATGTGTGCGAGTGTGTGCGTGTGTGTGCACATGCATGCACACACACAAAAGCCAACCATACAAACAATGCCAAGCACATGATGTGGAAAACACTCAGCACAGTAATCAAAGAAAACAATTCATTGAACCTGAACCACTACCACTCTCTGCAAGTCTCTAAGAAAAGAAAACAATTCATTGAACCTGAACCACCACCACTCTCTGCAAGTCTCTAAGAAAAGAAAACAATTCATTGAACCTGAACCACTACCACTCTCTGCAAGTCTCTAAGAAAAGAAAATAATTCACTGAACCTGAACCACTACCACTCTCTGCAAGTCTCTAAGCAAAGAAAACAATTCATTGAACCTGAACCACCACCACTCTCTGCAAGTCTCTAAGAAAAGAAAACAATTCATTGAACCTGAACCACTACCACTCTCTGCAAGTCTCTAAGAAAAGAAAATAATTCACTGAACCTGAACCACTACCACTCTCTGCAAGTCTCTAAGAAAAGAAAACAATTCATTGAACCTGAACCACTACCACTCTCTGCAAGTCTCTAAGAAAGAAAACAATTCATTGAACCTGAACCACTACCACTCTCTGCAAGTCTCTAAGAAAAGAAAACAATTCACTGAACCTGAACCACTACCACTCTCTGCAAGTCTCTAAGAAAAGAAAACAATTCATTGAACCTGAACCACTACCACTCTCTGCAAGTCTCTAAGAAAAGAAAATAATTCACTGAACCTGAACCACTACCACTCTCTGCAAGTCTCTAAGAAAAGAAAATAATTCACTGAACCTGAACTACCACCACTCTCTGCAAGTCTCTAAGAAAAGAAAATAATTCACTGAACCTGAACCACTACCACTCTCTGCAAGTCTCTAAGAAAAGAAAATAATTCACTGAACCTGAACCACTACCACTCTCTGCAAGTCTCTAAGAAAAGAAAACAATTCACTGAACCTGAACCACCACCACTCTCTGCAAGTCTCTAAGAAACAAAAGAGCCCGAGCCTTCATGACCTTGACATACAGAGACACTAACTTCACAAAATTCTTCACACACCTATTTTTTTAAAAAATTCAGTTTTGAATGGTATCCTGCTTCTTAGTTCAGTTGCTTTTTTTTCAACACTCTCCGGAGGTTGTTCACACTGAAACTCAATGATGGAAAACTCAAAGCAAAATATCCAATAGAGGCAGAATTGACCATAGAAAAGAGACCTACCGGTATGTCAAATTTCACATTTTTTGTTTGAATCTCATCTTCCTGCCCACCTAAGCAGAATTTATTTCCAAGCTGCTGATTGCCACTTCTCCTTACACAACAACTACTAACACCTGTCTGATGATGTGGTGCCTGGTCACAAAGCCAGCCCTAGTTCTCTGCTTTCCAACTGGATCTCTAAACCCTTGTATATCTTACTTGCACCCTTCATCCACCACCGACATCACCTGAGGGTTAAGGTCAATGACTCAATCAGATATCTGGGAAACACAATAATTACAAAATATACAAATACATACCTGCTTTGTGAAATAGGCTGCTTTGTCCTCTGACAGTCCTGAAAGACAAGAACACACTGATGAAAACAGCAGAGAACTATAAAACCTTCATTCTGGGCCACTTTCGCCCTCAACCAGTTTTCGGGCGAAAGTGGCCCAGAATTAAGGTTTTATAGTTCTCTGACAAGTAAGACGTCAATAACCAAAAAATAACGATTATCTACAAACAAACATACTGTGCAGGGTTATCCATTTTAATACTAATTTACTAAAGTTTTCAGAGAGTAGCGTAGGGAAAGTAGCCGGGACTGAACACGCCCCGTAGAGTAACGTAGGGAAAAGCAGCCGTGACTGAACGCGCTTCATATACAAACGGTGTCTGTTCCCACGGCTCTCTTTTCAGTACTGTCAACTCTGTCAGGGCGGTGTAAGCTTTTAATTGCTAGTTGCCGGCCTACCTGCCCAGCACTTGGGGTGTCACAAAATATAGCTGCAGTTTTAGAAGACAGTGCGGATTCTAAGTTAGAAAAAGTTTTTGAATCACAAATGCTTTTTCAACAGCTTTATAGATTAAAATTGTGCGGAAGACATGGAATCAGCTACAACTTTTATATAACCACACACACACAAACACACACACACAAACACATACACACACACAAACACGCACGCACACACACGTACACACACCCACACATACACACACACACGTATGCACGGCTAGATAGAACACAGCGCAGGCCGGGCGGCTCGTTTTGCAACTGTGCGTCTTCTATGTTGTGGCCAAAAAATCAATAAACCATGCCTCGCGAGCTTACTGCGTTTCGTCTCTTACCTGGCCAAGTGCGCTGCGGGCAACTTGCCCATTATTGCGTCAGCAAATGTTCGCGAATATTCTTAGACTGCTACGTGGCACTCCACGTCAACACTACTACGCTGGCAAGAGCCGGCCATTTTAGCCATGGCTTCCAATGGAGACGGACGTGCTTTGTTTACAGAGGAACAACTTCTTTGTTATGGAGGATCATATGCAATACTACAAGCTTATGATGGAGTATATAAACAAAAGAAATTAGGTGAGCGCTGTTTTTTACCTTGTAAGCCAAAGAGCAGTATTGCGTTTTGGAAGTGGGGGGAGAAAGAAAAACGAGAACTAACCATTAACGAACTACACAGCTACCTTGAAAGCTTGTCGGTTCTACAAAGAGATTTAGAAAGAGATTTAGGCAATATTACTGAAAGAGATGTTGATGGCTTTGATAATTTTTCGACGTTGACGACAATGATTCCATTTTTACAAAGTGGTGCTCTTTTACTAAAACTTGGCGAAAGAAAAACTATCCATCATGCTCTGATTATGGGTCACTGCCTTGAAAGGCGCAAACAATGTTTCAAAGATCAAAACCAACTGAGACATGGCGGTGAGGAGGGTGTGGTATAAACTTTTTTTGTGCAAGAAGGAAAGTATAATGAAACTCTTTGTTGTGGGAGGCAATCTGCGGTGAAGTTAGCCTTGCTGACTGCTACTATAAATAGCCGTTCATGCTGTGAACGCCTTATTTTCGTAGCAAGAGGGCTGCGGTAAATCCACCTTGCTATAATAGCCGTTCATGCTGTGAACGCCTTATTTTAGCAGCAAGAGGGCTGCGGTAAAATCCGTTTTGCTATAAATAACCGTTCATGCGGTGAAACGCCTATTTATAGTAGCAAGAGGGCTACGGTAAAATCCGCCTTGCTATAAATAGCGTTCATGCTGTGAACGCCTTATTTTAGCAGCAAGAGGGCTGCGTAAAATCCGCCTTGCTATAAATAACCGTTCATGCGGTGAACGCCTATTTATAGTAGCAAGAGGGCTACGGTACTGCCTGTACTTGCTATGTGCGGACACTAAGGGAGGTAACTCCTGCGCACCCCCACCCCACGCACGCACGTCTCCCCACCCCCACCCCACGCACGCACACTTAAGTCATCCTCAAGTCATTCACAAGTCATCCTCAAGTCATTTACAAGTTATCCTCAAGTCATTCACAAGTCATCCTTAAGTCATTCACAAGTTCTTACTTAAGTCATCCTCAAGTCATTCACAGTCATCCTCAAGTTATTCACAAGTCATCCTCAAGTCATTTACAAGTTCTTACTTAAGTCATCTTTAAGTCACCCCAAGTCATCCTCAAGTTCTTACCCAAGTTAACCTAAGATCATAGCTAAGTCATCCTCTAAGTACAACAAGTTCTTTATTTAAGTATCTTATAATTATCAAAAAAATACAAGCTATGTTTTTATCTTAAATAGTAGATGTCTAATATAGTACACACACGCCTCAAAAAACGTGTCATCGTTGAGGATGTCTTGCTCAGCGTTCTCTGCATAGATCTTAAGGAAGGTCTTACATCCGAAGCAACCGCATTGATTACAATTCTGGTATATGGAAATGCCTTTTATAGACTCCATGTCTTTATTTATTGACACCATCATTTTATAATACGCCATGATCTATTTTTATTAAAAAATTTAAAATTAAGTTCTTAAAATATTATTCCATTATAAATGGTTCAAAATGACGCTTTGTTATTGGCGGTTTTGGCGTGCTGGTGTCTTTTTCTGCATTTAGTGGCTCAGATTTTTTTGATTTCTTTTGTTTCTGTTGCCATTGTGTATATATTTTTATAGCCGCAATAACTGCCCCCAACAGCAGCAATGGCGCCAAAAATGGCAACAGTTTTAAGTTCAATATTCCATGAAGACTTTGGGGCCCTTGTATCACATGGAGTTTTTATAGCGGGCATCTGAATCAACTTGTTCTGGCGTTGGCGGTGTTATGTTTTCATGATGAGTCATATTCTGTAACATTAATTTTTTTTGTCTGTTCCACTCTGCTAATTTTTTCCTGCTTCAACACGCCCAGGATTTTTAATGGTCTCCACCTGATTCAGCGTTTTCTGCTGATTTTCTGGCTTGGTTACTTTCTCCACCTGATTCAGTGTTTTCTGGTTCTGCTGATTTTCCAGATCGTTCATTTTGAAGGGAAATAAAATCTATATGATTAAAAGTTATTAATCCCATGATTAATGGCGATAACAATGTTCCAAATCTGTAGTATAGATCACATCCTAGAGACTCTAATGACTTTGTTAAAAACTGGATCTTGCGTTAAATCATACGTAAGATCTTGTTCAGAATCAATGGGAGCAATTCTACTGACTAGTTTAGTGTACAAACTAAGAACCGTTTGCCCACACTTTTTACCATTCTAGACCCCAGCTGCGCTTCATACCTGTTATGATACTTTAAAATGTCTTGTGGCGACATCTGTTGAATCTGTTCAATGCTGAATTCAGTTCCGAGGAAACTGTTTTGTTTTCCCACATGCTGCCAAAGAATACAACCTCTCCTTTTTGGGCATAATAGCTTGGTCATCAGCTTGGTCATTTATAAGTTCAGGAAGGTTTAGGCTGCCTTGTAGCTGTAGGAGATCATCACTGTTCATGTTTTTTAAATATTATAATTATTTTATTTTCTAAAAATGAGCACCGAAAAAACTGTTGCTAACCTTGTATACCATTCTGCTGTTATTGGTGGTCTAAGTGTAGGATACTCAATGCTTGGAAAAGCTTGTTAAGAATTAAACCAGCAGATCTTGGCAAACTAGACTTTGAGGATTCAGCAAAGCTAATTGCTATCATTGCAGCTTCGGTTGCTACGAAAGATTTTCTAGTTAAGCAGGAATAATTCCAGACAAAATAAATATGTAAGAAAAAAAATACATTTATAAAAAATGGCTTCACTCGCAATAATGATAGGCGGCGCTGTGGTGAATGCGCTCGCTTTTAGTGGAAGTAATTTCGCATTTAGTAAACTGCGGGATGACGGCGAGGAAAAAAGACCATAACAAAGCTATGGAGGAACTAGCAGCTGCACAAGACGCCTATGAAAAGCAGAGACTTGAGCAGTTAGATTTAATAATGACACACTGAAAGAACAGGGGCATTGCAGCTTACACATTTAAAAATGTTGATCAAGCAATAAAACAATATTATCTAGTAACAGGCAAACCGGTCCAGACATTGCCCCCACCAAAATTCAGTGACTTTTATCAACCATCAGAAAAACAAAAGATGCAAGAAATCGGGTTTATTGTCGTTGGTATGACCGTCGTGTATTTTGTTGCGCATAATATTGGCTGAATAAAAATGAACAAATCTATTATTCGCCCAAAGGATATTGGAAGGGCATCACAGCAATTAAAAAGCTAAGCCAAGCAGCGGGAGTCAGTGAACAAACAGCAAAGGAATGGTTATCTAAACAAGCGATTTGGCAAATTATTTACCTGCGCCCAAACGAATACAGAGGACCGCACTTTGTGAACACAACTCCAAACGACACCCATCAAATGGATCTTCTATATTTACCCTCTGATAGGATTAGACGAAAAAGATTTAAGTACGCACTTACAGTCATTGACATAGCTTCAAGATACAAAGATGCTGAACCATTAACACAAAAGAGTGCTTCTGCTGTTGCTGTTGCTATACAACTGATATACAACGAGGGCCACTAACTTATCCTCGCATGATTCAAGTCGATGATGGAAAAAGAATTTAAAGGGCAAGTGAATCAATTATTGTTAAAACATAGAGTTACCATTAAAGAGGCATTCCGGGAGTTCACAGATCCAGGCTTTAGTTGAAAACTTTAACAAACAGTTAGCTGAAAGACTTTTCTCCTACCAGTATCACAGAGAGCTGATTGACAATTCTCGCAACACAGAATGGGTTAGAAGACTGCCCTCAGTTTTGCGCGCAATGAATAATGAAGAATTTAAAGGTCTAAAACCAGTACAAGCAATCAAAAGAAAACAATAAATGTTGTTGAAGGAGAGTCTTCATCCGGCAAACTATTACCGTTTGGTTTAAAAGTAAGGTACCTTTATTTACCGGGGGAAGCAGAAGGGGACACTCGCATCAGGGCAACCGATCCAGTTTGGAGTGTTGATCCATATGAAATAAAAAGAATTGTAAAGATGAATCCGCCCGTGTATTATTTACGAGAAAACTGACACAACAAAACAGCCAGCCCCTCAAAGATCTTTTGTGAAGGAAGAACTGCAGATAATCCCACGGGCACAGTTCCGCTTTAATTAATTTACGGTTCTCCAGTGCCCAATTGCATATGAAAACTCTGGATTAACAAACACCCGTTTTGTGTTTGTTCTATCTAATGACTTCTTTGTTACAACAGTTGTGTTGATCTCATGTAGATTAGATCGTAGTTTTACGTTGTCATGATGAAAGTCTTATTGCCAAACAATGCTTCTTTGTAATTGTCATGTGATATGTTTGACTGCACAACGCTGCGAGATATTCCCTTTGCTTTCTTAATGATTTTCCTGGCTCGAAATACTGTACATTTTTGACCTTAAACCAACATACTCCTTAATCACCTTTCCAGATAATTCATCCTTCATCTTTCCTAAAACCTTCTTGTTAGTAATTGAATGCAAAGGCGAATCTTTAGGGTAATCAGATGTATCATACCATCCCGCATGTCCTTTAGCTACTTCCATTTCCATGTCTTTATAGATGTCTTCAGTAGGAATATCTATAACAAAACTGTCTGTATCTGTGTAAAGTACTCTGGACTCAGGATACGAGGGCTTAAAGTAGTCATAAAGAAACTCTAAACATCAAAAGCTTTGATAATTCTAAAACAGTAAACCCAATAAATACAGGTTTGTCCAATTTGACTTTCTTTTTCTTCATCATTATGCCAAAAAGCTGATCATGAAATCTTTTAAAGTCCTGATAATTTGGTTTTGAAGTCAGCTTAATTGCTTCGTTCTCTTTGGTGACTAATCTGACATCTTTGCGCTTGTGCGGATTCTCCATAGTCTTTCCAAAACAGCTGTTGTTCATCAACTTGAAAAAGTCTTTTTCTGAAGCATCTGTGGATTTAGTTCTGAGATCAGTGTTCTTCATGATGTATGGTTTCATGAACTGTTCTTGATCGCAAGCAATAATACGATGAACAGCTGTCAACTTCACCCATGTCCTAAATAAAATTGAGAATTCTTAATACAGACATAATATTTTTGCTTCGAATATTAGCACAAGTTTAGGCGCTCTCTTGATCCATCTTAGACTTTCTGCTGCTAATGGATAGTCATTCTGCAGGTCAGGAGTTCATGAGGATATTCTAAGTCAACTTCTAGAATGAAACCGCGCTGTTGAATCAGGCGCCAAACTGCCAACCACTTTAAATGCCTTTTTGATATTTTTCGAGCGCCGCCTGTGTACATTTAAAGTTGCGTAACGGAAGAGATTGCGCCATTGCCCATCCATACAGATTGTTTGCATCTAAAAAACATGAGATAGTTAGACCTTTTACTCGTATCGAAACGTCCAAGTATTTGTTGTTTGCTTACAGTAATGAGGCGACGCCAAACTATTCCTCCACCAATCCTTTTTCAGATCATCCGAATCATTGGTAGGTCAGACAATAAATCAATCTGTTGAATTCCTGTAAACTTAAGAAAGCATCCGCAGCTCAGCCGGCGTCAGAATGTTATCGCATGATCCAGCTAATAATGTTCATGCAGTCTTTTCTGTAATTTTTCAAAATATCCCCACAAACTACATCTCCTCAATAATGAATCCATATAGTCCTCCCATCGTTTTACATATAACTTCCTGCACCATCTTGAGCATGCTGTAATCATAGAGTCACTGATGTCCCTTTCTCTGAGCTAAAAAGAACGCGCCTAGAGAAGTTCCTCTTCGTCAAACCTTTCCAACTGTTCATGTACTCATAAGGATAAACGCTCCTCCTTGTAACAAGTGGTCAAAATATTCTTCCGTTATTGGGCAGGACTTTAAGGACATAGCCAGTGACTCTAAGATCCCATCATGTTGTTGCATAGAGACATAAAAAACCTGTTAGTCAGATTAAAAGCACATGTACTTTTCTGATGACTGGCAATGCATGACACCCTGAAGGCATCGTCCACTGCTTTCATTTATAAGATGAGAGTCAAACCTCGCAAGTTATGAAAGAAGATGGGCAGCTTCATGTTCTTAGGATCAAACGTTTTTGAAGATTGCATTTGTTATGCCCGCTCCTCTGAACTTTCGCTAATGTGATCATGGTCTCTTACTTTTGGTTTTGTTGCTTCTTCATGAGTTCTAAATCCCCACAAATCAACAATTTGGCTGAGTCAACTGTTGTTGTCTTCAGGTTCATTATGTATTTCAGATAAGTTTTAGATTAATAGAACAGTCTGTGCGCACTTGCTGCAATGCGTTCTAAGAAGTATTTTGCAGCATTAGGCCCCTATATAATTCTGGCTCTGAATGAACGCCACCGACCTGACAACTATGAAAGCAAATGAACAAATCTGATATTACTCATTAAACTGTTTTCGAATTTTTGTGCCGCCGCCCTTCCATAAGGAACAATAAGCGACTCGAAGTCTGCGTAAACAACATATGGAGAATGTTGCAGCCGTTTCCAGTTCTTAAAACTAACTTTAGATCCTGGCGGGGGCGTAGTTATTCTGTCTTACAGTCTACAGAACTTTTACAATGTTTCTTATGTTCGCTCGCGGCTTGAACAGATGGCATTCTGTTAAACATTTTCTACAGAATTCTTGTTTCCATGATCTTTTGAAGTATGCTGCATTAGTCTACTCATTGTTCGTATCAATGTGGTAATGGGGCAGCCCTGCTGGCGAAAACATTAGGAGTAAGTCCACATGACTTTTGGCTGGTTCGCCTATTGTTGGACTGTTCTTGGACACTTTAATTGGCACCAAATTTGTTTCCTCATCCCATGTGTATACATTAACAGTTATTGGGTTGTTTTGTTCTTCAAACTGATCAATTGGTCTACACTAACAGGAAAGGATATTCCATTGAAGTTAAGATCTTTGGCGTATTGCCGATAGTTAGTCACTCTTTCTGCGTGTTCGCGGGCATGATGCAGCCTTGCAAGAACGCACCACATGAAACATTGTCGTCTGAATTCTTTATGTTTAAAACTGCTCTCTTTAAAACCAACTCCCGAGGTAGCGGAATGTAAGCCCTTTCCTACAATCGTGCATACTTAGCCTTTTTTAATCTAATCTCTAAGACTTCGCCCTCTGACCAACCAGACCCTCTCATTTTAGCTTCTTCAGCGGCAGCGTCAAACTGTGTAAGCACTCGTCTGCCCACCGGGTTAAGTCTTTATGAAAAGAATAGTCTGCTGTTTAGTTGAGACCCAGACTTCTAGATTTCTTCATTTTTTTGTTACATAGTCGTTTAAAACAGCTAACATTACTTTAACCGGGTGGGTCTATTGTTAGTTTGCCTGGAACTTGAGAAATAGCATGAACAACACTTGCCTGTAAACTTTTGTTGGTCAATGACTTCTAAATCAATATCATTCAGTGCTTTTGAAAAACTCTCTCTCGAGCATTCCTTCAAAAAATTGTCTTGTCCTTCATATATCTTAGCCATGCGTCTTTCTTTTCTAAGCCAAAATATTTTTTAAAATTTAAAAAAAAAATACTTAATCAGAACCAATATCAACGGTCTTTTTTCGTTTGGGGACTCAAAAACAAAGTATAAACACCCTTTTGGGCGTTGTTAATGTGAGCTGTTTAGAAAGAGTTTAATGTCTCGTTTACTTTTTTTAAGCTTTCCCTTTTTTTTATCTGCTCGGCGTCTGGCTGTTGAGAAAAACTTGTCCTCGCCTTTCTTTGAAGATCAAACTTTTGTCTTTTGTAGTCAACAAAATCGGCCTGTAAACGTTAAATTCTTCATCCTGATGTTTGATCAACAAGCGCTTTATTTATTGTCAGTTTAAACGAACTAAGTTTAGCCGTTATAGTTGAACCATAGTTTGTGTGCTTTTGGATTTAGTTTTTATTTTTTTCTACAGCACTTACAGCTAATGAACACAGGCCGAGAGCTAAAGACAAACCTCCTAGAGTAAAGCTGGGGGTGCGCCTATGCTCGTTGCTAAGAGACCTACGTTT
Organism: Conus ventricosus; assembly: GCA_018398815.1. Classification (NCBI taxonomy): domain Eukaryota; kingdom Metazoa; phylum Mollusca; class Gastropoda; order Neogastropoda; family Conidae; genus Conus; species Conus ventricosus. Next base: position 1,134,006 of record CM031604.1, on the reverse strand, counting down.
CGTTCCTGCTGATAGAGCGCTTATAGTCGATGTTCCAGTATTAACATATGTAACAGCTTTAAAAGGGCAGCAGAATACCTTCGTTTGGTTTTGCTGTATTTTGAAAGGTCCTGCTCTAGTTTTGTTGCATTTGTGTAATGTTTGTTATCTGAAGGTTTTTTACTTCAGGGCTTCTATAACAGCAGAATTGCCTGCTATCTCTTCTCTTGGCATCTCCGGTTTGCTGTAGGCACATTTGGATAAACCTTAACAGACATGCTTTTTATAAAATGAAAAATAATTTAGTATAATACATAGCCCTAATCTGTTATTTTTCAATATTCAGCTGCGCATCATATAATAAAAACAAATGTACATTAAGCGGTTTATCGGCTTCTTCTTCTTTATCAATTTGAATGTTTATTACGTCTCTCACTTTTCTCCCGCTTCCATACAACTCATTATCCTCTGTTGCCCTTAGTCAATCCATAAACCGTATTTTGTTGTTAAATAATCATCAAGCCTAACATTGTGAAGATGCAAATCTTTAGACACTAGGCCCTGCTGTTGGATTTCTACCCCTCCCACCCCCAACAATTTTCTTATTTCGTCAAAAGATGATAAGGTCTAAGCCCGCTAGCGTAGATTTGGTTAGGACTACCATCAATTGTACATTGCACTTTCGTTATTTTAGGATTAAAAAACTTTTCACTTGCTCTTTTGAACGGTTTTTTCATCTTCACACAGCAATAAATACCTTTAAGCGATATTGCTGGGGTTTGCTAAAACTAAAATTCCATATAGTGTCTGCCCTGCTTCTGGGATATGTTGTATGATGAATCACTCTTTCGTAAATATTGCTAATCTTGACTCATATTGATCCTTAATCAGCTTTGCTAAATCAGGGTTGCTAACAACGTCAAACTCTAACGAGATGTCAAAATGCTGTACTTTGCTTGGGTGTCTGATGATTTGATAACGCGTTTGTATTCATTAAAAGTAGTTCATATGACAATCTGTCTTTTAATGCCCCTTTGAAAGTACGGTGCATGCGTTTTTTAACAACTCAAAATCAAGGGGGAGGAAAAGCGATTTCATACGAAAAATTACAGCTGCATACTTTTTAAACCGTCTTTAGTATCTGCGGCGCCTATTCTATGTTTAGTGCTTCTTCATTTTCCCGATTCCTTGAAACGCAAGATCAGCCCTTTCATTCCCGGTTAGCCATAGATCAGAATAGGTAAAAAATATGTCTGCTTGTGTAAAGAAAATATTCTTCCCCCTCAAGTTTTATAGAAATTTTTTAACGATTGCCCGCCCCAGATTCTGTACAACTGTCCTGTTTGGGTCTGTTGTTGAAGCGAGTTCTATTTTGAAAGTAAGACGAGCAGAGCCTGGCACAATCACTTCATCCGCTCCTAGGTCTGGAAATTTGACAGTAAGAATTTGATCCGCATCAATAGTAGATGGATTATTTGGAACAGTAATATTCCGCTTATTTCCCTTCACGCCTTGGGGCTCTTTCAGTCTTCTATACGGTTAAAAAACGAGCCATGTGCTTGTGCCATTTTTATAAAACAAAAATAAAAATTTAATTATTTAAAACATTGGCAGGAATTAAAGATGAAGAAGATTATGATGTTTTTGCCCCTGGAGACGATTTTGAGTGAAATGATCCTTTGACACGGCACGCTCAATGCTCTCAATGCGGCATGAATTAACAGAAAGTAAGGTTAAATCATTTTACGAAAGTTTAGGTCAAGAACCTCCCGAATTTATAGACCCAAAGTTTTTGAATTAAAAGATGATCATTTGTCTGTAAAAAACGAAAAGGGCAACTTTTCGGTTTAAACAACTAAACCAGACCCATCAAAGTTTTTAGCCAAGATACAATTATACAAAGACCAGTGTAAAAAGATCAAAATCGCCTTGGCATTGCTAGCCCAAAAATTAGATAGGATGCGGGTTGCTAAACTTCAAAACACACTGCAAGAACTCCCGACAGATAACCAAATGCAAAACAGGGAACTTAAAGAATTAAATCAATCAGCAGGCGAATTAAAAAAATACAATAGAAGCAGAAACCAGTTTTTCAGAAGAAACAGCGTTAAAGACTATACACAACCACCGCTACCCATGCGAGAAATAGCGGCCCTTAAATCATGCTTTAAGAACCATCAGGGGCGAATTAACAAAAAATTTTTAGCAAAACTAGGTGAACTAGATGACATATAAAAAGAGAAAAAGAAAAACTCGTTGAGGCTGATGACGCCAACTTAGGGCCTGGTGTTAAAGAAAGAATAACCCAAAGACTAAAAGATCTTGAACAAGAAAGATGGGCAAGACTAAAGTGCTAACTACAAACCCGAGACCAATTACGAACTCAAGTGAATAGAATAAGAGAAAACTATCCAAGAATTTATATGAAGACACACACTAGCAGAACGAATACGAACACTGTTTAGAGAAAAAAGGGAGTCCATTAGCAAGCGTTATAACGGCCTTAGGATTTGCAATAAGTACACTGGTGATGGCTATTACAGGCGGCAGTAGCCAAAGTTCAGTACCTCCGCCGCCATCGCCTCCCCCTGATAAATCATGGGTAAAAAAACAGCTTGATCATCTTGGGGTTTTATTAAAAAATTAGCCGGTAAAGCTATAGACTCTTACCGGGTATATTAGGGGGTATTGTCAGCTGGCTTTTGTCTACTGCAAGCAAAGTAGTTGGCTTTATGGCCCAGCACTTATGGCATTAGTTCTCTTAATAGTTGGGTTTACTATTTAGTAAGATAAAGACCAAGTAATCCTATGCCAGTTAATCCAAGAACAAGCGCTGTCTTTTCATATTCATGGGCATCGCGAACAGAGTCCCCCGAGCTTTGCGAGTCTAATGGCTTTGGGGTTTGGACTTCGGGAATTAGATTACTTAATCTTGGGTTTTGTTTTCTGCTTGTAATATTAAATGGCTCAGAATTTATGTCGTTTTTCCCAACCTTCTGTTCATTGCCTGCTATAAGAATTTTATTATTATAGTTTATTATTATTCCTACCTGGAGTCTAAGGTCAGAAGGCAACATGTATAAACCAGTTGCCAACAGCAAAGTCTACTTTCGATCTTGCGTATTGTAAAACATGTTGGTACCTTTGAATACTTGAAGGTAAATCAACTGTAGAATTAATGGCGTCCTCTAAAAATTTTCTAAGTATTTTTTTTGTGCGTCAAAGCCAGTAGAAGGATCAGTTATGCTTGATCTTGCCTGTGCTTGCGACCCAGCAAACACCAAACGTAAAGTACGAATAGAGTCGTTTTATTCGTTCTATTCCAGCCCTAGTTTGGCCCTTAGAAGTGTCTAAGATAAATGTTGTCCATGCTGTTTTATGCTCTTGCTGAGGGAAACCCCCCTGAACAGTTGGGCCTGAAAGAAAGTTTTTTAAAGGAGGATGCCAGTCCCTAGTTATACTTCTGTGCGTGCCCCGAAAATAAAGGTCGCCTAGGCCATGAAATTTTATCCAACTTTTTTCTAAAGCCTGTCTTGATGTTAATATTGAATTCGTTACAGATCCTTTTAAAAAACCTTCAGTCTATTAAAGTTGCTGAGTGGATAAACGGTTTGTCATTTGGTAATGGAGCTTGCAATTCAGTCAAAATTACGTCTGAAGGTGTAATAGAAATGAAATCTGTACACTGACCTCACCAAAGGATTTATGGTGATTTAAATGATCACATACGACACTCCCCACCCAGTTTGATGCCAAAACACAGCAAATTTTAAATGGTTCCTGATAAAACTGCATCGGATTGACTAAACCACGCTTTCTTGATGTTTGGGCGTTTTGAATAGGGGTTAAGATATCTGCTTAATGAGTCTCACCTTTTTATGAAAAGAGGCAAATCTGGGTCACAGCAATGACAAGAGTATCAGTTGCTATATTTTTAAGATTGTAGTGCGGCCCAACGAATATTTTGCATCAGTATATTTGAAACGCGCTCATTTTTTTATTTCGTTCAAAAAATGTTTGTAACAATACAACCCAAGACCGTCCTTCGTTTTTAGAACATGCTATTGATAACAATTGTGGGCCAAAATGGTCGCGCTCCATGAAATATTCTACAAAGTCGTATGGTTTAATATAAGCGAAGCCAAGGAGAATAAATACGGTTCTAAAAGGTGACAAAACAGGGGCCAAAGTTAGTGAGTTAACAATACCTGATGGTATTACGGGTTTTGCTCACTAAAAGAAGCAATGTAACTTTGACATTACTCTCAAACTTAACAATGCAAATTTGACAACAATGTTTACATTCAAACCTGAAAAGAAGTATAGGTTACTATTTTGATAAAGAGCTAGCTAAAATTTTTAGGCCCTTTTCAACTGACAATCGGGACATTCATATTTTAGAGTTGCGCCAGACAAAACTACTTAGAGGGAGAAAATCCGCTCAATCTTGCCCTTACATTCATTACTCTATGTTCATTTAGATGAGCTAAGCACTGATGAAAACTTATAGATGGAAGGCCCTCACTGTTTTAAAAAAGCTCTTCCGTCAGGGAAAGCTGCATATTTCGTTATGAAATAAACAATTCCCTAATTTACAGTTTAAAAGATTAGTTTGTGGGAGGGTCGGATCATTTAATATAAAAATCAAAGACAAAACAGGGAAAGTTGTAAAATGTGATAACTTGCACATTGTTTTGGAAATAAAATAATAAACTGTACTAAAACAAGTCGCGTGGGCCAGAAGAATCAGGAGTTACATTAGCGCCTGTGAGGTTATAACTTAGAATTAAAAGACCTTGCAGACGTTTTCAGACTTTGAACAGAATGGTGAGATAGGCACTTTGTATGGTTTTGAGTACACTAAAAGACGGGGATTATAAACGCAAAAGAGGTTGGCGACAACAAAAAATTTCCTAAACTAGAACAACTGCGCAATCTAGAAGCAAATAATGTTGGCCAGTATGAATATAAAATAGTTCGAAAACCGACCTTAAATGGCATCTAGAACCATATTTAGAATGGGAAATAAAATTTGAATTCATAAGCCCCCTTTACATATTTTAGGGCCCTCAAAAAAGTTTCAGAAAAGCATTCAACCCCTGGCCCTTTACACGTAAGTCTTATGCCCGATGACAATAGTCGGAAAGAAATTGAAATAACGCCGTATGGGAAAAAACAGTAAAATCCTCCACAAAGAGAAACGGTTTTTTAAAAAATGCTTCTACAAAATTACAGTTCATTCCGCAAATGAAATTAGGAGATGCGTTCACAATG
>CM031604.1:1112341-1122753 GCA_018398815.1 Conus ventricosus | reverse complement strand
TGTACCTATCATGCACAAAGTCATCCGAGCTAGCGAACATTAAGACTGGCAGTCCAACGACTGACCATCCCAGACCCTGTCATCATGCACAAAGTCATCCCGAGCTAACGAACATTAAGACTGGCAGTCCAACGACTGACCATCCCAGACCCTGTCATCATGCACAAAGTCATCCCGAGCTAACGAACATTAAGACTGGCAGTCCAACGACTGACCATCCCAGACCCTGTCATCATGCACAAAGTCATCCCGAGCTAACGAACATCAAGACTGGCAGTCCAACGACTGACCATCCCAGACCCTGTCATCATGCACAAAGTCATCCCGAGCTAACGAACATTAATGACCTGCAGTCAACGACTGACCATACCCAGACCCTGTCATCATGCACAAAGTCATCCCGAGCTAACGAACATTAAGACTGGCAGTCCAACGACTGACCATCCCAGACCCTGTCATCATGCACAAAAGAGTGCACTGAAAGACATAAAATGGCGCCAGATAAAATCACACTGAATGTCCAAACAGAACAGTTCACAGTGTAAACCTGGATGGTGATTGCAGCAAAGTGTTTGGCCACAGAATATGATGGGACACAGAAACACTGTGGACTGTCCACCAGAAATGGTTGAAAGTCACCAAACATTGGCCAAACAGAACTGATTGACTGCTGTAGATTGCAAGAATTTGATATGGCGCAGTATATGTCATCAACCAACACTTAGTATTCTGCCTGTCAATAGTCTCTCCCTCTCTCTCTCTCCCTCCCTCCCTCTCTGTCTTTCTCTCTCTCTTTAAGCATGTAATATTTCTGTTAACCCTTTCAACCCTTCTGAGTTTACTGCCTGGCCAGTCTGGGCTGATACGCTTTTGCAAAGACGCAAAAAATCACACGATTACTGCCAAGTGATTGTGTTGCAAGATATTGTATTTTGCATAATATGATGCACTTTGGACTTCTGATGCTTTGATAAATGAAAATATTGTTTTACTATTAAATTAACAGAGTGTTAACTTCATTTCAGCTTGTTCAATTTATCTGGAAAACTATACTTTCAAGATGTAAAAAAACAACTCTGCACATCACAATCACATTTGGCAACATATTAAAATTCTATATCACATTATATCTATGGATTTAAGATGCTTTGACAAATTAAAGCATTGATTTAGTTTGACATAACTTTCTGTTTAAGTGCATATGATACCCCTGAAAAATACTCTAAAATGTGAAAATGTGTCTGGCAGGTAACAGTTGAAGATCACTCAAATCTATTCCGACAATACTGACACATTTCTGGTGAAAACAAAACATTTTTCACGCATTATGTTTTACGTCAGTAAGATAAAAACAAATCTGACCCAAGTTTCCCAGATCTTCCTGAAGCTGGCCTGGACTGAGACTTTTCTTCAGTGCATCTGAAAATCACACACACATTTGTTACAACTAACTGGGCAGAGGAGCAAGTTGGGTTAATTATTATACCATGCAAATGATATGAAAAGGAGGTTTGTTGCCGAGCATGATTTACCTGAAAATGAGTGTGGTGAATTTTAAATCAACATGAAAGAACTGATCTTAAAGCTTCCTTTACAGTACCCAAAATCTGGCTAATCAGAAATTTGGTCAACCAAAACAAAATTCTGTTTCCTTTAAGTTAAGATGCTTACTTCTATTATAAACATGCACGCTTTTATTAGTAATCATCTTCAGTTAATAATTATGCTTAACAAAATGCTGCCCAGAAATAAACTGCCATAACATGAATTTTTTGCATTTTTGAGATTTTTGGTACTATAAGAGCGGGCCAAGGGGCAAAACGTAGCCAAGTTCCAATCACATGATCCTAAAAATAAACATGCTGTAATCATAATACTTGTACCATAACTCAGCTCACAGTATATCTTGTGGGGTTAAATAATCATTTTTTCATCTGTAAAATTTGATTTTCAGACAAATTTACAGCTGCTGAACTTCTAAGCACCAAAATGGGACATCCAGAAATGCACCTTCTGAATAAAGGGGGTCGGGGAAGCGGGGAAAAGTGTCTACAATAATGTGTCAGAGGTGGTCAGCATGCTATTTAAACAATTTAGCTTTTCTTACGGTTTTTTTTTTTCTGTTTTGTTTTTGAAAAGAAACATTTTCTCCAAATGATTAAAGCGTTTGGTAATAATTTTTTAATCATACATCATTACATGTAGTTTTGATCTCTTAAGATTTACTTTTCATTGAACAGAAACATTATACACCAATACAATTTCCAAAATACAAGGTGATATCTGTTTTTCCACATTCTGCACAGAGAACCTTATAATTGATATATCATAGAGTTCCCCACTTGTGACAACTGACTGTGTAGGGCACCTCATACATGAATGGCAGTCACAGTCAGTGTGCCAGTACAGGACATCACAGCTTGAAGTACTGATTGTACAGTGTACAGCAACATGCACACAGCACCTTTGGATAAGATAAATGGTATCTTTAGCATCAAGAGGTGTGCCTTTAGGGCCAAAACTTATACAACATACAGACTTCAAATTAGATCACACACACACACACACACACACACACACACACACACACACACACACACACACACACACACACACATTCATCTAATAACAAATAATTTTGTAAAAAGACATAAAATGAAAGAGGTTTTACTACTACTACAACAACCACACACACACACACACACACACACACACATGTGCACAAACACACAAACACACACACACATATGCAAACACACACACACAGATCCCCACAAATGTAAGACTACATTACAATTGGGCAAAGCTAGCAGACTCTTGATGACGTTCTTGAGGGCAGCCACACCCAAACCGTTCTGTTGGGCAAACTCTTCCAGCTGGTTCATCAGACGACCAGACTGATGAAACAACAAACATATTTTATTCATACAACATTTTCTGTTGAAAATACATTTCTGCAGGCATGGGTCACACATACATTATGCAATTACATCTGTACACACAACCATGTCTGCACATATACATCTTAGTTAAGCACATACACCCATACAAACATGTGAGCGCGCACAGACACACACACACACACACACACACACACACACACACACACACACACACACAGAGCTGATCAGACAATAAATTACATCTGAGCTTAACTGAAGCAGCATGTGTGCATGTTTGGGGTACATGCACACACATTATAAGTTAATCTGACAATAAATGGCTACAGAACGGTACTGACACACATACACATGTATTTGCATGTAGTGATGTACACATAATGTATTCACACAGACACCCACACAGGCACACACACATAAAGATTGATAAATGTTAGCTGTCACCTCCTGTACCATCACCTTGCCTCATCCTCCTCTTCCTCTACCTCAAGACTCCTCTGATCACCACTCTAACTGAACCAACAGACCTCAAGACACCTCTGATCACCACTCTAACTAAACCAACAGACCTCAAGACTCCTCTGATCACCACTCTAACTAAACCAACAGACCTCAAGACACCTCTGATCACCACTCTTAACTGAACCAACAGACCTCAAGACACCTCTGATCACCACTCTAACTAAACCAACAGACCTCAAGACACCTCTGATCACCACTCTAACTAAACCAACAGACCTCAAGACTCCTCTGATCACCACTCTAACTAAACCAACAGACCTCATATGATCTGCCCTGACACTCTTTCCTGAGAAAACAGTCATCTAAATGCTCTCTACACAAAACCTTAACAGCTTCCATGAAAAACAAAAGGAGTAGCACAGACAACCACGTGAATGAAGTGCACCAGGTTCATAATATATGTCATACCTTTGCTGGGTCCGTCAGGAAGAGGAACACATACTGTGTCAGCTCACTGAATTGCTGAAAAGACAGATGAAGTAAATTTAGTACGTTGAGGAAGATAAACAATGACAAATTCCTTATTTATATGCATAATGGATAGGTACTGGTGGCTTTTTTCTTTTATCTCCAGGTCTTGTCCTTTACAGCCAATACTACTTGGTGCATGTATAGTAAAATAACGACGATATGTAACACCAACAGATGAAACAACTCAAGGTACAAGTGCCCCAAACCCCAGGTGTCCTCATCTCCCATTTGTTGGGGTTCCTGATGGTCAACCTCCTGTTCTAGATACCACTACTGACACCTCACTTTGAGACTCTCAGCTTAATTCAAGAATTCTCCAAATAGTTTAGTTACGAGTAGAAAGACTGAAAGGGAAAGTAGCCCCTTTTGTTATGGGCTTGGTATGACTTTTCATTGTGTCAGGGTTGGTTATGTACTGGTTAAAACATGCCTGACTAACCAGAAAACAAGTAAAGATCCGATAGCTTCATGATTTTAAAGTTTCTGATTTTCTGTTTCCCACTTGATTTGTTTGGGTTGTATTTTTCCCTCTGATCAAGGTGGCTGAATCTCCCTATTCTGGAAACAAAACCAAATTGATAGTTGTGGATGCACAATAATAATAATAATAATAATGAATACTTATAGCGCCTATTCTCAGCTAGAGACCAAGCTCTAAGCGCTTTACAACCCACACTTGTTTACACAACGGGCTGCCTACCTGGGTAGTGCCGACTGAAGAGCTGCCAGCTGGCGCTTCATTCAGTCGTTTCCCGTGTCATCCAGTCAATATCGTTCTATATCGTTCACTCAATTTCCTTACTTCCTTCATTCTTTCCATTTCTCTCGCAGGGTGCACGCTATGTATAACGTGTCATCCATACCAACGGCCAAACTGGACTACTCTTCCGAAAGTTGGTGATGGGATTTTAAGTGTGTGCAAGATGTTATGCGTGTGTTCACACACGGAACATTGGTTTATAGTCTCATTCGAAGGACTGTGTGGGAAATGGAGTCAGAACCAATGTTAACTCCGAGGGAAAAATCCCCCTGTACCGAAACGGCCCGGCACACAGCGAAGAAGGAAAGAACAGCAGGTTACTGACTTTAAACTCCATCTGATCTAGTCTCAGTCTGACAGTCAGTGTGCTGTGTGTAAGTTCAAGTGGTAAGTCATTTGTTTTGCATTTGATCTGTGTTCGATGATTGCGACTCTATTTTCATCTTCATCCGTATTGTGTCCTCAATCAACAGGCTGATTATTCTGACACTTGTAACGGAGGGGTAAGCGCCAAAAAAAAAAGAGAAAAAAAAAAAGAAAAAAAAAACCCAGCTTACGAGCTCCCGACGTGAACACGCCAAGAGACGCGGCGACTGTAAGATGCATCTCACCTAACATTACAACAGGTGTCAAAAGCTAAAATCCATACACAAAACTCTATTTTGATCATACAAACCTCATTTTGAAATTTGTTGAGAGCCTGGAAATCGCTAAACATTGAATCAGGGGCGTCTCCCTGCTGAAATGAAAAGTTGTCGCCATCTTCTCACCGGAAGCAATGCGACCTGAACGCGGCTTATTCCATGTAAGAAACGGACAATATGGTTATTGATCAATCCGTTTGGAAATGGCGAAGCGCTTTTGATGAGTTCACCGGTATGCCTGTTCTGTTCTGTGAAGGTTTTAACAAAGAAAATGACATGGCTGAACGAGTCCGACTGGTACCAAATATTAAGACATTGAATTTCTGTCAATTGAAATTTGACATTATTGGACTGAAGAGAAAAGATTGAGGGTCTCTCTCTCTCTCTCTCTCTCTCTCTCATCATAAAGTATTAGGACTAATAATTGACAATAGTCTCAGCTGGAATCCCCACATAACGTTACTATGCAAAAAGCTCTCCCAAAAAGTCTATCAGCTCACCAAAATCAAACACTTTCTTGACCTTCATTCACGAAAACTTTTTTTTCCATGCTCATATTCAGTCTTATGTTGATTATGCATCGACTATATGGGATTCTGCAAGTGCAAACACACTAAAACCATTGTTCAGCCTACAAAAACGAGCGCTCAAGCTAATCCTTCTGAAGAAAACTAGCCTCGAAAGCTCTGATTATAAACATCTTCACATTCTTCCATTCAGCCAGAGACTCAAATACAACAAAGGGCTAATGATGCACAAGATTCTGACCGGGAATGCTCCAACAACTTTAATGAGACGATTCTCAAAAGTCTCGTCGAGAAACTCCCACAAACTCCATATCCCAATCCCCAGAACTGACCTATTTAAATCAAGTCTAACGTACTCGGGAACCTCTTTGTGGAACTCCCTTCCAGAATACATCAAACAAATCCATTGTACCACAACTTTCAAAAACACGTACCTTACCCATCTTCTGCGGTAAAAAATAAAAAATAAACATAAATAAAAATAAAATAAAAAACCATAAGTAATACCAAGTAATCTCAAAAGCATAAATCATCCCATTTTCATGTACTTAACCAATTTGTCTTTTCTAATTTTTTTTTTCTTCTTTTTTTTTCATGTATCAAGTATCTTGATATATATATATATATATATCACCAGTGTGTGTGTATGTATGTAGTATGTTTGTATGTATGTATGTATGTGTGTATATATATATGTATATATATAATATATATATATATATATATATATATATATATATATATATATGTGTGTGTGTGTGTGTGTGTGTGTGTGTGTGTGTGTGTGTGTGTGTGTGTATGCATATGTGTGTGTGGGGGTATATATATGTGTGCATATGGATATAATCTTATGAAAAATGATTATATATTGTCCCCTTTTTTCACTCTCTCTCTCTCTCTCCTCTCTCTCTCTCTCTCTCCTCTCTCTCTCTCTCTCTCTCTCTCTCTCTGCCCGCTCTCCCTCTCTCTCTCTCCTCTCTCTCTCTGACTAATTGAATTTTCTAAAGATACATCCTGTTATCTGTTTTAGGCATAATAGTTAACCTTTAAATTCTGAAAAATGATTATATATTGTCCCCTTTTTTCACTCTCTCTCTCTCTCCTCTCTCTCTCTCTCTCTCTCTCTCTCTCTCTCTCTCTCTCTCCTGCCGCTCTCCTCTCTCTCTCTCTCTCTCCTCTCTCCTGACTAATTGAATTTTCTAAAGATACATCCTGTTATCTGTTTTAGGCATAATAGTTAACCTTTAAATTCTTTGTTGCACTTGTCATTATTGTGCGTTATCCACAAACGTTACTTTTCTCACCTGTATTCGGTTGTTGTTGTTGTTGTTGTTGTTGTTGTTGTTGTTGTTGTTGTTTTTAACCTATAATTCTCTGTGTCTTTTTTGTGAAAACTGTCTTCCTCGTCGATTTGTGCCTCTGTTCCCTTACTACCCATGCCTTCTCATAATCCCACTGTCCCAGACTTCAAGTTGGACATCTCAATGTCTATCATTTATTTAATAAGGTCCATGAAATCTCATCACTCTTAAAACAGTCACCCCATCCAGTACAAGTATTTGGCATAAGTGAAACAAGGTTAGACTCTCGCATAACAGATAACCTATTAGCATTCCTGAATACAACATAGAACGACGCGACAGTGATCAACCCCAACATACTGGCCTTGCCGTATACATTCATCAATCAATTGCCAACATTACCCGACGCAGAACTGATCTTGAAACTAATACTGTCGAATGTATCTGGATTGAAATAAAAAACTCCAAATCACCGCCATTAAATAATCGACATTTATATAGACACCCATCTTCCACATACAATGGTATGACAACTTTGTACAGATGATGGATTGGATCTGTCCACAACAATTCAAATATACTACTGTTAGGGGACTTCAATATTGATATGTTAAAACAACAACCAGCTTGGACAAGTACACAATCACTTCAGCACTCCATCAGTTAGTACAAACCCCAACGAGAATAACTAAAAACAACTGCGACACTTATTGATCATGTATACACTAACAACAAATCCGCAATACTAGATGTTTCAGTGGTACATTCTGGTATTAGTGATCACTGTCCAGTCTTCTGCACGTGGTCCTTAAAGCTCCCAAAACCACCACCCAAAGGTCACACGACCATCCAATACCGCTCTTTCAAAAAGTTTAATGAAGCAGCATACCTCTATGACTTAAACGTTTCCCCCCATTCACTTAACTTATAATTACTCAGACGTCGATGATGCACTGTCCTTCTGGTACCAAACATTCCTCACCATCGTAAACAAACACGCGCCGTTACATCAAAAAAGAGTTAGGCATCCGCAGATGAACCCGTGGTTAACTCCAGAATTGCTGCACGAAATGGTACTACGTGACCAACTCAAGGCAGCAAATTTGTTTGACGAATACAAAGAGCAGAGAAACTTTGTTTCAAACGAAGTTGAAAAAGCCAAACGAGACTACTTCAGCCAAATGATAACGGATGCAAAATCCACAGCGCCAATGTGGAGGCAATAAACACTATTGTACGCAACAAGCGTACAAATTCACAAACTTCAAGCACCAACATCACCCCGGACAAATTTAATACCCACTTTCTGTCATATCAATACCCTTACTCAAGCTTCACAGACTATAAGAGCACCAAATGAATATACATGCCCGACTTCCCTAATATCATTTTGCAAACAAAAACTTGGATCCAGTAACTCAATTAAAATTCCCCTTCTTGCTGTACATGAAGTAGGTATGCACATAGCGCAATTAAAGAATAAAAAATCCATGGGTCCTGATAACATACCCACATTCTTCTCAAACTCGCTCTACCTTACATTGTTGAGTCTCTTACATACATATATAATCTATCCATTGAAACTAATGTTTTCCCTCAGGCGTTCAAAACGCCAAAGTAATCCCCCTTCCAAAATCAAATGATTGTCGATCCAAATAATTTCAGACCTATATCCTTACTATCGATTCTATCCAAACCCCTTGAAAGACACATACACACACACGTATCTCAGTTCATGGAGAAAAACAAACTATTTCACCCACTCCAATCTGGATTCCGATCTAATCACTCCTGCCACACAGCATTATCACGAATGTGTGACTCATGGCTTTCAATATGAACCAATCACAAATGACAGGGGTTGTCTTTCTTGACTTCAAAAGGCAGTTTGATCTTGTTGATCATCCATTCTTCTAAAGAAACTATCTGTCTACTTGAACCATACCCCGACAATCTCATTATTCCAATCATACTTGAACGATAGGACTCAGTATGTGGCGCTTAAATGGGAAAACCTCCACTTCAGACTTTGTCAGACATGGAGTCCCACAGGGCTCTGTACTAGGCCCCCTACTAATTCTGCATCTTCATCAATGATTACCATTGTCCGTATCAGATGAAAAGGTCACGACAGATTTATTTGCTGATGCACTCGTCGCTCCAAACGAATGGTAGTGATCTACAGACAATAGAAACTTCTCTCCAGGAAAGTCTAAACGACGTGTCAGACTGGTGTCATTCAAACTCAATGGTCATAACACCCAGCAAAACCAAATCTATGATTATAGCTACCCGCCAAAAACACCAGTTGACTCCTCTTTGCCTAAAACATTCAGTTGAATGGCACTTCTATCGAGCAGGTAGAGAGCATCGTGTTTTAGGGTTAACGATAGATAAAGAATTGAAATGGCAATCTCATCTAAATAACGTATGCAAGGTAGTCCTCAAAACACCTTTCCTGTTATCTCAATTAAAGCGCTACGTCAACAGTAAATGTGCTTAAACCTTTCTTCAATGCACACATAATGTCACGTATAAATTACGCCTCAACAGTGTGGGACGGCAGTAGTGAACGTCCACAAAAAAAGGCTGAATTCTCTCCATAGACGTGCAGCAAAGCTACTCCATCCAGCTGTATCTCTAACAACAGACGAAAAACTAAAAGCGCTGAACATGCTTCCTCTGAATAGGCAATTGGAATTCAACAAGGCATCATTTATGTTTACAATCTTGACAGATACTATGCCATGTTTATATCAATGCCCTTTTTACAAGATCGAACAGCTTTTCTGGCTCGACGAAATTCCTTCTTCCCTACCCACGCATTGATCTATACAAAACAAGTCTAGCTTACTCTGGACCATATTCCTGGAACTCACTTCCACCGAATCTACAAAACATGAATACTTTAAAACCTTTCAAGGAACATTTGCATAAACATTTTATGTCTCAGTAGCTAATTATTCGATTACAATGATTAGCGTCCATTCGCTAAGTCTTCTGTGAACCATACTTGGATAAATCGTCTCAACATAAAACCTACTCCGTTAAAATCGCTCATCCCCACTCCCACTCTGTCCTACCATCCCTTTTCTCCTCCCCCTACCTACCATTCTCTCTTCCCCACCCTCCTCTGACCTCTCTCTCTCTCTCTCTGTAGTTTTTGTTTGTTTGTTTCCTTGTAAGTTTACCTTTTGTTTTAACCATACCCCATCTCATTAGTGCTTTTATGAGCAGTTTGCTTATCATTGTAGAATTAGATTATCATGTTGCTATGTTCAATTGTC
>CM031604.1:1104841-1109841 GCA_018398815.1 Conus ventricosus | reverse complement strand
ACCATGGTGCGCCCCCAGCTGGAATAACCGTGCGAAGTTTGGGATCCACCACTGAAAACAACATACAGTCCCTCGAGAAGATCCAGAGGAGGGCTACCCGCTGGTAGTATAAACCGCTACCGCCAAACTTTGAGCGTGGGAGAAATGCTTGACCAGCTGAGCTGGACATCACTGAAGATCGGCGAAGAAGAACCTGCCTGACAACAATGTACAAGTACCACCATGGTGACATCACGATCGAGACAAACCAAGCGCCAAGACTCCTGAAGACTGGATACGCCACTCGGCATTCCCACGAACACCAGTATGTCATGGAGTCCAGCTGCAGAAATTACAGAACATACTCCTTCTTCCCCCGCACCACAAAGAGTTCAATAAGCTCCCACCTGAGGCAATTCAATCAGCCTCGGTGGCGGACTTTCAGTCCTACCTCTGATCCACCACCCCACCCCACCCCCACCCCCACCCCCACCCCTCTCTCCCCCATCCATCCCCTCCCACCCCATGCTTAGAGTACAATACCCTCCCCACCCACTCCAAAGTAGGGCCTGCCAAAGTACGGCTAGAGGTCTGAAATAGTGAGTGTGGTGGCCCCCACTTCCCCTGCCCACGGGTCCATGCATTTGGGTAGTGAGCACTGACTGCATAACTTAACCCACAACTCCCACAGCAAACTGGAACCCCCTTTTGTAGATGCCAGAATCTTCAGCTTGTTGAAGGCGGGCGGGATACCTAAGAAGAAGAAGCTAGTCATACTTAGTCCCTTAGCAGGGCATGGGCTAGACGAAAAAAAAAGCATGTGTTTGCTTATCTGTTACCCTAAGAAATAAACACCAATCATCATCATCATCATCATCATCATCATCATCTCTTTTCTCTCTCTCTCTCTCTCTCTCTCTCTCTCTCTCCTCTCCTCTCTCTCTCTCTCTCTCTGTGTGTGTGTGCGTGTGTGTGTGTGTGTGTGTGTGTGTGTGTGTTGTGTGTGTGTGTGTGTGTGTGTGTGTGTTGTGTGTGTGCGTGCGTGCGTGCGCGCGCGCATATACGAGTGTGTGTGCATGCGTGCGTGCGTGCGTGCGTGCGTGCGTGCGTGCGTGCGTGCGTGCGTGCGTGCGTGCGTGCGTGTGTGTGTGTGTGTGTGTGTGTGTGTGTTGTGTGTGTGTGTGTGGTGTGTGTGTTTTGTGTGTGCAGTGGCGTCGGAACCAGGGGATGGAGGTGGGCCTCGGCCTCCTCAACTGAATGAATATGTTGTTGCGGGGAGGGGGAGGAGAGGAGACTACCTTCTGCTCCTGGGCCCCCTCCCAGCACTTGGAACGAAAGCAGTAGGGCCTACTGTCGAGCAAAGGATGACGCTGGTGAGGATAGAAAGTGCTCCAACCAGACCTGGACCACAGAGCAAAGGATGACGCTGGTGAGGATTAGAAAGTGCTCCAACCAGACCTGGACCACAGAGCAGAATCGGAGAAAATGGACGATGTCATTCCAAGCGGACGAATGTGAAGCCGTCCGTGTCTCCAGGAAAAGAGTGCTCTATCTGGCCACCATCTCCATGGCCAGATCCTTAAAGTGATCAAGGAAAGTTCAGCATGGGTGTCACCTTCTGTCAACACATATTGGACACCAAGATCTCCAACATCACGAACATCCATGTCCACTCTTCCCACCCAGCTCTCTCGTCCCCTTTCCTCGCCATCCATTGTCCCTCCCATCCCCAATCCTCTAACGCCCTTCTCCCTCGCCATGCACTGTCCCTCCCATCCCCAATCCTCTAACCCCTTCTCCCTCGCCATCCACTGTCCTCCCATCCCCAATCCTCTAACCCCCTTCTCCTCGCCATCCACTGTCCCTCCCATCCCCAATCCTCTAACGCCCTTCTCCCTCGCCATCCATTGTCCCCCCATCCCCAATCCAGTAACGCCCTTCTGGGTGCCATCCTGTTCGCATAATCCGTTCGCATAATCCTTTGATCAAGCCGGCCGAGAAAGCCAAGCGTGTCTTCGCTTGAAAGATACCGCTTCGCATAGAATGTTACTGTTGTTTCGCATAAAATTACTTTTAGGGCGTACTTTGGTCCTTCAATGACTGTGCTTTGAGTGATTGAATCGAGAGTGAAACTCAACCTTATAGGACAAAAGAACAATGACGGGAAAAAAGGACTTCACGGCATGACAAACATAACGCAGGTGAACGGTGCTATTTAGTGCTATAAGTGATTGAATCGAGTTTTACTCAACCTGACAGGACAAAAGAAAAGTAAATTGAAATGAGCAGAAATTCCTACAGTTTTTGCCCTATCTGTCCATGTCTTTGTTGCCATTTCCAGTCAGAGGGATTCGTATCACAAAGCGGGGAGGAAAGGGCCTTTTTATTGAAGGATACAAGTTTCGTATCATAAAGGCTGTCAAGGGCAAAAAGTACTGGCGCTGTTCCCAAACGAACGCCTGCAAATCAACATGCTTTACGCAGGAACGGGAGTTGCTGAAAGTGATTTCAAGTCCTCTCCTCTCTCTCTCTCTCTCTCTTTCTCTCTCCTCTCTCCTCTCTCTCTCTCTCCTCCTCCTCTCTCTCTCCTCTCCTCTCTCTCTCCTCTCTCTCTCTCACACACACACACACACACACACACACACACACACACACACACACACATGAAAGCTATTGCTTTTGTCTTAAAAAAAATTTGAAAGTTTGTGTAACTCTTGGGTATGCATTTTTTCCAAAAGGGGGCTGTGCCCTATTGAACTGAGGTCTCCGTTTTTCAGGAACCATCCAATCACGAGCACCCTCCCCCCATCGCCTGGAACCATGAAACGCATCAGCGTCATGAACACCATGAAACAGAGGGTAGCAGAGGAGCCAGAGAAACCTGTGCAGCGGTTACAAGGAAGTCCTTGCAGGAGCCCGGCTGAAGTAAACCCAATGCAGATGATGTGGAAATACATGACCTCTAAAATGCCTGCTTTCAAGTCCGTTAACACCATCATGTACCGTGAGCGTAGAGAAATACGCCGGCACTGCCCACCACAAGATCCCCATAAACTTACCAAGCGTGCCAAGAAAATGCCCGATGGAGGGGATTTTTTTACAGTGGGATGATGGCGACGAAGATAAATATTACTTTTTGCAACCGACAATTCGTTGACAAGATTATGCTCTGCTCCTGCTGTGGTTCTTATGGAACATTTTACACTTGCCCTAGACTCTTTTGCCAGCTCTTCACCTTCCATGTTGAGGTCCCATGGCAAAATGCTCCCCCATGGCATTCTCACTGCTGCCGGATAAATCTCAAAATACATACCAGAGACTGTTTCGCATTCTCAAGACCAAGCTCAAAACCTTGGTCTGCAGTTTCTCCGACAGTCATTCGGTCTTGACTATGAGCAGGATTATTTCTGCCGTGAGACAGGAATTTCCGATGCCAGAATGATGGATGCTTTTCCATTTCGGGCAGGCACTTTGGAGAAAAATTCAAGCTTTGGGAGGGGCTCAGGTGACAGAGAAAACCCAGTGTCAGACAGTACATCGACGTTTGTGCAGCACTGGGCCCTTTTTTCCCTTGGACAAATTGGATGACGCTTTGGGTTGACCTCAAGCGACCGCTGAAGATATCCTCTATGCACTGCCTTCACCGATTACTTTGTGACAACGTACATGGATGACGTCACAAGCCGCTTTCCTCGCGTGATGTGGAATCATTTTGACAACAAGTCACAAACAGCATCCGCACCAACAATGCCTTTGGGGTCATGGCACAAGAATCTCAAAGCCTAGTCGGTCTGCTCATCCAAACGTCTTCAAATCATTCACATCTTCAAAAAGAGCAGGGCCGCATTGAAAATGATTTGCAAATGATGAAGCCGGACACCAGACTGGAAGGACCAAAGAGTGGGGGTCAAAGACGGAACCAAAAGGGGTAGAAGAAATCAAGAATACTATCTTGCTGGAGAGAAGACTTAGGCAACTGCTGGACCCTTGCTCATATGCCATCCACTTTTAATGACTTTACCCGACGAGAGAGAGAGATATTAGATTATTTATTCCCAAGAGTAAGCAATCTCTTTCGCCTCTTTCCCCCCGGGTCTTGCAAAACGGGGTGCAAAGCGACTGGCTTTTTAATTAAATGTGTAAAAGAATGGGAATTTAAAATTGATGACTCGTTTCTTGAGTGATAGAGCCACGGCTGTTCAGAGCAAGCCACTTAGTCGACAGCAGGGAGTTTTTCAGCTCTCCCACAGCTGCAGAGGCCCAAACCGTGAATGCAGGTCAAGGAAAGGGGGGTTTTCTGCAGGCTGCTCCCCACCAGCCAGCTAACCGTGCTGTACTCGACCAACTGAATGTCATCTGGGTACAGCTGGTCTGGGAGCAATGTGTTCGGCATTGATGAGCGGCCATTACAAATGGGGGTCTTAGTTTGATAATCAGTGGGTGCATGAAAAATGTAATATATCTGTGCTCTTGAGATACTGAAATAGCGAATTCCGACAATTCTTTAACACCCAAAATCGACTAGGTTTAAATTTTTCCCGTAGAAAAATGAGATACGGCATGAAAGCTTGTACACAAAGTCAGGCGATATTCAAACAATGACAACACACACACACAATTGTGCAAGAATGACGTCATCACTTTCTGGAACTTAATTTTCCCTATTAACTAGTACACAAGTTTGATACATTGCCTCGCTTGGACTACAACAACAAAAATGTTGGGTCAGAATGTAAGGCTTTTTTGTTCGGCCCTATAACTAAGTGTCTCGAAAGGACAGAAAAATAAAGCTGTAAGTGCTATGAAACCATTGCGATTTTACGAAAGGGCAGGCATTCGTAGGTAGTATGCAAACGGCATATCAATGGCTTTTGGGAGCGACAGTTGCAACACATTATGCAAAAGGGCGCAGGGGCCTCTCCCTCGCCATCCCCTGTCCCCCATCCCCAATCCCTAACCCCCTTTTCCTCGCACCATTGTCCCCTCCCAATCAAAACGCCCATTTTCCCCCCGTAACGCCC
>CM031604.1:1089415-1103841 GCA_018398815.1 Conus ventricosus | reverse complement strand
GACCATGGTGCGCCCCAGCTGGAATACGCGTGCGAAGTTTGGGATCCACACACTGAAAACAACATACAGTCCCTCGAGAAGATCCAGAGGAGGGCTACCGCTGGTAGTAAACGCTACCGCCAAACTTTGAGCGTGGAGAAATGCTTGACCAGCTGAGCTGGACATCACTGGAAGATCGGCGAAGAAGAACCTGCTGACAACAATGTACAAGTACCACCATGGTGACATCACGATCGAGACAAACCAAGCGCCAAGACTCCTGAAGACTGGATACGCCACTCGGCATTCCCACGAACACCAGTATGTCATGGAGTCCAGCTGCAGAAATTACAGAACATACTCCTTCTTCCCCCGCACCACAAAGGAGTTCAATAAGCTCCCACCTGAGGCAATTCAATCAGCCTCGGTGGCGGACTTTCAGTCCTACCTCTGATCCACCATCCCCACCCCACCCCCACCCCCACCCCCACCCCTCTCTCCCCCATCCATCCCCTCCCACCCCATGCTTAGAGTACAATACCCTCCCCACCCACTCCAAAGTAGGGCCTGCCAAAGTACGGCTAGAGGTCTGAAATAGTGAGTGTGGTGGCCCCCACTTCCCCTGCCCACTGTCCATGCAGTTGGGTAGTGAGCACTGACTGCATAACTTAACCCACAACTCCCACAGCAAACTGGAACCCCCTTTGTAGATGCCAGAATCTTCAGCTTGTTGAAGGCGGCAGATACCTAAGAAGAAGAAGCTAGTCATACTTAGTCCCTTAGCAGGGCATGGGCTAGACGAAAAAAAAAGCATGTGTTTGCTTATCTGTTACCCTAAGAAATAAACACCATCATCATACATCATCATCATCATCATCATCTCTCTCTCTCTCTCTCTCTCTCTCTCTCTCTCTCTCTCTCTCTCTCTCTCTCTCTCTCTCTCTCTCTCTCTGTGTGTGTGTGCGTGTGTGTGTGTGTGTGTGTGTGTGTGTGTGTGTGTGTGTGTGTGTGTGTGTGTGTGTGTGTGTGTGTGCGTGCGTGCGTGCGCGCGCGCATATACGAGTGTGTGTGCATGCGTGCGTGCGTGCGTGCGTGCGTGCGTGCGTGCGTGCGTGCGTGCGTGCGTGCGTGCGTGCGTGTGTGTGTGTGTGTGTGTGTGTGTGTGTGTGTGTGTGTGTGTGTGTGTGTGTGTGTGTGTGTGTGTGCAGTGGCGTCGGAACCAGGGGGATGGAGGTGGGCCTCGGCCTCCTCAACTGAATGAATATGTTGTTGCGGGGAGGGGGGAGGAGAGGAGACTACCTTCTGCTCCTGGGCCCCCTCCCAGCACTTGGAACGAAAGCAGTAGGGCCTACTGTCGAGCAAAGGATGACGCTGGTGAGGATTAGAAAGTGCTCCAACCAGACCTGGACCACAGAGCAAAGGATGACGCGGGTTTGAGGATTAGAAAGTGCTCCAACCAGACCTGGACCACAGAGCAGAATCGGAGAAAATGGACGATGTCATTCCAAGCGGACGAATGTGAAGCCGTCCGTGTCTCCAGGAAAGGAGTGCTCTATCTGGCCACCATCTCCATGGCCAGATCCTTAAAGTGATCAAGGAAAGTTCAGCATGGGTGTCACCTTCTGTCAACACATATTGGACACCAAGATCTCCACATCACGAACACCCAAATGTCCACTCTTCCCACCCAGCTCTCTCGTCCCCTTTCCTCGCCATCCATTGTCCCTCCCATCCCCAATCCTCTAACGCCCTTCTCCCTCGCCATGCACTGTCCCTCCATCCCAATCCTCTAACCCCTTCTCCCTCGCCATCCACTGTCCCTCCCATCCCCAATCCTCTAACCCCCTTCTCCTCGCCAATCCACTGTCCCTCCCATCCCCAATCCTCTAACGCCCTTCTCCCTCGCCATCCATTGTCCCTCCCATCCCCAATCCAGTAACGCCCTTCTGGGTGCCATCCTGTTCGCATAATCCGGTTCGCATAATCCTTTGATCAAGCCGGCCGAGAAAGCCAAGCGTGTCTTCGCTTGAAAGATCCCGCTTCGCATAGAATGTTACTGTTGTTTCGCATAAAAATGTACTTTTAGGGCGTACTTTTGTCCTTCAATGACTGTGCTTTGAGTGATTGAATCGAGAGTGAAACTCAACCTTATAGGACAAAAGAACAATGAACGGGAAAAAAGGACTTCACGGCATGACAAAACATAACGCAGGTGACGGTGCTAGTTAGTGCTATAAGTGATTGAATCGAGTTTTACTCAACCTGACAGGACAAAAGAAAAGTAAATTGAAATGAGCAGAATTCCTACAGTTTTTGTCTATCTGTCCATGTCTTTGTTGCCAGTCAGTCAGGATGGAGTTCGTAATCACAAAGCGAGGAGGGCAAGGCCTTTTTATTGAAGGATACAAGTTTCGTATCATAAAGGCTGTCAATGGCAAAAAGTACTGGCGCTGTTCCACGAACGCCTGCAAATCAACATGCATTACGCAGGAACAGGAGTTGCTGAAAGTGAGTTCAAGTCCTCTCTCTCTCTCTCTCTCTCTTTCTCTTTTCTCTCTCTCTCTCTCTCTCTCTCTCTCTCTCTCTCTCTCTCTCTCTCTCTCTCTCTCTCACACACACACACACACACACACACACACACACACACACACACAACATGAAAGCTATTGCTGTGTCTTAACAAAATTTGAAAGTTTGTGTAACTCATTGGTATGCATATTTTTCCAAAAGGGGGCTGTGCCTATTAAAACTGAGGTCTCCGATTTTCAGGAACCATCCAATCACGAGCACCCTCCACATCGCCTGGAACCATGAAACGCATCAGCGTCATGAACACCATGAAACAGAGGTAGCAGAGGAGCCAGAGAAACCTGTGCAGCGGGTTTACAAGGAAGTCCTTGCAGGAGCCCTGGCTGAAGTAAACTCCAATGCAGATGATGTGGAATACATGACCTCTAAAATGCCTGCTTTCAAGTCCGTTAACACCATCATGTCCCGTGAGCGTAGGAGAAATACGCCGGCACTGCCCACCACAAGATCCACATCAACTTACCAGAGCGTCCCAAGAAAATGCCCGATGGACGGGATTTTTTACAGTCGGATGATGGCGACGAAGATAAGATATTACTTTTTGCAACCGACATTCGTTGACAAGATTATGCTCTGCTCCATGCTGTGTTCGTTGATGGAACATTTTACACTTGCCCTAGACTCTTTTGCCAGCTCTTCCCCTTTCCCATGTTGAGGTCTATGGCAAAGTGCTCCCGATGGCATTCTCACTGCTGCCGGATAAATCTCAAAATACATACCAGA
Source organism: Conus ventricosus (assembly GCA_018398815.1). Classification (NCBI taxonomy): domain Eukaryota; kingdom Metazoa; phylum Mollusca; class Gastropoda; order Neogastropoda; family Conidae; genus Conus; species Conus ventricosus. Next base: position 1,100,550 of record CM031604.1, on the reverse strand, counting down.
GACTTTTTTCGCATTCTCAAGACCAGAGCTCAAAACCTTGGTCTGCAGTTTTCTCCGACAGTCATTCGGTCTGACTATGAGCAGGGGATTATTTCTGCCGTGAGACAGGAATTTCCAGATGCCAGAATGAATGGATGCTTGTTCCATTACGGGGAGGCACTTTGGAGAAAAGTTCAAGCTTTGGGAGGAGCTCAGGTGTACAGAGAAAAACCCTAGTGTCAGACAGTACATCAGACGTTGTGCAGCACTGGGCCCTTTTTTCCCCTTTGGGCAAATTGGATGACGCTTGGGTTGACCTGCAAGCGACCGCTGAAGATGATCCTCTATGCACTGCCTTCACCGATTACTTTGTGACAACGTACATGGATGACGTCACAAGCCGCTTTCCTCGCGTTTATGTGGAATCATTTTGACAACATGTCACAGAACAGCATCCGCACCAACAATGCCTTGGAGTCATGGCACAAGAATCTCAAAACCTTAGTCGGTTCTGCTCATCCAAACGTCTTCAAAATCATTCACAAAACTTCAAAAAGAGCGGTCCGCATTGAAATGATTTGCAAATGATGAGAGCCGGACACCAGACTGGAAGGACCAAAAGAGTGGCGGGCAGAAGACGGAACCAGAGGCTAGAAGAAATCAAGAATGACTATCTTGCTGGAGAGAAGACGTTAGTGCAACTGCTGGACCATTGCTCATATGCCATCCACTTTTAATGACTTTTACTGACGAGAGAGAGAGATATTAGATTATTTATTCCCAAGAAGTAAGCAATCTCTTTCGCCTCTTCCACCCGGCTCTTGCAAAACGGCGTTTCAAAGCGACTGGCTTTTTTAATTACTGTGTAAATGAATGGGATTAAAGTTTGTTGACTCGTTTTCTTGAGTGATAGAGCCACGGCTGTTCAGAGCAAGCCACTTAGTTCTGACAGGCAGGGAGTTTACAGCTCTCCCACAGCTGCAGAGGCCAAGCCGTGAATGCAGGTCAAGGAAAGGGGTGTTTTCTGCAGGCTGCTCCCCACCAGCCAGCTAACCGTGCTGTACTCGACCAACTGAATGTCATCTGGGTACAGCTGGTCTGGCAGCAATGTGTTCGGCATTGATGAGCGGCCATTACAAATGGGGCTCTAGTTTGATATCAGTGGCTGTCATGAAAAATGTAATATATCTGTGCTCTTGAGATGATGAATAGGCGAATTCCCCGACAATTCTTTTAACACCAAACTCGACTAGGTTTATTTTCCCGTAGATAATGTAGATACGGCATGAAAGCTTGTACACAAGAGGTCAGGCGATATTCAAACAATGACAACACACACACACAATTGTGCAAGAAATGACGTCATCACTTTCTGGGAACTTAATTTTCCCTAGTTAACTAGTACACAAGTTTGATACATGCCTCTGCTTGGACTACAACAACAAAAATGTTGGGTCAGAAATGTGTAAGGCTTGTTTGTTCGGCCCTATAAAATAGTGTCTCGAATGGGACAGAAAAATAAAGCTGTGAGAGTGCATATGAACCCATTGCCGAGTTTTATGCGAAAGGGCAGGCATTCGTAGGTTAGTATGCAAAACGGCATTATGCAGAATGGCTTTATGCGAAGCGACAGGTTGCGAAACGACATTATGCGAAAAGGAGCGCACGGGCCCTTCTCCCTCGCCATCCACTGTCCCTCCCATCCCCAATCCTCTAACCCCCTTCTCCCTCGCCATCCATTGTCCCTCCCATCCCCAATCCAGTAACGCCCTTCTCCCTCGCCATCCATTGTCCCTCCCATCCCCAATCCTCTAACGCCCTGGCTCCCTCGCCATCCATTGTCCTTCCAACCCCAATCTAGTAACGCCCTTCTCCCTCGCCATCCATTGTCCCTTCCATCCCCAATCCAGTAACGCCCTTCTCCCTCGCCATCCATTGTCCCTCCCATCCCCAATCCAGTAACGCCTTCTCCCTCGCCATCCATTGTCCCTTCCAACCCCAATCCAGTAACGCCCTTCTCCCTCGCATCCATTGTCCCTCCCATCCCCAATCCTTGTCATGGAGCGAGAAAACCTCTCACAAAGGCATTAGACTCTTGGAGGAAAAGGGACGTTGTACGTAGTATACAAATAGGTAATAGACCCAATTATAGGTAATAGGCCAATTAACAGGGTACCTTACCCAACGCACACGGCCGAACTGTGTGAAGGAGGCCGAAATGGCCAGATGACAGATGACACCTAGGAGAGAGTTCGGACCTGCCGGTGGCGAAAGGGGGGAGGGATGTAACCACTACGACCTCGGCGCTCCAGGTGAGCGCTAAAGCTCAGTCAGCTGATGTTCTTGTGTAAACAGTCAAGTGAAGAGCAGGAGTCTTGGATTCATTCGGATGGTATTGCCGTGGGTCACTGTGTTGGTTCTATTGTCAGGCTGGCTGAATGCGTGTGGAGGTTGTAGTTAGGCCTCATTAAGATAATTGCTGTGTTAAGTGACCACCGAAGTCGGCGGGAATTTCGATGTCCATCTGGTGCTAAGTGTGTGTTTGCTAATCAGTTAGGTAGGGGGTGTGTGTAAATGCTGATGTGTGGGAGAATGTAGCGAATGGAGAATTCAGGGTACTTGTGAACTAGGGGTTTGAGAAGCAGCGTGGACAAAGGCATGGCCCGAAGGGGAATCCTTTGTTTCCCTCCCTATATAAACTGAGGGAGAACAACGTGAGGCAGAACAACACCAGGAGAGAGAGAGAGAGAGAAGGCAGAGGAGAGAGAGAGAGGAGAGAGGAGTGAGCAGGACAGGAAAGGGTCGAGAGAAACGTGGTCTGGAGATAGAAGAGACAGCAAGGTCTTAGAGTTAAAGACAAGCTGGAAGAGAAGGAACTAAGTTTGAAAGCCCAGAGGTGGGTGAAGACAGACAAACTGAATTTGAACCCAGAGGTGGGTGAAGAAGACGAAGAATAAGAGTTCGACGTCGAGATCCCAGAGACGACCACGAAGACCCAGTCCTGAAGCCTGGAGCCAGTCAAACCAAGGGCATCACCATCAAGCAGTGCGGAAGAAGACGTGAAGAGACTTTTTCAAGAACTGTGGTGTGGTGTGAAAGCGTGGTTGTGTGTGTGAAAACCTGGCCAGGTAAGAAGTCATTTTATTATAACCCGGGATTAGGAAGTATTGATCTTTCATGTTCTGATATTTCATTGTGTGTGATTTGATTGTTCATGATTAATTATAAGTAGCATAGAAATTGTATTTCTTGTTCTCAGTCGTGTTGGAGAGAGACGAATGCGTGACATCCCATTCCCAGAGAGAGGCGAATGTTTGTGTGCGCATGAGTGTGCATATGCGTGTACGAGTGCAAAGATAACCTTGGTGTGTTAAGCTGACTAATAATACATCAACTTAGTGCACTTAAGCAATACCATCACGATTTCCCCCGTCCTGGACAAAGTGGCGAGCCTGCCAGGATGCATGGCCCAAATTAGTTTCAGGAGGGAAACAAAGTGAGTACTAGAGTAGTACTGGGGCGAAGCGTCCACTACAAGGCAATTGTAATTAGCTCTTCTAATTATTTCCTTTAGTTCTTTGAGTGTTGAGTATTGACTTGTGTGTAGGGTGGTTGTATTAATCAAAGGTCGTTCAGAGAAACGAAGAACGAGGTTCTAGTCTTAACTCTCACAGAAGCTGTGGTTAAGATTAAGGCTCCTTTGTGTTAGGAACATTACCACTGGTTGGTGACTCGTACCGTTTAGTAGATAAACTGTGTACCAACTTTTTCCGGGTCTATAAGAGTAACTGTTTTAGTGGTGCTAAAACTATCAGAAAAGAAATGGCTGAAGAAAGTTTTACCCCCATAGAGAAACTAGTAAGTTTGGGGAAAGAAATGGGATATACAGGAGATGAACTCCGTATGTTTATTGAATCTCAGCAAAAGACTGAGAGAGATGAAAGGGCCGAAAGAAGGAAATTTGAAAAGGAACGTTAGAGGCAGAAACTGCTGCGTCAAAGGCTAAAGCAAATGCAGCAGACGCAGAGAGTGCAGCTGCTAAACGAGAGCAGAGGCAGAAAGTGCAGCGAGAGCTAGAGCAGATGCAGAGAGTGCAGCTGCCAGAGCAAAAGCAGATGCAGAGTGCAGCTGCCAGAGCAAGAGCAGATGCAGAGAGTGCGGCTGCAAGGGCAAGAGCAGAAGCGGAATCAGAGATTTTAGCCAAACAAATTGAGTTGGAAAGAATAAAATCTGAAAATCGTAGTGAAATCGACACCAGTTCTGAGTCAGTAGGCCGCAGACTAAGTTGCGCACCGAGACTTAAACTCCCACTGTTCAGGAAGAACTGATTCGATCGATGCCTATATCAGTCGGTTTGAATCGTTTGCCGAGCACGAGGGCTGGCCCGAAGATGACTGGGCAATAAACCTGTCTGCCTTGTTGACAGGTCGTGCGTTACACACAGTTCCACCCTACCAAAGGTGATCAAGGATTTTGACAAGGTGAAACAAGCAGTATAAGGCATATGATTTGACTGAAGAAGGTTTTAGGCGTAAGTTTCGCGAGGCGAGAATCGAACAGGGTGAGACATACACTCAGTTCGGAGTTAGACTGGACCACTATTTCAACAAGTGGGTAGAACTGAGTGGAGTGGACAGTGATTTTGAAGGCCTCAAGACACTGGTGATGAAAGAACAGATACTTGACGGTTGTGGGACGGGCCTCACCATCCACATTAAGGAAAAAGGAGCAACCACAATAGCTGAAGTACTCGAGACAGCTGAGACTTACCCGGAAGCGAGGCGTGATTTGCCTGAACAAGAGGAAAGCCAGAAGCATATTCAGAGGATAGCAGGCCAGCACATGACTCACATAATGAGTCAGGAGTACACACCCGTAGGCCCACGGCGTCACGTGAGCAACAAGAGTGAAAAACCAATAGCCACGTGGCTAGGAATGAGCGTACCTGTTTTTCTGTGTGATAAGACAGGACACTTGGCAAGAGACTGCCGATTTAGACCTCAGAAAGCAGCAGCAATGAGGATCAGGCCAGAGAGAGGCAGGTAGAAAAAGATGAACAAGATGACAGTGTTATTTTGTCTGGATTGTGGTGTGTGTTCACAGATTCAGGCGATAACATGGACTGTGCACAAAGGCAGAGTGGGGAAAAATGTGGTTAATGTCATTAGAGACTCTGGGTGCACAGGTGTCATGGTGAAGGAATCCCTGGTTGAGAAGGGACAATTCACAGGTAAAACACGAGGTGTAGACAAATAGATGGAACAGTAGCAGAATTCAAAACGGCCCAGGTGTTTATTGCTACACCATTTATAGTGGAAGTGTACAGGCTTTGGCTGTTCCGAAGCCGCGTATGATTTGGTAAATGGGAACATTCCAGGAGCACGTAGGTACGAGACCCAGACGCTGACTTCTGTGTCGAATCAGAGAAAAGGAACCACGTGAGGAAAAGGCCCAGGCAGTCAAACACTCAGAAAGTCCGTGAGACTAACCCCACTCACTTACAAGCAGAACAAAAGGGCGACTACTCGCTCAGAAAACTGGTTGGTTTTGCTCACAGAGGGCAAAGAAAAATGTTAAAGAGGGTACAATCGGGTTCGAGTTAGACAACGGCATATTGTACCGAACTTTTACTCATTCGCGTTCGGGAAAAACGAAGAAGCGGTTGTCGTTCCTAGGCAACGCAGAAAGGCGGTGATGTCCGAGAAACATGTGACGTCAGCCTCGGGCCATCTCGGGAAGAAGGCCACACAGAAGATGGTGACGCGAGAGTATACTGGCCCGGTAATCCTGGCGATATCAGGCGTTTCTGTGCACAATGCAGCACATGCCGCGGGGTAGGCAAGTGTGTATACAGAAAGGGGGATCAGACTGGTCTTACCAAAAGTTGGCCAAAATAAAATGGTCGGTCGAGAAGTCAGGTAGTGAGTGCGTGTGTCTTTTGCAGTGTCGCGTATGCGTGACGTGGCTGGCTGCGGGCCACGTGTATGAAGAGAAGGGGAGAGAATTTCCGTAGAAACATAATGGTTTTATGGCCACACGACTTAGAGCTGGTGGAGATTCCAGATCTATGTTGATATTTGCTTGGATTGTGTGTATGTGTTGATTTTTTCTCTAATTTTGTTGCAAGACAAATCTTGTGTGCGTTCTCTGTGTAAGTAGGCTTACGAGAGGCCGATATTAGCACTGGTTTAAATGGGAAAATTATGAGAGTTTCATCTCCTTGAATGTTAAGTTTTAGCCAATGCAGGGCATTGTCTTCGAGTGGGGGGAATTTGTCATGGAGCGAGAAAACCTCTCACAAAAGGCATTAGACTCTTGGAGGAAAAGGGACGTTGTACGTAGTATACAAATAGTTAATAGACCAATTATAGGTAATAGGCCAATTAACCAGGTACCTTACCAACGCACACGGCCGAACTGTGTGAAGGAGGCCGAAATGGCCAGATGACAGATGACACCTAGGAGAGAGTTCGGACCTGCCCGGTGGCGAAAGGGGGGAGGGATGTAACCACTACGACCTCGGCGCTCCAGGTGAGTGCTAAATGCTCAGTCAGCTGATGTTCTTGTGTAAACAGTCAAGTGAAGAGCAGGAGTCTTGGATTCATTCGGATGGTATTGCCGTGGGTCACTGTGTTGGTTCTATTGTCAGGCTGGCTGAATGCGTGTGGAGGTTGTAGTAGGCCTCATTAAGATAATTACTGTGTTAAGTGACCACCGAAGTCGGCGGGAATTTCGATGTCCATCTGGTGCTAAGTGTGTGTTTGCTAATCAATTAGGTAGGGGGGTGTGTAAATGCTGAGTGTGGGGAATGTAGCGAATGGAGATTCAGGGTACTTGTGAACTAGGGTTTGAGAAGCAGCGTGGACAAAGGCATGGCCCGAAGGGGAATCCTTTGTTTCCCTCCCTATATAAACTGAGGGAGAACAACGTGAGGCAGAACAACACCAGGAGAGAGAGAGAGAGAGAAGGCAGAGGAGAGAGAGAGAGGAGAGGAGTGAGCAGGACAGGAGAAAGGGTCGAGAGAAACGTGGTCTGGAGATAGAAGAGACAGCAAGGTCTTAGAGTTAAGACAAGCTGGAAGAGAAGGAACTAAGTTTGAAGCCCAGAGGTGGGTGAAGACAGACAAACTGAATTTGAACCCAGAGGTGGGTGAAGAAGACGAAGAATAAGAGTTCGACGTCGAGATCCCAGAGACGACCACGAAGACCCAGTCTGAAGCCTGAGGCCAGTCAACCAAGGGCATCACCATCAAGCAGTGCGGAAGAAGACGTGAAGAGACTTTTTCAAGAACTGTGGTGTGGTGTGAAAGCGTGGTTGTGTGTGTGAAAACCTGGCCAGGTAAGAAGTCATTTTATTATAACCCGGGATTAGGAAGTATTGATCTTTCATGTTCTGATATTTCATTGTGTGTGATTGATTGTTCATGATTAATTATAAGTAGCATAGAAATTGTATTTCTTGTTCTCAGTCGTGTTGGAGAGAGACGAATGCGTGACATCCCATTCCAGAGAGAGGCGAATGTTTGGTGTGCGCATGAGTGTGCATATGCGTGTACGAGTGCAAAGATAACCTTGGTGTGTTAAGCCTGACTAATAATACATCAACTTAGTGCACTTAAGCAATACCATCACGATTTCCCCCGTCCTGGACAATCCTCTAACGCCCTTCTCCCTCGCCATCCACTGTCCTCCCATCCCCAATCCAGTAACGCCCTTCTCCCTCGCCATCCATTGTCCCTGCCATCCCCAATCCTCTAACGCCCTTCTCCCTCGCCATCCACTGTCCCTCCCATCCCCAATCCAGTAACGCCCTTCTCCCTCGCCATCCATTGTCCCTTCCATCCCCAATCCAGTAACGCCTTCTCCCTCGCATCCATTGTTCCTTCCATCCCCAATCCAGTAACGCCTTCTCCCTCGCCATCCATTGTCCCTCCCATCCCCAATCCTCTAACCCCCTTCTCCCTCGCCATCTATTGTCCCTCCCATCCCAATCCTCTAACGCCCTTCTCCCTCCCCATCCATTGTCCCTCCATCCCCAATCCTCTAACCCCCTTCTCCCTCGCCATCCATTGTCCCTCCCATCCCCAATACTCTAACCCCTTCCCCCTCGCCATCCACTGTCCCTCCCATCCCCAATCCTCTAACCCCCTTCCCCCTCGCCATCCATTGTCCCTCCCACCCACACCCTCTAACCCCCTTCTCCCTCGCCATCCATTGTCCCTCCCATCCCAATCCTCTAACCCCTTCCCCCTCGCCATCCATTGTCCCCCCCATCCCCAATCCTCTAACCCCTTCTCCCTCGCCATCCATTGTCCCTCCCATCCCCAATCCTCTAACCCCTTCTCCTCGCCATCCATTGTCCCTCCCATCCCCAATCCTCAAAACCCCCCTTCTCCCTCGCCATCCATTGTCCTCCCATCCCCAATCCTCTAACCCCCTTCTCCCTCGCCATCCACTGTCCCTCCATCCCCAATCCTCTAACGCCCTTCTCCCTCGCCATCCATTGTCCCCCCAAACCCCAATCCAGTAACGCCCTTCTCCCTCGCCATCCATTGTCCCTTCCATCCCCAATCCAGTAGCGCCCTTCTCCTCGCCATCCATTTGTCCCTTCCATCCCCATCCATTTAAACGCCCTTCTCCCTTGCCATCATTGCCCCTTCCCATCCCCAATCCAGTAACGCCTTCCCCCTCGCATCCATTGTCCCTCCCATTCCCAATCCTAAACCCCCTTCTCCCTCGCCATCCATTGTCCCTTCCATCCCCAATCCAGTAACGCCCTTCTCCCTCGCCATCCATTGTCCCTCCCATCCCCAATCCTCAAAACCCCTTCTCCTCGCCCATCATTGTCCCCCCCATCCCCAATCCAGTAACCCCCTTTCCCCCTCGCCATCCACTGTCCCTCCCATCCCCAATCCTCTAACGCCTTCTCCCTCGCCATCCACTGTCCCCCCCAATCCAATCCTCTAACCCCTTCTCCCTCGCCATCCATTGTCCCTCCATCCCCAATCCTCAAAACGCCCTTCTCCCTCGCCATCCATTGCCCCTCTCATCCCCAATCCAGTAACGCCCTTCTCCCTCGCCATCCATTGTCCCTTCCAACCCCAATCTAGTAACGCCCTTCTCCCTCGCCATCCACTGTCCCCCACCCCGAACCCTTTAACCCCTTCTCCCTCGCATCCATTGTCCCTCCCTCCCAATCCTCTAACGCCCTTCTCCCTCGCCATCCATTGCCCCTCCCATCCCAATTTCCAGTAACGCCCTTCTCCCTCGCCATCCATTGTCCTTCCAACCCAATCTAGTAACGCCCTTCTCCCTCGCCATCCTTTGTCCTCCCATCCCCAATCCTCTAACCCCTTCCCTCCCTCGCCATCCATTGTCCCCCCCATCCCCAATGCTCTAACCCCCTTCTCCTCGCCATCCACTGTCCCTCCCATCCCCAATCCTTTTAACGCCCTTCTCCCTCGCCATCCATTGTACATCCCTTCCCAATCCAGTAACGCCCTCTCCCTGCCATCCATTGCCCCTTCCCAACCCCTCTAGAAAAGCCCTTCTCCCTCGCATCCATTGTCCCTTCCATCCCCAATCTAGTAACGCCCTTCTCCCTCGCCATCCATTGTCCCTTCCATCCCCAATCTAGTAAACGCCTTCTCCTCGCCATCCATTGTCCCTTCCAACCCCAATCTAGTAACGCCCTTCTCCCTCGCCATCCATTGTCCCTTCCATCCCCAATCCTCTAACCCCTTCTCCCTCGCCATCCATTGTCCCTCCCATCCCCAATCCTCTAACCCCCTTTCTCCCTCGCCATCCATTGTCCCTCCCATCCAATCCTCTAACCCCTTCTCCCTCGCCATCCATTGCCCTTTCCCAAATCCCCAATCCTCTAACCCCCTTCTCCCTCGCCATCCATTGTCCCTTCCATCCCCAATCTCTAACCCCTTCTCCCTCGCCATCCATTGTCCCTTCCCATCCCCAATCCTCTAACGCCCTTCTCCCTCGCCATCCATTGTCCCTCCCATCCCCAATCCAGTAACGTCCTTCTCCCCTCGCCATCCATTGTCCCTCCCATCCCCAATCCAGAAACGCCCTTCTCCCTCGCCATCCATTGTCCCTCCCACCCCCAATCCAGTAACCCCCTTCTCCCTCGCCATCCATTGTCCCTTCCAACCCCAACCCAGTAACCCTTCCCCTGCCATCCATTGTCCCTCCAACCCCAATCAGTAACGCCCTTCTTCCTCCTCTGCACTTTTCTTCCTCCCCTCATACTGATGGAACTGGTCACCCGGGCAGCTTCAACTTCAAGCTTACTTTGGGTAACCCCACCCACACCTTGCATCCTCCTCCCCCCCCCCCCTTTCCTTCCCAAGTTGAAGATCAGAACTATCAAAACGATGATGGCGTATGTCCTTTGAAAGAAAAAGTCAGGATATAAAATTTGAAATCAATATGCAATATAGCCATTTTTCATTCATTTGGTGAACACGCATATCAAGGATAAATGTGATCCTATTAGGCTATACAGAGCAATAAATGAATGTGATCCTATGTAGGTATACAGAGCATGGAAATGGATCCTATAAAGCCTATCAGAGTATGACATGTATACGATATGTAATGTTTTACGGATTCAAACGCACGCCGAGGTTAGACACGGGAAAATGTGGAACTTTCCCAAGGAAGCTGAACTCTTTTTTCCCATTACATATTTTACATAGAAAACAATACATCATTTGAAATTCTTGACTGTTTGCAAGCAGAGTCAGATCAGTTCGATAATAGGAAATTCATCTAACTCATGACACAGGAAGATTTCCAGACTCCCTTTTTTGCAGAGACAAATATTGCCAGCAAGAACCGGTTTTTCTGTTGCTTTTCTGATTTGGGGCAATGTCTTGCCCATCTTCATCGCCACGTGCATCCTTGGTTGTGTGTGCGGTGTGCTGTGTGTGTGTGTGTGTGGTGTGTGTGTGTGTGTGTGTTGTTGGGGGTTTTGCGTGCGTCGTGCGACGTGAGTGCGTGGTTTGTCTGTGAAGGCTATGGTAAGCACTAAAGAGAGGGGAGAGAGAAGAGGGGGAGAGTTAGGAGGGAGAGAGAGAGAGACTTTGCGACGCCCGGGATGCATGTGTCGTGTTGTGTTACATGAAAAACCGGGGGTGGCCT
>CM031604.1:1081915-1086915 GCA_018398815.1 Conus ventricosus | reverse complement strand
ACCACCGCTGTGTAGGTTTCCTTTCATAAATATCGTCGTCTCGCTATTCTGTCTGACATTGTGTAGTAATTTTAATCACCGTGAAAATGGTAATTACGACTCACGAAAACAGTACCTATGATGACGTGCATGCACATTGAGACATGGTACGAATACAAGAACTGCAGAAAATAACTGGTCATCATTAGAAAATAACTGGTCATCATTACAGAAAATAACTGGTCATCATTAAAAATAACTGGTCATCATTAGAAAATAACTGGCCATCACAGTGACTCTTTTCTCTGCATACAGCATGTTGTGGTCTTAAGGTAGATAACCAGTGGGCTTATCTTTGTTTTTATACTGCTTGACGTCTTTATGTCGCTGTTGTCGTAGTTCTTCCCCAAATTGTGTACCTCCATGATTTTTTGTCCCGCGATTCGTAAATGGTAACGTCCTCTCATTCGTAGTTTATTCCATGTACTATTCATGCGGTAAAACTCTTGTACCTAAACTCTTGCCTATCAGACTTCCCGCACATCATAATTTCGTATGAAAACAGAAATTTTCACTGTGTTCTTGGAGAAAATGACTATTTTTCGCGACGTAAAACAACAATGACGAGTTAGTTGCACAGTGAGATGACGCCAGGCGGAAATCTTAACCTTTTTTTTTCTTTTTTTCTTCTTCTAAATAATGACGAGGTTTTGAAGGTGGCATTGTGCCATAAAAACTCTGTGACACTGACCTCACCTTGACCGTTCCAAGCAGTGCCGGCGCCACCACCAGCGTAGCCCAGCCTGTCGCGAGCTATGAACAAACACAGCCACTCAGCTGTGATAGGCCAGTCCTGGTCAGCAAAACGGATCGGCCAAGGGAGCGATTGATTTTGTTCAACGCTAATCTCTACCCAGGTGAAAGCCGTTCAGGCTTCATGGGGGTGGGGAACAAATGGGGGAGGGGGTGGGGGGGGGGGGGTGGACGTAGCTTTGTACCCGCATGGTGTGATGGAGTTGCCCCGTTTTCTGATTGTTGCCACAGAGACCGATTCTGATAGTCGCCTCTTTCTTGCAGCTCATTTAACGTCGCGCGCGCACACACATACACACACATACACACACACACACACACACACACACACGCACGCACGCACGCACGCACGCACGCACGCACGCACACACACACACACACACACACACACACACACACACACACACACACACACACACACACGGAATTAAATATTTGTGTAAGTATGGCACCGACGACAGAATCAGGAGTGTTCAGAGGCTGTGCGGCTTGTTACTAGTAAGGTGACGAGGAGATCTTGCATTTAGCGTTGACAGGCAGCATCAAAAATGCAGAAGCAGAGAGACACCGAATCGACCCTATATAAACAGCATCAACTGAACGCATTCATCAACTTCTCTCTCTCTCTCTCTCTCTCTCTCTCTCTCTCACACACACACACACACACACACACACGGCATACACACACACGCATGCGCACGCGGCACGCATGCACACACTTCCATGCTTATATGCTCACATGTGTATCTGTAGCTGTACGTCGCTTGACATCCAGTGATCTGGCTTTGGCGCGAAGTGTACATGCAACAGCACATGCACACTGGCACATGGTAGAACGCATGCAGAGTACACACACACACACACACACACACACACACACACAGGACTTCTTTGACGTTTTGCGGCATATGTGAAGAAAACAAACACAATCAATCTGCAAGCAAAAAACAAACGACAAAGAAAACCTTACAAATCAAGACCCCGAAGCAATAAGCCGACAGATCGAGAAACAGATGGACTGCACCGGTTGTGCTGCAATCAGGGGAGAGAAGCGGAAAGAAAGACATCATTATGCCTATTGTCAGTCCCAGTGACCCAACTGAATGAAGTATTGGGCTGAGAGCGAGGACATCCATTATTGCGTCCACCAACACAACTTCTATTACCATCACACTCTGAATGAACCTTTGGGACGAGAGTAAGAATGTTTATGACTCTGTCCACCAATCAGAACACCTTACTAGTCATGGCGCATGGAAGGGGTAGGAGGTGCAAAGTAGGCTACAAGAACTGCGTCACATAAGATTTCCTTTCTAGCTCTACCTCTGAAACATTCATCTTGTTTGTATTGAAGATGACATAGAACGAAGCTGAATCAGAAACTAGTTTTAACTTTTGTTGTTGTTGTTGTTGTTGTTCATCTCTGTTTTATTTATACGTGATAACGAATGGGGTGGGTCAAACGATTCGCCGAAGTATGATTATGTAACTGGGTCAGCGCTTAAGTCGTGATCAGGGGAAATTACTCTTACGAGTATTATGAATAGCAGAAAGGTTTTCATTAATATTTTATGAGGCTTTCTTCTGCGTTAGGGTTAGCTTAGGTTACGATATGAAGTTTTCTTCTGCGTTAGGGTTAGCTTAGGTTATGACATGAGGTTTTCTTCTGCGTTAGGGTTAGCTTAGGTTACGATAAAGGTACTGACCACGCAAAGAAGGTGAGTCCTGTTTTTACCTTGGTGTCACCACCGAAGAGACCAAACACACCCTGCGTGTTACTAAGTATTCGCAATAAGGCAAATAAGACCCTGGCTCTCCAACGACGAACCCTGAACAGCAACATCAAGAGGCTGAAAGACCAGGTCTACAAATCACGCGTTCGCCCCTTGGTCGAGTTGAAGAGCATCGTCAGGGACCCAACAAACAGGGTACCAACACAGGGCAGCCAGATGGGTGGCAGACACTGAACAACAGCATGCGTCTTCAGTATCCTGAACTGGCCTACACCCCAGGAAAGGCGAAAAAAAAACACACCCCAAAACAACCCACAGGAAACCTGTATGTTCCACCATGTCGGCCTCATCAAGACCAGTTCAAGCCATTTGCCAGGTTGAAAGGGGAACAGTGAGAAAGGTCGACAGCGAAGAGTACGACACTTCAGCAAAGAGAGCCCAAGACCATCAGATATTAGTCTTCCAAGGCCGTCCCAGATTAGAACAGCAGTACGGGTGGTGTACGATACTGAATTGCATTGTACTGTGTTAACTGCATGACATAGTATTTAGATGTTGTTTTCATTGTATTCTACCGTACTGTAATGTACAGTACTGCACCGTACTATTCTGTACTGTAGTGCAGTCTCTACTGTATTGCACCGTATAGTATCGCGGTGTATTGAATTGTGTAATCTCATCTTCGCTGTAGACTTCTCCGTGCAAAATTGGTTCTACTCGCTTAAGAGACAGCACATGTCCATAGTACAGTTCCGCCGAATCTCTGACAGCGATGAGTACGACATTCCAGCAAAGAAAACCCAAGACCATCAGATGTCATTCTTCCAAGGCCGCCCCGGCGTGGTAGGGACCATCAGATGTCATTCTTCCAAGGCCGCCCCGGCGTGGCAGGGACCTTCAGATGTCATTCTTCCAAGGCCGCCCCGGCGTGGCAGGGACCATCAGGTGTCATTCTTCCAAGGCCGCCCCGGCGTGGCAGATACCATCAGGTGTCATTCTTCCAAGGCCGCCCCGGCGTGGTAGGGACATCAGATGTCATTCTTCCAAGGCCGCCCCGGCGTGGTAGGGACATCAGATGTCATTCTTCCAAGGCCGCCCCGGTGTGGTAGGGACATCAGATGTCATTCTTCCAAGGCCGCCCCGGCGTGGCAGGGACCATCAGATGTAATTCTTCCAAGGCCGCCCCGGCGTGGCAGGGACTATCAGATGTCATTCTTCCAAGGCCGCCCCGGCGTGGCAGGGACCATCAGATGTCATTCTTCCAAGGCCGCCCCGGCGTGGTAGGGACCATCAGATGTCATTCTTCCAAGGCCGCCCCGGCATGGCAGGGACCATCAGATGTCATTCTTCCAAGGCCGCCCCAGCGTGGCAGGGACCATCAGGTGTCATTCTTCCAAGGCCGCCCCGGCGTGGCAGGGACCATCAGATGTCATTCTTCCAAGGCCGCCCCGGCGTGGCAGGGACCATCAGATGTCATTCTTCCAAGGCCTCCCCGGCGTGGCAGGGACCATCAGATGTCATTCTTCCAAGGCCGCCCCGGCATGGCAGGGACCATCAGATGTCATTCTTCTAAGGCCGCCCTGGCGTGGCAGGGACAATCAGATGTCATTCTTCCAAGGCCACCCCGGCGTGGCAGGGACCATCAGATGTTATTCTTCCAAGGCCGCCCCGGCGTGGTAGGGACCATCAGATGTCATTCTTCCAAGGCCGCCCCGGCGTGGTAGGGACCATCAGATGTCATTCTTCCAAGGCCGCCCCGGCGTGGCAGGGACCATCAGATGTCCCCGGCGTGGCAGGGACCATCAGATGTCCCCGGCGTGGCAGGGACCATCAGGTGTCATTCTTCCAAGGCCGCCCCGGCGTGGCAGGGACCATCAGATGTCATTCTTCCAAGGCCGCCCCGGCGTGGCAGGGACTATCAGATGTCATTCTTCCAAGGCCGCCCCGGCGTGGCAGGGACCATCAGATGTCATTCTTCCAAGGCCGCCCCGGCGTGGCAGGGACTATCAGATGTCATTCTTCCAAGGCCGCCCCGGCGTGGCAGGGACCATCAGATGTCCCCGGCGTGGCAGGGACCATCAGATGTCCCCGGCGTGGCAGGGACCATCAGATGTCCCCGGCGTGGCAGGGACCATCAGATGACCCCAGCGTGGCAGGGACCATCAGATGTCCCCGGTGTGGCAGGGACCATCAGATGTCCCCGGCATGGCAGGGACCATCAGATGTCCCCGGCGTGGCAGGGACCATCAGATGTCCCCGGCGTGGCAGGGACCATCAGATGTCCCCGGCGTGGCAGGGACCATCAGATGTCCCCGGCGTGGCAGGGACCATCAGATGTCCCCAGCGTGGCAGGGACCATCAGATGTCCCCGGCGTGGCAGGGACCATCAGATGTCCCCGGCGTGGCAGGGACCATCAGATGTCCCCGGCGTGGCAGGGACCATCAGATGTCCCCGGCGTGGCAGGGACCATCAGA
>CM031604.1:1050039-1064974 GCA_018398815.1 Conus ventricosus | reverse complement strand
ACACACACACACGACAAAAACACACTACACACATCACGACACAACACACACACACACACACCACCACACACACACCACAAAGAGAGAGAGACGCACCCACAGAGAGAGAGAGAGAGAGAGAGAGAGAGAGAGAGAGAGAGAGAGAGAGAGAATTATCAGTGGCTGGATTCTACGACGGGTTGGAGTGCAGACCGTGTAAGTCTTCTTCTTAATCAGATTCATCTTGATCAGTGTTACATGCCGTCTGCTTGTTCGCCCACTCAGCGCCTTGCGGAGACAGTGCACACTCCGGTTATCATGTAACACAACACTGACACATGCACTACACGGCGTCGTCATAGTCTCTCTCTCTCTCTCCCTCTCTAACTCTCCCCCTCTCTCTCTCTCTCTCTCTTTAGTGCTTACACATAGACCTTCACAGACACAGACACACGCACTCACGTACGCACGCACGACGCACACACACACACACACACACACACACACACACACACACACACACACACACACGCACACACGCACACACACACCAATGGAATGCACGTGGCGATGAAGATCGGCATAGACTTGCGCCATTCAGAAAAGCAACAGAACTAAAACCGTGTTCTTTGCTGGGCAGATATTTGTGACTCTGCAAAGACTAGGAGTCTGGAAATCTTCCTGTGTCATGAGTTACTGATGACATTTCCTATTATCGAAACTGATCTGACTCTGCTTGGCACAACAGTCAAGAATTCTCAAATGATGTATATGTTTTCTTGTGAATAGTGGTAAGGGGAAAAAAGAGTTCAGCTTTCCTTGGGAAAGTTCCACCATCTTTCCTCTGTGTCTAACCTCGGCTGTGCGATGAATCCGTAGACATTACATACTCTGTATAGCATGTCATACTCTGTATAGGCTGTATAGGATCACATTTCCATGCTCTGTTAAGCCTACATAGGATCACATTCATTTATTGCTCTGTATAGCCTATATAGGATCACATTTATCCTTGATATGCGTATGTTCACCAAATGACATGAAAAATGGGCTATATTGCATATATGATTTCATATCTACGTATCCTGATCTTTTTCTTTCAAAGGACATACGCCATCATCGTTTGATAGTTCTGATCTTCAACTTGGGAAGGAAGGGGGGGGGGGGAGGAGGATGCAAGGGTGTGGGTGGGGGTTACCGAAAGTAAGCTTGAAGTAGAAGCTGCCGGATGACCAGTTCCATCAGTATGAGGGGAGGAAGAAAAGTGCAGAGGAGGGAAGAAGGGCGTTACTGGATTGGGGTTGGGAGGGACAATGGATGGCGAGGGAGAAGGGCGTTACTGGATTGGGGTTGGAAGGGACAATGGATGGCGAGGGAGAAGGGCGTTACTGGATTGGGGGTGGGAGGGACAATGGATGGCGAGGGAGAAGGGCGTTACTGGATTGGGGATGGGAGGGACAATGGATGGCGAGGGAGAAGGGCGTTACTGGATTGGGGATGGGAGGGACAATGGATGGCGAGGGAGAAGGGCGTTAGAGGATTGGGGATGGAAGGGACAATGGATGGCGAGGGAGAAGGGGGTTAGAGGATTGGGGATGGAAGGGACAATGGATGGCGAGGGAGAAGGGGGTTAGAGGATTGGGGATGGAAGGGACAATGGATGGCGAGGGAGAAGGGGGTTAGAGGATTGCGGATGGGAGGGACAATGGATGGCGAGGGAGAAGGGGGTTAGAGGATTGGGGATGGGAGGGACAATGGATGGCGAGGGAGAAGGGGGTTAGAGGATTGGGGATGGAAGGGACAATGGATGGCGAGGGAGAAGGGCGTTACTAGATTGGGGTTGGAAGGGACAATGGATGGCGAGGGAGAAGGGCGTTACTAGATTGGGGATGGAAGGGACAATGGATGGCGAGGGAGAAGGGCGTTACTAGATTGGGGATGGAAGGACATGGATGGCGAGGGAGAAGGGCGTTACTAGATTGGGGTTGGAAGGGACATGGATGGCGAGGGAGAAGGCGTTACTGGATTGGGATGGGATGTACAATGGATGGCGAGGAGAAGGGCGTTAGAGATTGGGGAGGGAGGGACAGTGGATGGCGAGGGAGAAGGGGTTAGAGCTTGGGGATGGAGGACAAGGATGGCGAGGAGAAGGGGGTTAGAGGATGGGATTTGGGAGGGCAATGGATGGCGAGGAGAGGGCGTTACCTAGATTGGGGTTGGAAGGGACAAATGATGGCGAGGGAGAAGGGCGTTACTGGATTGGGGATGGGAGGGACAATGGATGGCGAGGGAGAAGGGCGTTAGAGGATTGGGGTTGGAAGGGACAATGGATGGCGAGGGAGAAGGGGGTTAGAGATTCGGGATGGGAGGGACAGTGGATGGCGAGGGAGAAGGGCGTTACTAGATTGGGGTGGAAGGGACAATGGATGGCGAGGGAGAAGGGCGTTACTGGATTGGGGATGAGAGGGACAATGGATGGCGAGGGAGAAGGGCGTTAGAGGATTGGGGATGGAAGGGACAAATGGATGGCGAGGGAGAAGGGGGGTTAGAGGATTGGGGATGGGAGGGACAGTGGATGGCGAGGGAGAAGGGCGGTTAGAGGATTGGGGATGGAAGGGACATGGATGGCGAGGGAGAAGGGCGTTACGGGATTGGGGATGGGAGGGACAATGGATGGCGAGGGAGAAGGGGGTTAGAGGATTGGGGATGGGAGGGACAATGGATGGCGAGGGAGAAGGGCGGTTATGGGATTGGGGATGGAAGGGACAATGGATGGCGAGGGAGAAGGGGGTTAGAGGATTGGGAATGGGGGACAATGGATGGCGAGGGAGAAGGGCGTTACTGGATTGGGGATGGAAGGGACAATGGATGGCAAGGGAGAAGGCGTTACTGATTGGGGATGGAAGGGACAATGGATGGCGAGGGAGAAGGGCGCTACTGGATTGGGGATGGAAGGGACAATGGATGGCGAGGGAGAAGGGCGTTACTGGATTGGGGATGGGAGGGACAATGGATGGCGAGGGAGAAGGGCGTTAGAGGATTGGGGATGGGAGGGACAGTGGATGGCGAGGGAGAAGGGGGTTAGAGGATTGGGGATGGGAGGGACAATGGATGGCGAGGGAGAAGGGGGTTAGAGGATTGGGGATGGGAGGGACAATGGATGGCGAGGGAGAAGGGGGTTAGAGGATTGGGGATGGGAGGGACAATGGATGGCGAGGGAGAAGGGGGTTAGAGGATTGGGGATGGGAGGGACAATGGATGGCGAGGGAGAAGGGGGTTAGAGGATTGGGGATGGGAGGGACAATGGATGGCGAGGGAGAAGGGGGTTAGAGGATTGTGGATGGGAGGGACAATGGATGGCGAGGGAGAAGGGGGTTAGAGGGATTGGGGATGGGAGGGACAGTGGATGGCGAGGGAGAAGGGGTTAGAGTATTGGGGATGGGAGGGACAATGGATGGCGAGGGAGAAGGGCGTTAGAGGATTGGGGATGGAAGGGACAATGGATGGCGAGGGAGAAGGGCGTTACTGGATTGGGGTTGGGAGGGACAATGGATGGCGAGGGAAGGGCGTTAGAGGATTGGGGATGGGAGGGACAATGGATGGCGAGGGAGAAGGGCGTTACTAGATTGGGGTTGGAAGGGACAATGGATGGCGAGGGAGAAGGGCGTTACTGGATTGGGGATGGGAGGACAATGGATGGCGAGGGAGAAGGGCGTTAGAGGATTGGGGTTTGGGAGGGACAGTGGATGGCGAGGGAGAAGGGCGTTACTGGATTGGGGATGGGAGGGACAGTGGATGGCGAGGGAGAAGGGGGTTAGAGGATTGGGGATGGGAGGGACAATGGATGGCGAGGGAGAAGGGGGTTAGAGGATTGGGGAGGGGAGGGACAATGGATGGGAGGGAGAAGGGCGTTAGAGGTTTGGGGATGGGAGGGACAATAGATGGCGAGGGAGAAGGGGGTTAGAGGATTGGGGATGGGAGGGACAATGGATGGCGAGGGAGAAGGGCGTTACTGGATTGGGGATGGAAGGGACAATGGATGGCGAGGGAGAAGGGCGTTACTGGATTGGGGATGGAAGGGACAATGGATGGCGAGGGAGAAGGGCTTTTACTGGATTGGGGATGGGGGGGACAGTGGATGGCGAGGGAGAAGGGCGTTAGAGGATTGGGGATGGCAGGGACAATGGATGGCGAGGGAGAAGGGCGTTACTGGATTGGGGATGGGAGGGACAGTGGATGGCGAGGGAGAAGGGCGTTAGAGGATGTCCAGGACGGGGGAAATCGTGATGGTATTGCTTAAGTGCACTAAGTTGATGTATTATTAGTCAGGCTTAACACACCCAAGGTTATCTTTGCACTCGTACACGCATATGCACACTCATGCGCACACCAAACATTCGCCTCTCTCTGGGAATGGGATGTCACGCATTCGTCTCTCTCCAACACGACTGAGAACAAGAAATACAATTTCTATGCTACTTATAATTAATCATGAACAATCAAATCACACACAATGAAATATCAGAACATGAAAGATCATAACTTCCTAATCCCGGGGTTTTAATAAAATGACTTCTTACCTGGCCAGGTTTTCACACACAACCACGCTTTCACACCACACCACAGTTCTTGAAAAAGTCTCTTCACGTCTTCTTCCGCACTGCTTGATGGTGATGCCCTTGGTTGACTGGCTCCAGGCTTCAGGACTGGGTCTTCGTGGTCGTCTCTGGATCTCGACGTTTGAAAATCTTATTCTTCGTCTTCTTCACCCACCTCTGGGTTCAAATTCAGTTTGTCTGTCTTCACCCACCTCTGGGCTTCAAACTTAGTTCCTTCTCTTCCAGCTTGTCTTTAACTCTAAGACCTTGCTGTCTCTTCTATCTCCAGACCACGTTTCTCTCGACCCTTTCTCTGTCCTGCTCACTCCTCTCCTCTCTCTCTCTCCTCTGCCTTCTCTCTCTCTCTCTCTCCTGGTGTTGTTCTGCCTCACGTTGTTCTCCCTCAGTTTATATAGGGAGGGAAACAAAGGATTCCCCTTCGGGCCATGCCTTTGTCCACGCTGCTTCTCAAACCCCTAGTTCACAAGTACCCAGAATTCTCCATTCGCTACATTCTCCCACACATCAGCATTTACACACACCCCCTACCTAATTGATTAGCAAACACACACTTAGCACCAGATGGAACATCGAAATTCCCGCCGACTTCGGTGGTCACTTAACACAGTAATTATCTTAATGAGGCCTACTACAACCTCCACACGCATTCAGCCAGCCTGACAATAGAACCAACACAGTGACCCACGGCAATACCATCCGAATGAATCCAAGACTCCTGCTCTTCACTTGACTGTTTACACAAGAACATCAGCTGACTGAGCATTTAGCACTCACCTGGAGCGCCGAGGTCGTAGTGGTTACATCCCTCCCCCCTTTCGCCACCGGGCAGGTCCGAACTCTCTCCTAGGTGTCATCTGTCATCTGGCCATTTCGGCCTCCTTCACACAGTTCGGCCGTGTGCGTTGGGTAAGGTACCCTGGTTAATTGGCCTATTACCTATAATTGGTCTATTAACTATTTGTATACTACGTACAACGTCCCTTTTCCTCCAAGAGTCTAATGCCTTTTGTGAGAGGTTTTCTCGCTCCATGACAAATTCCCCCCACTCGAAGACAATGCCCTGCATTGGCTAAAACTTAACATTCAAGGAGAAGAAACTCTCATAATTTTCCCATTTAAACCAGTGCTAATATCGGCCTCTCGTAAGCCTACTTACACCAGAGAACGCACACAAGATTTGTCTTGCAACAAAAATTAGAGAAAAATCAACACATACACACAATCCAAGCAAATATCAACATAGATCGGGAAAATCTCCACCAGCTCTAAGTCGTGTGGCCATAAAACCATTATGTTTCTACGGAAATTCTCTCCCCTTCTCTTCATACACGTGGCCCGCAGCCAGCCACGTCACGCATACGCGACACTGCAAAAGACACACGCACTCACTACCTGACTTCTCGACCGACCATTTTATTTTGGCCAACTTTTGGTAAGACCAGTCTGACCCCCCTTTCTGTATACACACCTTGCCTACCCCGCGGCATGTGCTGCATTGTGCACAGAAACCCTGATATCCCCAAGGATACCGGGCCAGTATTTACTCTCGCGTCCCCATCTTTGTGTGGCCTTCTTCCCGAGATGGCCCGAGGCTGACGTCACATGTTTCTCGGACATCACCGCCTTTCTGCGTTGCCTAGGAACGACAACCTGCTTCTTCGTTTTTCCCGAACGCGAATGAGTAAAAGTTCGGTACAATATGCCGTTGTCTAACTCGAACCCGATTGTACCCTCTTTAACATTTTCTTCTGCCCTCTGTGAGCAAAACCAACCAGTTTTCTGAGCGAGTAGTCGCCCTTTTGTTCTGCTTGTAAGTGAGTGGGGTTTAGTCTCACCGGACTTTCTGAGTGTTTTAAACTGCCTGGGCCTTTTCCTCACGTGGTTCCTTTCTCTGATTCGACACAGAAGTCAGCGTCTGGGTCTTCGTCCCTACGTGCTCCTGGAATGTTCCCAATTACCAATCATACGGCGGCTTCGGAACAGCCAAAGCCGTACACTTCCACTATAAAATGGTGTAGCAATAAACACCTGGGCCGTTTTGAATTCTGCTACTGTTCCATCTATTTGTCTACACCTCTGTGTTTTACCTGTGAATTGTCCCTTCTCAACCAGGGATTCCTTCACCATGACACCTGTGCACCCAGAGTCTCTAATGACATTAACCACATTTTCCCCACTCTGCCTTTGTGCACATCCATGTTATCGCCTGAATCTGTGAACACACACCACAATCCAGACAAAATAACACTGTCCATCTTGTTCATCTTTTTCTACCTGCCTCTCTCTTGGCCTGATCCTCATTGCTGCTGCTTTCGAGGTCTAAATCGGCAGTCTCTTGCCAAGTGTCCTGTCTTATCACACAGAAAACAGGTACGCTCATTCCTAGCCACGTGGCTATTGGTTTTCACTCTTGTTTGCTCACGTGACGCCGTGGGCCTACGGGTGTGTACTCCTGACTCATTATGTGAGTCATGTGCTGGCCTGCAAATCCTCTGAATATGCTTCTGGGTTTTCCCTCTTGTTCAGGCAAATCACGCCTCGCTTCCGGGTAAGTCTCAGCTGTCTCGAGTACTTCAGCTATTGTGGTTGCTCCTTTTTCCTTAATGTGGATGGTGAGGCCCGTCCCACAACCGTCAAGTATCTGTTCTTTCATCACCAGTGTCTTGAGGCCTTCAAAATCACTGTCCACTCCACTCAGTTCTACCCACTTGTTGAAATAGTGGTCCAGTCTAACTCCGAACTGAGTGTATGTCTCACCCTGTTCGATTCTCGCCTCGCGAAACTTACGCCTAAAACCTTCTTCAGTCAAATCATATGCCTTTAGTACTGCTTGTTTCACCTTGTCAAAATCTCTCTGATCACCTTTGGGTAGGGTGGAAACTGTGTGTAACGCACGACCTGTCAACAAGGCAGACAGGTTTATTGCCCAGTCATCTTCGGGCCAGCCTCGTGCTCGGCAAACGATTCAAACCGACTGATATAGGCATCGATCGAATCAGTGTCTTCTCTGAACAGTGGGAGTTTAAGTCTCGGTGCGCAACTTAGTCTGCGGCCTACTGACTCAGAACTGGTGTCGATTTCACTACGATTTTCAGTTTATTCTTTCCAACTCAATTTGTTTGGCTAAAATCTCTGATTCCGCTTCTGCTCTTGCCCTTGCAGCCGCACTCTCTGCATCTGCTCTTGCTCTGGCAGCTGCACTCTGCATCTGCTTTTGCTCTGGCAGCTGCACTCTCTGCATCTGCTCTAGCTCTCGCTGCACTTTCTGCCTCTGCTCTCGTTTTAGCAGCTGCACTCTCTGCGTCTGCTGCATTTGCTTTAGCCTTTGACGCAGCAGTTTTTTGCCTCTAAACGTTCCTTTTCAAATTTCCTTCTTTCGGCCCTTTCATCTCTCTCAGTCTTTTGCTGAGATTCAATAAACATACGGAGATTTATCTCCTGTATATCCCATTTCTTTCCCCAAACTTACTAGTTTCTCTATGGGGGTTAAAACTTTCTTCAGCCATTTCTTTTTCTGATATGTTTTAGCACCACTAAAACAGTTACTCTTATAGACCCGGAAAAAGTTGGTACACAGTTTATCTACTAAACGGTACGAGTACAAAAACCAGTGGTAATGTTCCTAACACAAAGGAGCCTTAATCTTAAACCACAGCTTCTGTGAGAGTTAAGACTAGAACCCGTTCTTCGTTTCTCTGAACGACCTTTGATTAATACAACCACCCTACACACAAGTCAATACTCAACACTCAAAGAACTAAAGGAAATAATTAGAAGAGCTAATTACAATTGCCTTTAGTGGACGCTTCGCCCCAGTACTACTCTAGTACTCACTTTGTTTCCCTCCTGAAACTAAATTTGGCCATGCATCCTGGCAGGCTCGCCACTTTGTCCAGGACGGGGGAAATCGTGATGGTATTGCTTAAGTGCACTAAGTTGATGTATTATTAGTCAGGCTTAACACACCAAGGTTATCTTTGCACTCGTACACGCATATGCACACTCATGCGCACACCAAACATTCGCCTCTCTCTGGGAATGGGATGTCACGCATTCGTCTCTCTCCAACACGACTGAGAACAAGAAATACAATTTCTATGCTACTTATAATTAATCATGAACAATCAAATCACACACAATGAAATATCAGAACATGAAAGATCAATACTTCCTAATCCCGGGTTAAAATAAAATGACTTCTTACCTGGCCAGGTTTTCACACACACAACCACGCTTTCACACCACACCACAGTTCTTGAAAAAGTCTCTTCACGTCTTCTTCCGCACTGCTTGATGGTGATGCCCTTGGTTGACTGGCTCCAGGCTTCAGGACTGGGTCTTCGTGGTCGTCTCTGGGATCTCGACGTCGAACTCTTATTCTTCGTCTTCTTCACCCACCTCTGGGTTCAAATTCAGTTTGTCTGTCTTCACCCACCTCTGGGCTTCAAACTTAGTTCCTTCTCTTCCAGCTTGTCTTTAACTCTAAGACCTTGCTGTCTCTTCTATCTCCAGACCACGTTTCTCTCGACCCTTTCTCTGTCCTGCTCACTCCTCTCCTCTCTCTCTCTCCTCTGCCTTCTCTCTCTCTCTCTCTCCTGGTGTTGTTCTGCCTCACGTTGTTCTCCCTCAGTTTATATAGGAGGGAAACAAAGGATTCCCCTTCGGGCCATGCCTTTGTCCACGCTGCTTCTCAAACCCCTAGTTCACAAGTACCCTGAATTCTCCCATTCGCTACATTCTCCCACACATCAGCATTTACACACACCCCCTACCTAACTGATTAGCAAACACACACTTAGCACCAGATGGACATCGAAAATTCCCGCCGACTTCGGTGGTCACTTAACACAGCAATTATCTTAATGAGGCCTACTACAACCTCCACACGCATTCAGCCAGCCTGACAATTTGAACCAACACAGTGACCCACGGCAATACCATCCGAATGAATCCAAGACTCCTGCTCTTCACTTGACTGTTTACACAAGAACATCAGCTGACTGAGCATTTAGCGCTCACCTGGAGCGCCGAGGTCGTAGTGGTTACATCCCTCCCCCCTTTCGCCACCGGGCAGGTCCGAACTCTCTCCTAGGTGTCATCTGTCATCTGGCCATTTCGGCCTCCTTCACACAGTTCGGCCGTGTGCGTTGGGTAAGGTACCTGGTTAATTGGCCTATTACCTATAATTGGTCTATTACCTATTTGTATACTACGTACAACGTCCCTTTTCCTCCAAGAGTCTAATGCCTTTTGTGAGAGGTTTTCTCGCTCCATGACAAGGATTGGGGATGGGAGGGACAATGGATGGCGAGGGAGAAGGGCGTTACTGGATTGGGGTTGGAAGGGACAATGGATGGCGAGGGAGAAGGGCGTTACTGGATTGGGGATGGGAGGGACAATGGATGGCGAGGGAGAAGGGCGTTACTGGATTGGGGATGGAAGGGACAATGGATGGCGAGGGGAAGGGCGTTACTAGATTTGGGGTTGGAAGGGACAATGGATGGCGAGGGAGCAGGGCGTTAGAGGATTGGGGATGGGAGGGACAATGGATGGCGAGGGGGAAGGGCGTTACTGGGTTGGGGATGGGAGGACAATGGATGGCGAGGGAGAAGGGGGTTAGAGGATTGGGGATGGGAGGGACAGTGGATGGCGAGGGAGAAGGGCCCGTGCGCTCCTTTTCGCATAATGTCGTTTCGCAACCTGTCGCTTCGCATAAAGCCATTCTGCATAATGCCGTTTTGCATACTAACCTACGAATGCCTGCCCTTTCGCATAAAAATCGGCAATGGGTTCATATGCACTCTCACAGCTTATTTTTCTGTCCCATTCGAGACACTTAGTTATAGGGCCGAACAAACAAGCCTTACACATTTCTGACCCAACATTTTTGTTGTTGTAGTCCAAGCAGAGGCATGTATCAAACTTGTGTACTAGTTAACTAGGGAAAATTAAGTTCCCAGAAAGTGATGACGTCATTCTTGCACAATTGTGTGTGTGTGTTGTCATTGTTTGAATATCGCCTGACCTCTTGTGTACAAGCTTTCATGCCGTATCTACATTATCTACAGGAAAATAAACCTAGTCGAGTTTGGTGTTAAAAGAATTGTCGGGAATTCGCCTATTCAGTCATCTCAAGAGCACAGATATATTACATTTTTCATGACAGCCACTGATTATCAAACTAAGAGCCCCATTTGTAATGGCCGCTCATCAATGCCGAACACATTGCTGCCAGACCAGCTGTACCCAGATGACATTCAGTTGGTCGAGTACAGCACGGTTAGCTGGCTGGTGGGGAGCAGCCTGCAGAAAACACCCCTTTCCTTGACCTGCATTCACGGCTTGGCCTCTGCAGCTGTGGGAGAGCTGTAAACTCCCCTGCCTGTCAGAACTAAGTGGCTTGCTCTGAACAGCCGTGGCTCTATCACTCAAGAAAACGAGTCAACAAACTTTAATCCCATTCATTTACACAGTAATTAAAAAAGCCAGTCGCTTTGCACGCCGTTTTGCAAGAGCCGGGTGGAAGAGGCGAAAGAGATTGCTTACTTCTTGGGAATAAATAATCTAATATCTCTCTCTCTCGTCAGTAAAAGTCATTAAAAGTGGATGGCATATGAGCAATGGTCCAGCAGTTGCACTAACGTCTTCTCTCCAGCAAGATAGTCATTCTTGATTTCTTCTAGCTCTGGTTCCGTCTTCTGACCGCCACTCTTTTGGTCCTTCCAGTCTGGTGTCCGGCTCTCATCATTTGCAAATCATTTTCAATGCGGACCTGCTCTTTTGAAGATTGTGAATGATTTTGAAGACGTTTGGATGAGCAGAACCGACTAAGGCTTTGAGATTCTTGTGCCATGACTCCAAGGCATTGTTGGTGCGGATGCTGTTCTGTGACATGTTGTCAAAATGATTCCACATCACGCGAGGAAAGCGGCTTGTGACGTCATCCATGTTACGTTGTCACAAAGTAATCGGTGAAGGCAGTGCATAGAGGATCATCTTCAGCGGTCGCTTGCAGGTCAACCCAAGCGTCATCCAATTTGTCCAAGGGAACAAAGGCCAGTGCTGCACAACGTCTGATGTACTGTCTGACACTAGGGTTTTCTCTGTACACCTGAGCTCCTCCAAAGCTTGAACTTTTCTCCAAAGTGCCTGCCCGTAATGGAACAAGCATCCATTCATTCTGGCATCTGGAAATTCCTGTCTCACGGCAGAAATAATCCCCTGCTCATAGTCAGACCGAATGACTGTCGGAGAAAACTGCAGACCAAGGTTTGAGCTCTGGTCTTGAGAATGCGAAACAGTCTCTGGTATGTATTTTGAGATTTATCGGCAGCAGTGAGAATGCCATCGGGAGCACTTTGCCATAGACCTCAACATGGAAGGTGAAGAGCTGGCAAAAGAGTCTAGGGCAAGTGTAAAATGTTCATCAACGAACACAGCAGGAGCAGAGCATAATCTTGTCAACGAATTGTCGGTTGCAAAAAGTAATATCTTATCTTCGTCGCCATCATCCGACTGTAAAAAATCCCGTCCATCGGGCATTTTCTTGGCACGCTCTGGTAAGTTGATGGTGGATCTTGTGGTGGGCAGTGCCGGCGTATTTCTCCTACGCTCACGGTACATGATGGTGTTAACGGACTTGAAAGCAGGCATTTAGAGGTCATGTATTCCACATCATCTGCATTGGAGTTTTACTTCAGCCAGGCTCCTGCAAGGACTTCCTTGTAAACCCGCTGCACAGGTTTCTCTGGCTCCTCTGCTACCCTCGTTTCATGGTGTTCATGACGCTGATGCGTTTCATGGTTCCAGGCGATGTGGGAGGGTGCTCGTGATTGGATGGTTCCTGAAAATCGGAGACCTCAGTTCAATAGGGCACAGCCCCCTTTGGAAAAATATGCATACCAATGAGTTACACAAACTTTCAAATTTTGTTAAGACACAGCAATAGCTTTCATGTGTGTGTGTGTGTGTGTGTGTGTGTGTGTGTGTGTGTGTGTGTGTGAGTAGAGAGAGAGAGAGAGAGAGAGAGAGAGAGAGAGAGAGAAGAGAGAGAGAGAGAGAGAGAGAGGAGAGAAAGAGAGAGAGAGAGAGAGAGAGAGGACTTGAACTCACTTTCAGCAACTCCTGTTCCTGCGTAATGCATGTTGATTTGCAGGCGTTCGTGGAACAGCGCCAGTACTTTTTGCCATTGACAGCCTTTATGATACGAAACTTGTATCCTTCAATAAAAAGGCCTTGCCCTCCTCGCTTTGTGATTACGAACTCCATCCTGACTGACTGGCAACAAAGACATGGACAGATAGACAAAAACTGTAGGAATTCTGCTCATTTCAATTTACTTTTCTTTGTCCTGTCAGGTTGAGTAAAACTCGATTCATCACTTATAGCACTAACATAGCACCGTTCACCTGCGTTATGTTTTGTCATGCCGTGAAGTCCTTTTTCCCGTTCATTGTTCTTTTGTCCTATAAGGTTTGAGTTTCACTCTCGATTCAATCACTCAAAGCACAGTCATTGAAGGACAAAAGTCGCCTAAAAGTACATTTTATGCGAAACAACAGTAACATTCTATGCGAAGCGGTATCTTTCAAGCGAAGACACGCTTGGCTTTCTCGGCCGGCTTGATCAAAGGATTATGCGAACGGATTATGCGAACAGGATGGCACCCAGAAGGGCGTTACGGATTGGGGATGGGAGGGACAATGGATGGCGAGGGAGAAGGGGCGTTAGAGGATTGGGGTGGGAGGGACAGTGGATGGCGAGGGAGAAGGGGGTTAGAGGATTGGGGATGGGAGGGACAGTGGATGGCGAGGGAGAAGGGGGTTAGAGGATTGGGGATGGGAGGGACAGTGCATGGCGAGGGAGAAGGGCGTTAGAGGATTGGGGATGGGAGGGACAATGGATGGCGAGGAAAGGGGACGAGAGAGCTGGGTGGGAAGAGTGGACATGGATGTTCGTGAGTGTTGGAGATCTTGGTGTCCAATATGTGTTGAACAGAAGGTGACACCCATGCTGAACTTTCCTTGATCACTTAAGGATCTGGCCATGGAGATGGTGGCCAGATAGAGCACTCTTTCCTGGAGACACGGACGGCTTCACATTCGTCCGCTTGGAATGACATCGTCCATTTTCTCCGATTCTGCTCTGTGGTCCAGGTCGGTTGGAGCACTTTCTAATCCTCACCAGCGTCATCCTTTGCTCTGTGGTCCAGGTCTGGTTGGAGCACTTTCTAATCCTCACCAGCGTCATCCTTTGCTCGACAGTAGGCCCTACTGCTTTCGTTCCAAGTGTGGGAGGGGGCCAGGAGCAGAAGGTAGTCTCCTCTCCTCCCCCTCCCGCAACAACATATTCATTCAGTTGAGGAGGCCGAGGCCCACCTCCATCCCCCTGGTTCCGACGCCACTGCACAACACACACACACACACACACACACACACACACACACACACACACACACACACACACACACACACGCACGCACGCACGCACGCACGCACGCACGCACGCACGCACGCACGCACGCACGCACGCACGCATGCACACACACTCGTATATGCGCGCGCGCCCGCACGCACGCACACACACACACACACACACACACACAACACACACACACCACACACACACCCACACACACACACACGCACACACACACAGAAGAGAGAGAGAGAGGAGAGAGAGAGAGAGAGAGAGAGAGAGAGAGAGAGAGAGAGAGAGAGAGAGAAGATGATGATGATTGATGATGATGATGATGATGTGTGTTTATTTCTTAGGGTAACAGATAAGCAAACACATGCTTTTTTTTTTTCGTCTAGCCCATGCCTGCTAAGGGACTAAGTATGACTAGCTTCTTCTTCTTAGGTATCTGCCCGCCTTCAACAAGCTGAAGATTCTGGCATCTACAAAAGGGGGTTCCAGTTTGCTGTGGGAGTTGTGGGTTAAGTTATGCAGTCAGTGCTCACTACCCAACTGCATGGACAGTGGGCAGGGGAAGTGGGGGCCACCACACTCACTATTTCAGACCTCTAGCCGTACTTTGGCAGGCCCTACTTTGGAGTGGGTGGGGGAGGGTATTGTACTCTAAGCATGGGGTGGGAGGGGATGGATGGGGGAGAGAGGGGTGGGGGTGGGGGGGGGGGGTGGGTGGGGATGGTGGATCAGAGGTAGGACTGAAAGTCCGCCACCGAGGCTGATTGAATGCCTCAGGTGGAGCTTATTGAACTCCTTTGTGGTGCGGGGGAAGAAGGAGTATGTTCTGTAATTTCTGCAGCTGGACTCCATGACTACTGGTGTTCGTGGGAATGCGAGTGGCGTATCATCTAGATCTTGCCTTGGTT
>CM031604.1:1027835-1049939 GCA_018398815.1 Conus ventricosus | reverse complement strand
TACAAAAAATTTGCCCAATTCAAGCTGGGGGAGAGAAATTACGTGTGGACCTTTTTTTGATTACCCGCCCGTGGGCAGACTTTCGGACGGTAGATTTATTTGAATTACAAATTTTAAATAAAGGGAAAGCCCTTGCATGAAAGTTTTGAGTTTGCACTTATTTTAATAGATTATTGTCTTCAAAGTATATGAAGGAAGACATTGCATGAATAGTATGAATATGCATTATTTTAAAGTTTAAATTGAAGTACAAAGTATAAAAGGGAAAGGGAATTGCATGAAAAGTATGATTATGCATTTATTTTAATAGATTTATTTGACATTACAAAGTATATAAAGTATTAGCTCGCGGACTCCCGGCTGGGAGGTCGTGGTTCGAATCCATCAGAGTCATGTGGGTTTTTTTGCCCCGACCGGCTCCTACCCGAGTTGGTTTGCTGCGGACTCAGTTGGGAAGATGGGACCACACAGTCGAGTTTCATCCATTTAAATGGATGCGTTTCTGAGAGTGTTGCTCAAATTTCCTGACCAACATGAGGTGCCTGTATCTCTGGGGCCCGGGTTGACCCCAGGATATATTTATAAAAGGGAAAAGCGTTAGAGTACAGCCTGTCATGTAGTCTCAGACCGAAATGGAAATCCGTAGCATATCTTAATAACCCTCATACCATGATCAGATTAAAAAAAAAAGAAAAAAAAAATGTCAAAAAAAAAAAAAAGTATAAAAGGGAAAACATTGATGCATAGCAGATTTTTGCATTTATTTAATATATTTATTTGAATTACAAAGTATATGAAGAAGACATTGCATGAATAGTATGATTATGCTTTTATTTAATAGATTATTTGACATTACAAAGTTTTATGAAGAAAACTTTTGCATAAATAGTATGATTATGATTTATTTTAAATAGTTTATTTGACATTACAAAGTATATGAAGGAAAACATTGCATGAATAGTATGATTAGGGCATTTATTTTAATAGATTTATTTGACATAAAAAGTATTGAAGGAAAGACATTGCATAAAATTGTATGATTATGCATTTTTTTAATAGATTTGTTTACTTTTAAAAAAGTATATGAGGAAACATTGCATGAACAGTATGATTATGCATGCTGGAAAGTATTTTTGCGACTTTTTTTTAAAAAAAGGTCGGTATTGCGTGTCATTTGGATTTCATCATGCTGATCAGATTGTTTCAGTCGTCTTTCTGTTTTCTGATCTTGTCTTTCTTTCAAAACCCCCCCCCCCCCTTCCCGCAC
Source organism: Conus ventricosus (assembly GCA_018398815.1). Lineage (NCBI taxonomy): Eukaryota > Metazoa > Mollusca > Gastropoda > Neogastropoda > Conidae > Conus > Conus ventricosus. The sequence goes on along the minus strand of CM031604.1, from coordinate 1,048,672 downwards.
TTCCTTTCAAAGTTTTGGGGGGGGGGGGGGGGGGGGGGGAGAAAGACGAAATCTTTCTCTTGAAAACTTTGTGAAGACCATGGACACCTAACCAACACTTCAGAAGAACCACCATGAAGGCTTTGGGCCAGGCAGTGGACAGTCCCATGAAGAAAGAAGTCTGATTTGACTTTCCCTCCATTTCCCGCCTTACATTACGTCATGCAAGACACCCAAACCGGGCTTCCACATGTAAACATGTTTTCCCACATTTCAATGGAAAAAAGTTTGGTGAAATTGAAAGCTTAGGACCGATTGAAATATTAAAAAAATTTATGAGAGGAAGATTTCGATTTAACAAAATATCTTGGATTTAAAAAAGAAAAAAATATTTTTTAAAGACCACATTAAGAAGTCGTTTGATTTCTTTTTCAATTGCACCTGTTCAACTGCCCAACAAGAAAGTTGGTTTTCCCAGTTTAACTTTATATGGCCACATGACACAAGGAATGGGACCTTACAATCTATATGAACTTTCACGTCTACAAAGCCTTTTTGTTTTGTTTTTTGTTTTGTTTTAACTAGAGCTGTTATCGGAAATGAAATGAGGTAGGGAACAGTAAACGATAAACAGTAAACAAGTGGGTATGTTTTGCTCCCATAAGGAAACCTAACACGGAGTAACTTTTATTCAAGACTGGCACAGCCTTTTAAACTTGAATAAAGTCAGACAAATACATAGACGAACAATCTAATAGTGGGGGAAAAAACAAGCGCAGAGCAACAACTGAACTGTCTGGCAAAGATTTGGACTTGAGGGGAGGGGAGAGGGGAGGGGAGTTTGAAGATGGAGAAACAAGTCCAAATCTTTGCCAGACAGTTCAGTTGTTGGCCTGCGCTTGTTTTTTCCCCCACTATTAGATTGTTCGTCCATGTATTTGTCTGACTTTATTCAAGTTTAAAAGGCTGTGCCAGTCTTGAATAAAAGTTACTCTGTGTTAGGTTTCCTTATGCGAGCAAAACATACCCCACTTGTTTACTGTTTATCGTTTACTGTTCCCTACCTCATTTCATTTCCGATTTTGCTTTGATTAAATTGAGGTTATTTGTATTTGTTTCTGTCCGTCTGTGTGTTTGTCTTTTGATCTCCCTTGCATCTTTGGGTGGATCCTCAGGCGTAGGCTCAAAGACTGTCCCCTACATTTATATATATTTGCATAATGTCTTTAGTTTTACAGCAACTTTTTTTCCTCCCCACACTTTCGTTTGGTTGCATTTACTACTCTTCGCTGGCTGCTCTGGGGTGCTATTGGATTCTTTTTGCACCCATGGTGGTGAGAACACCGCAGTATTATGGACTGTGGTGTGTCTCTATTTGACGCCGGGAGCGCAGACACAACCAGCCGTGTCTCCCTGATGAGTCCCGATTCAGCGGGCGAAAGGCCTCGGAGCAGGCAATACAAATATATCTGCCTTCAAAAGGGATTGCGATGGTTCCCTTATGCAGCTAGAGAAGAGTTTTCATATCTGTAACATTTTTTATTTTTTTTAATTTCATTTTTCCAGTTTCTCCATCTTCAAACTCCCCTCCCCTCTCCCTTCCCCTCAAGTCCAAATCTTTGCCAGACAGTTCAGTTGTTGGCCTGCGCTTGTTTTTTCCCCCACTATTAGATTGTTCGTCTATGTATTTGTCTGACTTTATTCAAGTTTAAAAGGCTGTGCCAGTCTTGAATAAAAGTTACTCTGTGTTAGAGCTGTTACTTTCTTTCCAACTTTCCAGCACCTTCTCTCCTTGTGTAGATGGCGTCCAGGACTCGTGGAGGTCTATTTAGAAAAGATGGTACAGCTGGTGGAGATTTGTTTGTTCTGTGAAATATATTTTTTTGAAACCCTGCATTGTATCGGTAATAAAAAAAAAATATTAAAGTAATTCTTTAAAACCATGTATTATATCATAAAAAAAAGGAAATTTTTGAAGACTCAAGGGACCCCCCCCCCCCCCCCCCCCCCCCCCCACAGAAAACAACAAACAGACCAATACCCACACAGACGTTTACATGTACATATGCAGACGTGTACACAGATATCATCCAAACAAAAAATCTGTATAAGTATAACAGAGATTCATTAGAGCGTCAGACATTGGATGCTGGACCGACTGCACACGAAAATGACCAAAACATTTTCAACCCAATGTGCACCTCTTTCTAATGATGTTCCTCAATGCTGATTACCAAATTGAATCCAATGTCTGTTTTTAACGACTCACACTAACAAAGTTATTTATGCCAGCATTTGTATGTTGAGGGCAGTGCATACTTTGCTTCTTTTTTTTTCTATTTGTTTTTAATTGTTCTGGACTGGTGGAATAGCTCTGTGCCAGACTCGTGATCCTGGCGTTGCATGTTCAAATCTCCACTGGGCCGTTTCAATAGAGGGGGATTACTTGGAGTTAACATTCGTTCTGACTCCATTTCCCAAAAGTCCTTCGAATGAGGCTGTAAAGCAAGGTTCCATGTATGAATGTGCACATAACGCCAGTAAATGATATTCGACTAAATAACGTGGGAAATGACAGAATGTAGCACCTGTCAGACAGCTGTACACAGGCAGGCAGCCCATTGCCTAAATGAGAGCATGGGCAGGGTTCCTACAGACTCCCAAGAACAAAATTCAAGGGGTTTTCAAGGAGTAGTTTTTTCTATTTCAAGGCTACAATACTTGCGTAAAAATTGAAAAAAGAAATGGCAGTTTGATTTTTCTGTGTTAAGGTTGATGAAAAAAAAAATTTAAAAACTTTTTTTTGTACAAAGAACACAACAGAAAAATTTGTTTTTAAATAATTTTTTTTCATCAACCTGAACACAGAAAAACCAAACTGCCGTTTCTTTTTTCAGTTTTTATCAGAACATTAGAACATTAACAAACCCAGACTCTTTGTATTAAATGCCAAAACACTAAAATCAGCAAAAATATGTCCATTTGTAAGAGAACATACAGACTATGCATGGTGTGTAAGACACTGGTTAGAGGGAAAAAAAAACTAGTAAAAAAAAAAAAAATTACAAACATCGTCGCGTGCGTTAATAGCAAGGGAGATAATTTGTAACTTCATCATGAAGTTACAAATTTTCTTCTTTTTTTTTTCTTTTTTTTTTTTTTTTTCTTTTCCAGGTGGGGATGTTTAACCTGCCCCGTGCTCGCAGTCTTCAAGTAGACTATTATGGCACACAGGTTGCATGCATTGTGTATTTTCGTGTAGCCGGTACTCACCCGTCTTAGGACATGAGCATCGGGATCTTTAGAGTCCGTGTATGATCTTTTAGTGCATGTGACACAGACTAGACCTCGGTTTATAGTCCCATCCGAACGACTATGGTATAATTACCTCCCTTGGTAACAGCAGACGGCAATCCAGGATCGCGACAATGTAAAAATTTGTTTTAAAATAATTTTTCATTAGCCTCAACGCAGAAAAATCAAACTGCCTTTTCTTTTTGCCACATTAAAAAAATTTGGAGCTGATGGCTTGATTTTTCAAAGGTTTTCAAGGAGGTTTGGTCAACAGAACCACATTTTATTGATTTTCAAAGGTTTTCAAGGTCTTGAAATTCACTGTCAGGATTCAAGGAGTTTCAAGGAGCGTACGAACCCTGATGGATTACAAGGCGCCTAGAACCTGGTCTCTGAGGATAGGCACTATGTAAGTACTCGTAATAATAATAATCTCAATAATCATAATGATTAACCAAGACTTGTCTATGGTAACACACCAGGACAAAAGAACAGTCACCCCAGGTGTACACAGCAGCAGAAATTGAAAGTCCAACCCATTTCAACTCATAAAGCCAGCACAAGTGGGTTACAAAAAAAAGGTCTCCTAACGTAATTGCAAGCTATCACATTGAGGCGTTACAATCTCTCACTTTTTAAAAGAGAGAAAGAATACTAGCAACAGAGGTCTACATTTTCCAGTTCTGTGTAACTTGCCAGCAACAGTCCATATTGTTTTGTTTCAGGGCGATTTATTTCTGAGAGAGGGAGGGGTGCAAGTCAATATACCTGAGAAGTTAAAAGAAAAGGAAAAAAAATTGTAAGCATCCTTACACTTTGTTCTACAGATCTTCACATACCATATCAATTTTCCTTGAGCCATCACTCTGAAATCAATAGTGGAATCCTTTATTTCAGTTCTATAAAGCTTGCTGGCAATGATCATTCTTTTTCCAGATGAAAGAACCTGTGCAACAAAATGTTCTTTCTCAAGGATCCCAACACTTGTTCAACAGATTTCCTGATCGTCCTACTGACTTTGGACGTGTCATAAGCTTTTGAACTTTTAGATGACACTGGTATAGCCTCTAAAGATTCAGAGCGAAACTTGGAAACACGGAACCTCTGGTCATTTCGATGATCTTTTTTCTTTTAACAATGTAATAGAGAAAAACAAAATCAGAATTAACCCAAACTGGAACCCAGAGTGCAACTGAGATTTGCTGTTGGGAATGTTCTTATCAAAAAAAAAAATAAAAAAAAAATGGTGCAGTTTGAAAACTTTATGAAAAAAAAAGAAGTCAATGTGCATTTCATCATACTGAAACCAGTTTTCAGCATGTGACCATTTTTGAAACACAGACCACCACATCCCATTCTTGTCCATCTCTACTGGCATAGGTTGACAGGAGGCAAGCTCCTAAGCTGCAGCCCCGTAATGAAAAAAGAAAGAGAGATAACAGCTTCTACACGAGGAGCTGCGAGTGCACCATATACCACTAACTTTGATGAGGTACATCTTTTGACAGAGTATTAGGTTTATTACTGGGAAAGTGGTGGACATAGTATGTCAAAAGAGTACGGGTGGAGGTATATCTTTTGGTATTGTGGAGAATATGGAGAGAATTTTGAGTAAAATGGTGTGCACATTACACCAGAACTGTATGGGTGGAGGTCTTGTACTGTGAAGTAGTAAGATTTTCAGCAAGTTATCATTTGTATTTCGTATTATAAATTATTATAATCAGCGATTAAAAGGAAAAATATCTGGGAGCATGGGTGGTATTACCAAGATTTCCAGGAGAAAAAGAATCAGCTAAAAAAATAAATAAGAGAGAGAGAGAGAGAGAGAGAGAGAGAGAGAGAGAGAGAGAGAGAGTCTGAGAGAGAGAGAAAACAGGTGAAGAGAGGGCAACTGACAGACCTGTCTTTTGTATAAGCAACCACTCACACTCAACACCAACACTTTGAGTGGCTTTTATCCAGGTCTGTTCTTTATTAGCATTATATTCACAGTAAACAGGATTATCTTCACAGTACACGTAATACTGCAGCATAACGTTGACTGATTCCATTTTGGAAGGAGTGCGCACACCAGTGTTTATCCGCCCAACATTCAAACACTGCAGTGGCTTCTGATGGTCTTCATCTGCTCTATCACACAACAGTCAGAGAACACAAGTGACTTGAGTTGGCCCTCTCTATCAACCCTCTTCACTGGCTTTCCTTTGCTATGCATACTTTTCTTCTTTGGCCCTCTATCAACCCTCTTCAATGGCTTTCCTTTGCTATGCATACTGGTCTTCCTTGGCCCTCTCTATCAACCCTCTTCGTTGGCTTTCCTTTGCTATGCATACTGGTCTTCCTTGGCCCTCTCTATCAACCCTCTTCACTGGCTTTCCTTTGCTATGCATACTGGTCTTCCTTGGCCCTCTCTATCAACCCTCTTCACTGGCTTTCCTTTACTATGCATACTTTTCTTCTTTGGCCCTCTCTATCAACCCTCTTCCCTGGCTTTCCTTTACTATGCATACTGGTCTTCTTTGGCCCTCTCTATCAACCCTCTTCATTGGCTTTCCTTTACTATGCATACTGGTCTTCTTTGGCCCTCTCTATCAACCCTCTTCACTGGCTTTCCTTTGCTATGCATACTGGTCTTCTTTGGCCCTCTCTATCAACCCTCTTCATTGGCTTTCCTTTGCTATGCATACTGGTCTTCTTTGGCCCTCTCTATCAACCCTCTTCACTGGCTTTCCTTTACTATGCATACTGGTCTTCTTTGGCCCTCTCTACCAACCCTCTTCATTGGCGCCCTCTCTATCAACCCTCTTCACTGGCTTTCCTTTACTATGCATACTGGTCTTCTTAACCACAGTCAGTCCCGACACTCCTGCCAAGACAGGGTTCGCTTAAGGAGAGAGAAGCTTCCATATCAAAGGCATTGATTTCTGCATACCATATATTCCAGGCTATAAGCTATTGCTTTTATCCTCTCACCAAACTTAGCATAGTGTTTGCCAGTTTTTTTCTTGTTTTTTTTTTTTTTTAGATTGACAAATGTAAAAAATTTTGCCTGATACTGAAAGGCATTTGATTCAGATAATGTGCATAACACAGTAACACTGATATGAACAATATTTTAGCTGAGCTAACTCAAGCTCTTTGAAAGACATGACTAACATGAACAAATTTTGCGCTGAAAACTCTTGACAAATCCAACAGAATCTCTTTGGGAAAAATAAACAACTTTCAGGTGTGTTGAAAATCAACACAAATCAAGTCACCATATGTAAAGGTGGAATTTTCCAAAGCGTTACCACACCTCTTCACTGTTCTTCCCGTCCTCTGCAGCACGTATCACACAGCTGGGATTCCTTTATTCATGTACAGCTAGATAGATAGAAATTGTGCGGCATTCACGTTGGTTGAAATTCAACTGATGAAGATAGTAAATGTTGAAAATTTTGATTCATTTTGTTTGTTGTGGTTTATAAGACTGACTGAATATAGACATATGATTGGCGAGACAGATTAGATCCCCACTGACAATATGGACACTCATGAAGCTTATAGCCGGTCAAAATATGGTATGCATCTATCCTCAATCCCATCTGCTTTGGACCCCCTGGCAATGTCAACTCTGGGGAAACCATCTTTGTTGGGGAGGGAGAGGCAGAAGAGCGGAGAGTCAAGGAGAAAGCACTCCCATCATCCCGCTTTCTGCAGCTTTTGCAATGTTTCTGTTGAGGGGCGTGGAGGGGGGTGAACGGGGGGAGAAATGGAGTCAGTATGGTAGTGAAAGGAAGACACCAACAGGAGGACTTTCTCTCCTATGCATCATAAGAAACTCCTGCTAGTCTTCGTTCCCTTCACACAGACACACCCCTGACTTCATATTTCACAGCACATCTTTCACCAACTGACTACAGCTCCTGTTCCGAACAGTTTCTGCAGGTGAACTCCTTTACAACTGTTACCAAAAACATCATAGTTGTTTGTCTGTAAATTCAAGAAAAAAAGAAATGCAGAACAGATTTCTGAGTGAATTAAAAAACTGAGGTCATTTCTATAAACAAGAGCAAAGAATATGTAAAAATGACCGATTACCATGGGTTCCTATTGTAAACCAGTTCATATGTGGTCTATCCTAGCCATTTGTAATACAAAGACAAGTGATGGCAATCTCAGATTTCTACTGATCATCCACACACAACACAAATGTAATCCTCTGCATCCATCTGACAAAATATTCATCTGTGCTCTCTACACTCGTTTAAATCAGTTCTAGCAGAATGTCAACAAGAGGAAAAAGGCAGCAAACAATTGGTCCAACTGGCATGGTCAGGGGAGACAATGTTAAATTAACAACAACAGAAATGCTCTTTGAATCCATGGAACATCTTAACCCTGGCGGATCACTGCACTGTTCTAAACAAGAGCATCAGCTGGTAGGTAATGGATCAATGGACAGCAAGATGATAGAGCAATATTCCATTCTAGGGAACAGGTTGGCTTGGCTTCAATATTCAGTGGGTAGTGAGATGGTGAAATTGCACGTTTGTATCCATTCTGCAGAGGTCTGAGGGCACTGTGACTGCACTAACCGGCAGGCGTCATTCGTTGGATAATATGTAAGAAAAGCAAATCAACAATATTCATTCTGTTGGGAACAACACTTGTAACAAGTGAACCATTGGACAAAAAAATTGTGGATACAACTTGATGTTTACAGAGCAAAATTACAATGTGAACAGAACTTAAAAGTGGTATTTGTCTGTACATATCAATCACCAAATGATCATACTTTATACTTGTGTCTCAAATCTACTTGAAAAGAACTTTTTTGTTGTTGATTGCAATGAAAAATATGTAGACCTCTTCCAATTCACAAATACTGTTATGTGTACACACACAGAGAGAGAGAGAGAGAGAGAGAGAGAGAGAGAGAGAGCATAAAATGTATTGTTTAGGTTTTTTTATATTGTCATGATTATTTTATTTTCTTTCAACAATATGATTAAAGATCTGTTAGATTTCAACTCTCCACAAGAATAAAGAAAATACAAGAGATAAATCTTTCTTGCATTGTCTTTAACTAGGCATTACTCTATATTAGACATCCATCCACTGCAAATCAAGGGAAGCAAAACCCGCAAAGAAGGGAAATAATTCACAAATGTTTGTCTATACAGAAGCCACCCCAACACTTCTGCTTCCCCTAAAGCTGAAAATCTGTTCATTCAGATCTTACAGGCATGCACACAAAGAAAAGGGAAACAACTACAACATGACAAAAACTGGTATGACCAAAGAAGAAAATTAGTACAGAGACACAGCTTTTTGAACCGAGTGTTGAATTTGGTAACACTGTGCACTCCTTTTCAATGCTCACCAAAATGTAAGTACACGGGTTACTTTCATCAAGTAAGAAAAACAGCCAAATTCAATTACTTAAACCGTGTGTTTCAGAAATTGCCATATTCAAGGTGTATACATACATGCAGAAATAACTCGTCAGATAACCCAGTATACTGTAGCCAAACAACCTGTTCAGTAGACAACAGGATGTATCATTTCTTATGTTGTGTTACCCCCCTTCTTCAGACAAGAATACTTGACTGCATAATATGAATTTTAAAAAAAATTCCAATCAAAAATATATGTTAAGAAATGGAAATATCATTAAATCCAAAGTATTCCCTATCCCACGTGCTGAAATTGAAAGAAAGTAGCAGTTGACAAACCTTTTCCTACACACACTCATCTCACTTACACCAACAATCCCTTTGTTTAAATAGAAAAGAAAAAAGAAAGACAGAGAGAAAGAAAATGACAGACAACATGAAAAAAGGAAAGAAAGAATCTCTCACATATGCAACAAAGATTTGGCAAAACAGAGTAAAAGAAAACTGAAGGGAAACAAAACACGACAGAGGATAGGACCATAAGAGACATGAAAAATGCATCCCTTGGTTTTCCTCGGAAAATGAACGCAGATCATGAAACACAACCACAGCTTCTGCAGACATTAGTGGAGAATACCCTGCAAGGGCCACTTTTATCTCTATGTACACTGGAAACAACAACCACTAGTCCAGACAACCCAAGTCTGACATGCCTCAATCCACACATACACACAACAGCAAATAGGAATGTCCATGAAATGCCTTGCTTACTGATACCATGAACCGAGTTCAACACTATCACTGAATCGTTTCTCTGATAGAACATGGCTAAGATACATAAACTGTGAATAATTTCAAGTTATACCATATCTGATATAAGGCATATATGTATAATATCACAAAGTCTATGCATCAGTACAAGAGTACAGTCTACTACTCTGCATGTCCCATTGGGTCACCTCCCTCAGACGGTAACTTCAAGGATTCAGATGCCCCTCTGTACCAAAAAGAAAGACTATGTTTCCATTTGAACAGAGCATTTCAACAGTTCTGGGAACGTTTACATGCATCACCACAGAAAGGGAGGGTGGGGAATAGGGGGAGGGGAAAAGGGGAGGGCGGCAGAGATCAGGTATTAGAGGAATCTGAGTACATACACAGAATATCCACATCTGATCTGCCTTGGTTGAAGCCCCACCAAATGATGAGCCTTTCCTGTACAGTAAATAACCAACAGCATCAACTAACAATTTAGAATCCAGATCGATAGTGAAACAAGAACACATTTTGGGCCATACACACCTTTTTTTTTTAATGACACACCATACAACCAGCTACCATCTGACATAAACCTGTATCTGAAATTCAAAATAAACCGGAGGACTTCAGTGATGTTAATGCATACTGGAAAGCATCACAAGACTTCTCTCTGACTTTTCTCAACGCGTAAGTATTGCAGTGTCTCTGTTGAGATCATTATTATACTGAAATTAAGTGTTAGCCCAAAATACATGTTTGCAAACAAAATTTTTGTAGCCAAAAGAAGTTGAGACTAAAGTCATCCATGTTTCATCACAAACTGAATTCTAAACTGCTCTTTGTTGTTATTGCTTATTTTTCCAAATGTGTTTTCCAGCATCGTCATTTGATTAGGAAGGCAACATATTCAAGGTCTGTTCACAATGGTGCGTTATCAGTTTGAATACTACATCTCACTTTGATTTAGGTAAGTCTGTACATGGCAACGATCGGTCTGCATTACGCAGACTGTTCCACACCATTGAAAGATTCTCCTTTTGCTCCCCAATGTTTTTTGTTACTCATGCTTATCTATGTACAGAAAGAAGAGGGAGCTAACGAGAAGACAGTGTGAAGGAATAACCAAGAAAAACAAATATCTGTGACAATGTATTTTTTCAGATTCTGAATCTTGAATTTCAGAACAAGGTTCAGGCAAAGCAACATCCTGGAGTCTTGATCCTCAGAACAAGGTCTTGATGATCCATAGTCTGGAGTCTTGATCATCAGAACAAGGTCTTGATGATCCATAGTCTTAGAATCATAGAATCTAGGTTAACAGGGCTAAGAATGAAACCTGAATTTTGGTTCAAAGAACAGTCTCATCGGACAAATGCATTCCAAAATGCTTAATGATCAGCTGGCATCCACTGACAATCTGTGGAACTTCACATGATGCTTCTTGTGACTATTGAATTTCAAAGCCTGAAGAACAGAATGTGAACATTTCATGGTAAGACATAACATATATATAATGGCTGGTGAAATAACATTAAGGCAGGGCGTGAAATGTCAGTGTAAATTTTCACACGTTTATTTGCACTGTGTGTGTGTGTGTGTGTGAGACAGAGAGAGAGAGAGTGTACACAAACACATGTGTGTGTGTGTGCACACACGCTTGAGTGTGTATCAGTATGTATGGTTTGCACATGTGAAAATAGGTATATGTGCATGTGTGTGTGTGTGAAAGACCTACACATCCCTCATAAATCATCTCTGAGGACAGTTGATAACTGTGTGACAGCTCATAAAGAAAAAGCAAGTTCTTGACTTATGACAGTTCAGCCTCCAAACAATCTCCAAGCGTCAGACGATAGTTTGCTATCTCCGAGATGCCATGGTAATGCACAAATGCAGCAACGAGGACGAAAACATGGAAGATCTGGTGGCTCTGAAACTGAAGAAGCGAAAAAAAAAGAGCATAAATGACCATTTCTGTAAACACACATTAATTAATCATTATCTTCATACTAAATCTGAAAGCAGCAATTAATTATCAGTCTCTTGCTACTGTTGAGAGGAAACTACCAACAATTCAGTTTCTACTTGTCACAATCTATCCTGTCATCCCCAGTCGATTACCTGCTACTAACAGAGGGGAAGAGCATAACATTTTTGAAGAGTTCATGTTTCTGGTAAATCAGGAAGAGTATACAAGTGGAAAACAACAAATACAATGCAGATTAGTTTCTCAGGCTTTGATTTTTTTTATTTTTTTTTTGTAAAAGATCCGACACTCCATTATCTGTTGTTCTTTGTTTCCATTGAAATAACCACCACAGTATGGAACTACAGTAGCATCTACCTTGGAAATGAAGTTCTTCATCTCATTTGTCAAAAAAAAGAGCACAATACAACTCGACCAAAAAAACTATTATGTGCTTTCAGGAGAGTACAAACCTCTGCCATGGTCAAACAGATCTGAACAGTTCTATCTTTCAGCCGTTTTCCATCTTTTCAACATGTTTTATTAAAATCTTTCAACAGTTTTGTTTTCTTTTCTTCTTCTTTGTTTGTTTGTTGTGTTTGTATGTTTTTGTTTGTTGTTTAATCTTGCTGAATCAAATCTGGATCCGCCCTTTGATCCTGGTCCCCACCAAAATTCAATTCTCCAGCCATGTCCACTTTTTCATGAAGCTTTCTTCAATCAGTGCAGTAGCTTGTGCTTTATCTTCCGTGTGAGTGACAGTCATGGATCCAACCTTGGGGATCCTGGTCCCCACCAAAATTCCATTCTCCAGCCATGTCCACTTTTTCATGAAGCTTTGGTTCAATCAGTGCAGTAGCTTGTGCTTTATCTTCCGTGTGAGTCATGGGTCCAACCTTGGGGATCCTGGTCCCCACCAAAATTCCATTCTCCAGCCATGTCCACTTTTTCATGAAGCTTTGCTTCAATCAGTGCAGTAGCTTGTGCTTTATCTTCCGTGTGAGTCATGGATCCAACCTTGGGGATCCTGGTCCCCACCAATATTCAATTTTCGAGCCATATCCACTTTTTCATGAAGCTTTGCTTCAATCAGTGCAGTAGCTTGTGCTTTATCTTCCGTGTGAGTCATGGATCCAACCTTGGGGATCCTGGTCCCCACCAATATTCAATTCTCGAGCCATGCCAACCTTTTCATGAAGCTTTCTTCAATCAGTGCAGTACAGTAGAAACCGCCTTTATGGCGGTCGGATATAAGGCGGATACCGCTTATAAGGCGGGTGACCTCCAAGTACGGAATGCGTCCCTTCTTTTTAAGACTAAAATTACGGGGCAGTATAAGGCGGTGCCGCCGCTGACCATATACCGTTTATAAGGCGGGCCTTCTCACCAAGCTAATCAGCCCCCGCGGGAGGGTGAGTAGGGTTCATTGTTTGTTGGCTGCAGTTAAGCGTTGTCTCACTCTCTCACCACGCTCAAAGCCTTTGTCTGCCTTCAGTCAGCGCTTGACTCACACGCTCACTCACAGTCAGTTGATGAAGAGAAAAGAGAGAGAGAGACGCCCGTCACTGCCTGCGGCAGTCAGGTGATGATCATGGCTACGGCAAAGAAATCAAGACAATGTCTGTCAATGTCTGAAAAAGTCAAGCTGCTTGACAGACTGAAGGCAGGAGAACCAAGACAAAAACTTGTCCAAGAGACTGGAATTGGACTGCGAACCATTGAGCGCATGGTTGCATCTGAAGCAGACATCCGAATGAACGCGGCAGCAACTTCTTCCCCCCAATCAGTCAAACGCAAAAGGACTGGCAAACACGATGAAGTTGACACTGCTTTGGGGGCTTGGTTTACGTCTGTCCGAAATAAAAAACAGATCGTAACCGGGCCTATGCTCATGCAGAAATCGAAGGATTTTGCCGAACAATTAGGCTCTGATTTCTCACCAAGTGTTGGGTGGCTTGGTCGGTGGAAAACAAGAATGGGCGTCAAGTTCAAGAGGGCGCATGGAGAGAAGAATTCGGCCGATGCCCCCGCTGCGGAACAATGGTTAACTGACAGAATGCCAGAGATTCTTGAGACTTTCAAAGAAGAAGAAATTTACAATGCAGACGAGACAGGGCTTTTCTACAGGGCAACCCCTGATGCCACACTTTGCTTTGCAAAAGAGCAGTTGTACGGCTCCAAAAAGGCATTAGACAGAATCACGGTGCTTGTTTGTGCCAACATGACAGGCACAGACAAAAGGAAGCTCCTTGTGATTGGGAAAAGTAAAAATCCGCGCTGCTTCAAAGGCGTGGACATTGAAAGACTCCCAGTCACCTATCGATCCAACAAAAAAGCATGGATGACTGGCGCTCTGTTTACAGAGTGGCTCACTGAGTGGGACAGGGAGCTGAGAAACGCAGGAGCAGGAAAGATCTTACTCTTGATTGATAACTGCTCTGCTCACCCGGCTCTCGGTTCTTTGACAAACATCTGCCTCGAATTCCTGCCTCCAAACACCACAAGCATGATCCAGCCCATGGATCAGGGTGTCATCAAGAATTTGAAGGTGCACTACAGGAAAGAGCTGGTCAACCTGACACTGTCCCACATCGAACAAGGGCTGCTGCTGCCGACTGCAACAGCAACTGACGTCAGTTCCAAAGTGACAGTCCTGGATGCCATCCAATTTGTTGCAAAAAGTTGGCGCTTGGTGCAGCCAGCGACGGTCCAGGGATGCTTCAAGAAGGCCGGATTACAGAGTCATGAACAAACTGAGGCGGCAGATGCTGATTCTGAAGAAGCAGAAGAAGAAGGTGAGACATTCCTGACCATGCAAGAGGAAGCAGACGCTGAATGCAGAGGAGATGAACAAACAGACGAAGAAATTGTGGAGGCAGTGCAAGAAAAGAAACGCATGAAGCTAGGGGAAGATGCTTGTGCAACTGAGCAAGAGGAGGAGGAAGAAGAAGAAGAAGAGGTGCGAGATGTTTCCGTTAATGACGCAAAGAGGGCCATGGAAACTCTATGCCGGTTTGCCACTCTTCGTGGCTTCGATGAGAAATCATTGCAAAAGTTGGACGATGTTGGGGCAGCTGTGAACAAAGCAGTTCTCTCTTCTATGCGGCAGGCCACCATCACCACCTTTTTTCATAGCTCATGAACATTCCCTTTTCACCACCTTTTTTCATAGCTCATGAACATTCCCTTTTCAGTGTGTGTGTGTGTGCGTGTGGGTCAGTCAGTGGGGTTTAATGTCAGTCGCCCCTTTCATGATTAAAATTAAAATTAAAAAGAAGTGATTAAAAAATAAAAATAAAAATAAAAGAAAGTCTAATGAGATAAAATAAAATGTGGGACTGAGAGAACATCGATGTTAGCGACGTGATTTGGCAAGGGAAGTAACTCGTGTCACCGCATGACTGTTTTGGTCATGACGGGGTTGCATCCCCTTATAAGTCTTACTACAGTACATGTACAGTACACATGTATCATATGTAAGGCGGAACCGCTTTTAAGGCGGCTGAATCGGCGGGACAAACGCCCGCCTTATATCCGGTTTCTACTGTAGCTTGTGATTTATCTTCCGTGCGAGTCATGGATCCAACCTTGGGGATCCTGATCCCCACGAAAATTCAATTCTCGAGCCATGTCCACCTTTTCATGAAGCTTTGCTTCAATCAGTGCAGTAGCTTGTGCATTATCTTCCGTGCGAGTCATGGATCCAGCCTTGGGCCATTTTCCATGAAGTTTTGTGAACATCAGTTCACAATGTTTTTTTGTTATCTTGCTCACAAACAATCAAACCAACAGATAAAAAGTGAAATTGTAACCTCCTTGGTGGAGGTGATATTCAACATGATATGTTGGACCTTTAGCCCATTCCAATAGGTGAGAAAGTTCACCCAGATGCTATTCAACAGTTTGAGTGTTTTCATCTGGGGGAGAAAAGATTTCCTATTAGCCGAAAGTCACGATATCCTTAGATGTCTGACTGGACTTTTCCTTCCTGCATGTATGTTCAGTGCACAAGGTCAGGGCTCACCTCTCTGGTATTTCTGAATGCAGTGTCTCTAAACTAAGCACTTCCTCATACTTTAACATTTCAAGAGTGAGAGCCTCTGAGATTCAAGTGATGGATGGCATGCTTTTTGTTTTATTCAGATTTTGTGAAATTGGTTGCTTTATTGTTTCAACCACAGTTTTGTTAGAATTGTGCTATTTTTCTGCCTTCAGCCACAGGATAAATTCTGAACTGGTTACATTTTGGAATTCATACCGTTAATATCTTACTAATAATACAGCTTCAGATTTTGCTTCAAGGTGTGAATCCAAAGAGTTGCGTCTGGGAAAAAAAACTTTGCCAGTAACTAAACAACTGTATCAAAATTTGAATGGTCTTAGACTTTGCTCTACATGGTGGGTATTAAATGACCCACATCATGATTGTCACTTGATAACCAAGTCAGTTTTTAATGTCTTAGACTTTGCTCTACATGGTGGGTATTAAATGACCCACATCATGATTGTCACTTGAAAACCAAGTCAGTTTTTAAGCTCCAAAAAACTTACGCCTTTGTCAATAAAGTATAGCCTGCATCTGGACCAATAATATCTGCTTTTTTCAACAAAGAAGTGAACAAAATCAAAACCATGGTAATCCTTTACTCCTTCAGAAAAAGAGTACTTTTTCCTGGAGACACGCAACATACCACAAAGGTTTAGTCCTTCAGAAAAAGAGTACTTTTTCCTGGACACACGCAACATACCACAAAGGTTTATTCCTTCAGAAAAAGCATGGTCCTTGGAGACTGTCCACAAATAGCAAAGCTTTATTCCTACACAAAAAGTGTGGGTTCTTGGAGACCCTCCACAAATGGCAAGGCTTTATTCCTACACAAAACCATTGGACCTTGGAGACTGTCCACAATGGCAAGGCTTTATTCCTACACAAAAACCATTGGACCTTGGAGACTGTCCACAATGGCAAGGCTTTATTCCTACACAAAAACCACTGGACCTTGGAGACTGTCCACAATGGCAAGGCTTTATTCCTACACAAAACCATTGGACCTTGGAGACTGTCCACAATGGCAAGGCTTTATTCCTACACAAAAACCATTGGACCTTGGAGACTGTCCATAAATGGCAAGGCTTTATTCCTACACAAATGCCATTGGACCTTGGAGACTGTCCATAAATGGCAAGGCTTTATTCCTACACAAAAACCACTGGACCTTGGAGACTGTCCACAATGGCAAGGCTTTATTCCTACACAAAAACCATTGGACCTTGGAGACTGTCCACAATAGCAAGGCTTTATTCCTACACAAAAACCATTGGACCTTGGAGACGGTCCATAAATGGCAAGGCTTTAAGCCTACACAAATACCATTGGACCTTGGAGACTGTCCATAAATGGCAAGGCTTTAAGCCTACACAAAAACCATTGGACCTTGGAGACTGTCCACAAATGGCAAGGCTTTAAGCCTACACAAAAACCATTGGACCTTGGAGACTGTCCATAAATGGCAAGGCTTTAAGCCTACACAAAAACCATTGGACCTTGGAGACTGTCCACAAATGGCAAGGCTTTAAGCCTACACAAAAACCATTGGACCTTGGAGACTATCCACAAATGGCAAGGCTTTAAGCCTACACAAAAACCATTGGACCTTGGAGACTGTCCATAAATGGCAAGGCTTTAAGCCTACACAAAAACCATTGGACCTTGGAGACTGTCCACAAATGGCAAGGCTTTAAGCCTACACAAAAACCATTGGACCTTGGAGACTGTCCATAAATGGCAAGGCTTTAAGCCTACACAAAAACCATTGGACCTTGGAGACTGTCCATAAATGGCAAGGCTTTAAGCCTACATAAAAAGCATGGGTCCTTGCAGACTCACAAGGTAAGGTACGCCAAATTTCAGGTGACGAATGGTGAAGGTTAACAATGATTACTGACTCAGTGCCTTCCAGAACTCTGTATTTCACCATGTTGTTGGGGTCTTGGCTGTCCTAGCAAGTACACGGTCAGACTCATTCCAGGTCTGAGGTTCAGTTCCTGCTTGAGACAGCCAAGCTGGAAGAGATTTTCTCTTCAGACCTGATATTTGTATGACTCCAACTCCCACTTTGCCCTTGGGAAGAGACTGTGATGAACACAAGCATAAAGAAAAAAAAGAATCTTGCATGCACATTCAATTCCATTCCACTTTTCGGAGAAGTGAAGTGTAGGCCACTGTGTCCCAGTGGGACGGATGAAATGCATGCACAACGATGTGTTAGAAAAGGAATTCCTGAAGACCAAAAGTGGCATTTTATGGTAGGATTAAAACTGGTCCCACAGGCAAAAATCTCACCAATGGTGAATCTCAGAATATTAGCCAAGGAATGGAAAAAAAAAAGAAAAAGAAACTGTCACTCTGGAGTATCGCTGTTTTGTTAAATCATGTTCAATCTGAAAATCCAATCAATGTCTTTTTCTAATAATCATGCCCTGACTTAGCATGAAACTGCCAAAGGAATGCTTTTGGAACTGGCACACTCAGTAATGCACAGACAATGCAGTGTTAAAGCACTTACTGATTTTTAAAAAATCATCAATTCACTACATTCAAGAAAGATGGTAACTGTCTTCATTATGAAAATTTAGATGATTCATATTTGTTGGTGACCAGTCTGCTGGCTTTTTTTTTAAACACGATAAAAAGCTTGCTTGTATAATCAGTGGTTTTAAAGGTGTAAAATGAAATGATATGATGATAAATACTGGTATCTAATGTAAATATGGGCATTTAAGATTTTGATTTGATTTGTTGGGAGTGTTGATCTCATGTAGAAATAAACTATAGTTCTCATGTTTGACATAACATGAACATTTTCAACCATGTTTGTTGACGAGGTTTACATGTGAGGATCTTTACTTTAAAAATCCAAAACAAAACAACATTTTTTTTAAAAAGGGGGGTGGGGGATTCAGAAAAGAGCCAGTTATTATAGTTACCTATTTTCATAAGAAACCAAAACTAAACTGATTTATAGCATTTGCACATAAGGATAGGACAAACAGGCTGGTGCATCCATCTCATCATTTATAAAAACTGTCTATAGTACTTGAACTACAATCTGTTCAACAACATCTAAGTTTTCTTTCAGTTCTAGGGTGACTTACCCAGATGTCGAATTTTCCAGGGAAGATGCGCTCCGGGATGCGAGCAGCATAAATGACAGCCCCAGAAATGTAGAGAACAGCCATCAGGACCAGCCAGCCTAGTGCCGCCTTGTTGACAGCATGCCAAAACCCATCCGTGATCACATAGTGGAAGGCTGGTATCACTCCGCTCAGTCCCAAAGATATAAACGTGCCTGAAAGTCGCACACACACAGTCAACATCAAGACAAAAAAAACTTGCTCTTACACACTTTGCAGATCAAAAGGTGATGGTAAAATAATATATGAAGAAATAAAATGATACTAACAACTGCTGCAGTAACTGTGCAAGAACCCATAGCGATACACTTTCACCTATGTCGATGTTTCAATCTCCCTTCCCTACCTTCTCCCTTCCCTACCTCCTCCCCTTATAAACTTCTTCTCATCCTCTACCACATCCAACCTTGCACTGCCCTAACAGGCACAGGCACACACACACACACACACACACACACACACACACACACACACACACAGAGTAGCGCGCGCACACACACACACACACACACACACACAGAGTAGCATAGACCTACTCTTTCTTCCTTTTCTTTTCTCAGCAATTCTTCTTTTATGGGAAAAACAAGATTGAGGTCGACGTTCGGGGGAAAAAAGTGTTCTCTTCATTTGTCAATACTGTCCTTTCTCCCTCTCTCTCACTCTCCAAGTGCTGAGTTCGAGACTACTGTTTGATATGAAATGTTTTTGAAGTTTTATTCATTGGTGTTATAGTCTCATGTATCCCACTGGCAACAGTGCAATTAAAAAGAGTGTCAGCATCACTTTCTCCATCCATAACTTCTGTCCTCCCTCATCTCTCTCTCCCAGTGAGCAAGGTCCTGCAATGTGTGTGCCAGTATGCACAAAATCATGGAGTGTGAGGTTATTATATAGGTCAAAGCAAAGTGGGCGAGAAAAAAAAAAGGTCTGGTGAATTCTGGGGTCCTCCTCCCACCCCTCACCCAAAATGACCGATGTCAGAAGCCCTGCATGCAATACTTCACCTTGCCTCAGTGTCAGGATGATCCACACACGCACACACACGCACACAGAAGCCCTGCATGCAATACTTCACCTTGCCTCAGTGTCAGGATGATCCACACACACACACACACACACACACACACAGAAGCCCTGCATGCAATACTTCACCTTGCCTCAGTGTCAGGATGATCCCACACACACACACACACACACACACGCACACACACGCACACACACGCACACACACACACACACACAGAAGCCCTGCATGCAATACTTCACCTTGCCTCAGTGTCAGGATGATCCACACACACACACACACACACACACACACACACACACACACACACACACAGAAGCCCTGCATGCAATACTTCACCTTGCCTCAGTGTCAGGATGATCCACACACACACCACACACACACACACACACACACACACACAGAGAAGCCCTGCATGCAATACTTCACTTTGCCTCAGTGTCAGGATGATCCACACACACACACAGACAGAAGCCCTGCATGCAATACTTCACCTTGCCTCAGTGTCAGGATGATCCACACACACACACACACACACACACACACACACACAGACAGACAGAAGCCCTGCATGCAATACTTCACCTTGCCTCAGTGTCAGGATGATCCACACACACACACACACACACACACACACACACACAAGCCCTGCATGCAATACTTCACCTTGCCTCAGTGTCAGGATGATCCACACACACACACATTTCTACTTTGCCTCAGTTCTGTTTAAGCCAACATTATGTCTTTAAGGCATTTTTGTTTGTTTGTTTGTTTCTAATTTTCAAACTTTTCATGGTGAAACCTACAAAACTTGATTTGACTGAAATAAGGCCGGGGTCCAGGGGCTGCCTAGGGGGGTCCAGGGGGTGAAGCCCCCTGGGCAAAATTGAATTTTTTTTATTTTTTTAGGCCAATTTTGTTGGCTCTCCTGCACCAGAAAAAGCTTAATTGTAACATGATTTCTGCAGTAAAAAGCTTCACTGTAACACGCTTTTGGGAGTTACTGTTAGACTTTATGTTCCATTAATTCATTTAAATGAATAAAAATAATATTTATGGCTTATTGTACAAGCACAGGAAAGTTAAAGTCTAAAAGTTTAGAAATAAACCAGAATATAAAAACTCAAAAAGGGAAATTTTTCTCACCCAATCTGAACTGATCAAACATTCCAAAAATCAACAAAATTTCAGCATGGCTTTCAGCAAGTTTCTTTTTTTTTCTGTTTGCTCTGTAACT
>CM031604.1:956810-1027735 GCA_018398815.1 Conus ventricosus | reverse complement strand
GATCGTTTTTGAGCAAACGATACAGAAACATGTGCCGGCCACATTCATTTTCTTGCACCACTTGCAATATTCATTGCTGTCGTCATCAGTTTTGTTTAGCCATTGCCATCTCCATTTCTTTCTAATTTGGCCCTCGATGCATGCTACTGGATCTCCTTCTTTCAAAAAAGTCATGACTACTTAATTTCCGGAGCACAGTGCAAACTTTCGTTGTCAGCCAAACGCGCCACCGTCAGCCTGTGAAGACACCGGAAATGCAGAAACAGCTACTTCCGGTAAGAGATCGAAAGCTTGGATCAAACACAAAATCGGAACCGATAATTCGTGATTTCTTTCTTTCTTTTTTCTTTTTAAATTGATGGAAGTTCCGTCAAGACTGAAAGTCATTTTGACGGGTTTTTGTCCATAGACGGAAAAGTTTCACCCATGACTTTTGAGAGGTTGGTAAAGCACTTTGTCACAAAGTGTAGCAGCCTCACATTGTCAACAAAATCATAGCATGCTATGTCAAAAGAATAGTACTTGGCAGCTCTGTGAACATGTCAACTTCTTTTCTCATTCCTGTCAAAATGAAAACCACTGCAGCAAAGAATGGCACGTGCTAGGCCCTGAGCACATCCACCCAGTTATACGAACCGACCAGCAGCCCAGATTTCTTCTTTTTCATTTGTTAGTAGCCATCGAATCTGGCTTTGCCCAGCCCCCCTCCACTCATGTTTGTCTCCACTCCCACCTCCTCTAGCCTGTCAGTGCTACATCTACCAAACCTCTAAACCGCCCTCCCTCTTCCCTTCAACCTGCTGGAATTCACTCTTAGGCACCACTGTCTCTCCCCCTCCCACACACACACACCAGAGAGAGAGAGAGAGAGAGAGAGGAAGGGAGGGAAAGAGAGATAATTTTTGCACAAATGCACTTCACACACAAAAATTGAGAGAGAGAGAGACACACACAGAGAGGAGAGAGAGAGAGAGAGAGAGAGAGAGAGAGAGAGAGAGAGAGAGGAGAATGAGAAAGAGAGAGAGAGACTCTGTCCACTCTGTCTCTTCTTCTCTCTCTCACTCGCAATCTCTTGTCCACACACACACTTAGAGAGAATCTAACAAACAAAATGTGTTGGGGGGAGGGGGGGGGGGGGGAAGGAATGTGTTACACAGAGATGTATGGGCCCTTCCCCCTACCCCCATCCCATCCTTGTTTTCTGGGCTATCCCAACTGCCCCTCCCTACCCCCATCCCATCCACCTATCCTTGTTTTCTGGCCATCCCAACTGCCCTCACCCCTACCCCCATCCCATCCACCTATCCTTGTTTTCTGGGCCATCCCAACTGCCCTCACCCCTACCCCCATCCCATCCACCTATCCTTGTTTTCTGGGCCATCCCAACTGCCCCCCCCCCCCCCCCCCCTCCCCCATCCCATCCACCTATCCTTGTTTTCTGGGCCATCCCAACTGCCCTCCCCCCACCCCCCATCCCATCCACATAACCTTGTTTTCTGGGCCATCCCAACTGCCCTCCCCCCTCCCCCCATCCCATCCTTGTTTTCTGGGCCATCCCAACTGCCCTCCCCTCCACCTATCCTTGTTTTCTGGGCCATCCCAACTGCCCTCCCCTCCACCTATCCTTGTTTTCTGGGCCATCCCAACTGCCCTCCCCTCCACCTATCCTTGTTTTCTGGGCCATCCCAACTGCCCTCCCCCTTCCCCTCCACCTATCCTTGTTTTCTGGCCATCCCAACTGCCCTCCCCCCTCCCCCCATCCCATCCTTGTTTTCTGGGCCATCCCAACTGCCCTCCCCCCTCCCCCTCCACCTATCCTTGTTTTCTGGGCCATCCCAACTGCCCTCCCCCCTCCCCCCATCCCATCCACATATCCTTGTTTTCTGGGCCATCCCAACTGCCCTCCCCCCTCCCCCCATCCCATCCTTGTTTTCTGGGCCATCCCAAATCCCCTCCCCCTCCCCCTATCCCATCCACCTATCCTTGTTTTCTGGGCCATCCCAACTCTCTCCTCCCCCCTCCCCACCCTAACCCTCTCCACCACCAACCATGATCATCCTTTTGTGTGTCTCCTAATTGTCGTTTTTATGGAGCCTCACAAAAGAAGCAAAAACTCAACCAAACAAAATCTACCAGAAAAAAAGTAATAGAGATGTGACCTGACCAAAGCCTGTAGGAGAACTGACCTGCCCGCAGAGGGCGGTACTGGGGCTGGGCAAATTTATCCCACATGGACACCACGATGCACAGCGTGCCCAGCACGAAAATGAGACACAGGTAGGTGATCTTGGCTCCAGGCGGCAGTAGAAACTGTAGTACAACCAGGGCACAAAGGATCCAATGGTCAACAAGGCAATTCCACAATAGTCCAACCTGTAACACATACACATGTCTTGATCCATCTTGACAGCTGTCAGTCCATCTGTCTTTACAGAAAAAATAAGTAGACAGCTACTACAACAAACTGGAACTCCACAATGCTGACTGGTGTCTTACAATCAGTTGGTTTTTTTCATTATATAATTTGCAAGTGTTAGTGATGTACAATTTACAAATATCATAAACTGCCAAACAGATTTTAATCTAAGTGTGTCATGAAGACACATTTCAGCATAATTTCTGGAGATGCTCCTTATAAAATTGTTACTGCTTTACTCTTCCATGGGTGAAACCTACAAAACTTGATTTGACTGAAATTAGGCCGGGGTCCAGGGCCGCCTGGGCCCCGGCAGGGTACAGGGGCAGCGGCCTGTTGGGGGGTCCAGGGGGGCGAAGCCCCCCTTGCGAAATGGATTTTTTTAAATTTTTTAGGCGAATTTCGTTGGCTCTCCTGCACCAGAAAAAGCTTAATTGTAACATGATTTCTGCAGTAAAAAGCTTAACTGTAACATGCTTTTGTGAGTTACTGTTAGACTTTATGTTCCATTAATTCATTTAAATGAATAAAAATAATATTCATGGCTTATTGTACAAGCTCAGGAAAGTTAAAGTCTAAAAGTTTAGAAATAAACCAGAATATAAAAACTCAAAAAGGGAAATTTTTCTCACCCAATCTGAACTGATCAAAACATTCCAAAAATCAACAAAATTCCCCCCACAAATTGTTTAAAATGGTCACTTTACTATTTGAATCAAGACTGTGTGTAAAAAGAATATACATGCTCACACATTTGAGATGCACAATGAGGAACCAAAGTAGCCTTATTCTTGCCGGCACCATTTGTCTTTTTACAGGGATGAGAACAGATTTTTAAAAAGCAGAGGAGATTTTTCTGTTGGGGGTCTGGGGGCAGAGCCCCCAGTGGGGTCAAGGGGCAACGCCCCTGCGGGGTCAGGGGGCAGCGCCCCCTGAAGCTGAAGCATTTTTAATATATAAACAAGAAAAATCCACATTTAAAACCATCAAAATATGTTTCTAGCCCTTATCTAAATTGAACTAAATTTTGAAATAAAAGTGTAAAATACTTGTAGAATTAATGAATGGAAAAGCCTTCAATTCAAACCTCAAATTCTCAGAGTTTTTTGTTGTTGTTGTTGTTGTTTTTTTGTTGTTGTCAAACATGCAAATGGATTTAATACAGGGCTCTCTGCGTTTGTCTCTCGTCGATTTACATAAGAAATGGGTTTTTCCGAAAATTACCTGCCTTTGGCTCTGGTTCTATTATTAGTAACTAGACGTCTAGGTTTTGTTTCACAACTGAAAGTCAAAAGACGAATGTTTCAGCTAACTGAGATAGTTTGACCATTGCAAATGAATGATAAAATATAACAAAGAAGAGAGCAAAATCACCAACAGCTTACCTTCCAAAGTTGAATTGTTCTTCAATGCAGCGACACGCTGCCTGTGAACCGGGCGTTTCATGTGGTCAGTAATCGTAATGAAGCCACGACTTCCGAAGCTGATTTTCTTGTTGCAAGCAACACATAACGCCTGCTCTTCACTGCTTCTGCATATGCTATCTCTAACTCTACTCCCACACACCTCTTCCTCGAGCCAGTTTTCTTTCCAATGGTTGGGATATTTTTCCCTTTTTTTTGCGATTTCGTTCGACGCCATGACTCACAAATGACACTCGGTCGATCGGCGCTGTAAGCGGATGTGCAGTGGTTGGCCGAGTCAACCGAGTAAAAACCAGCCCATTTGGGAATCTCGCCGGAGGCGTCTCGCCGAGATTGGGAGCAAAAAAATCGCGATAGCTTTTTTTTTTTTTTTCGGCGGAGATTTTTTCGAACGGCGGAGATTTTTTTAAAGACGGCGGAACGGCGGAGAACGGCGGAGCTGTTCTCATCCCTGCTTTTAAGTCCAAAGAATCACACCATTTTAAATAAGGAGAAATCAAAGTTGACATGTTGTCAGCACATTTTGTCTTTCCTAGCAACCACACCACATATAAAAAATGGATGAACAAAGGTGGCCTTCGTATCTTGTCACTTCCTCTTGTCCTCACTGTCAAAAAGCCACCATATACATGAAGTATAATTCATCCTTTCAATCATTTTCAGAATTGTCCATCAATAAAGTGCAAAGCTGTCATCCATGTTTCTATCATTTTCCATGGTGTCAAACAAAAGCAAGGACGAGTCATTATGATTCCTGTTGATTTTGATTAAGCAGTCATATATTAATGAAATTCTCTTGCCCTGTCAAACAATGAGTGGTAAAGAAATTTTTAAAAAAAGAAAAAAAAAAAAGGGAAAGATGAAGAAAAAAAAAGTCTTTCAGTCCAGTAGTGGGCACTTGAAAAACTGCCTGATGTCTGCAGCACCAGCTTTTCGTTTTCTACTGGAGCCAGGTACTGGAGACAATGGAGCAGCTGAAGAAGCAGACTGAACATGACGGGGCACAGATGGACATACAGATGCAGAGCTGCCAACCTGCTCATGCAGCTTACAGTAGCATTTCACAATTTTCACAGTAGCATTTCCAATTTGACAGTAGCAACTTAATTTTGCGCGCGTTCTAAAAAGAAATCGGGCCTATAACCAGTTTTACGGACCACATTAAAGCTACAGTACTCTTAGTATATCTATAAATGTTATTATACAGAGATGAAGCAGAGAAGAGGGCAAATTGTAAAAAAAAATCTATGTGCTACAGTAAAACCGAAAGCGGAAATGCAGTTCCGACAGACCGATAGAGACGTTACTTAGCGCTGTCCAAACAAAACGAAAGTATATTCGAATTTTTTTGTTTCGCCGTAGCAATTTAATGATCGTAGTAGCGTCGTAGCAAGCATTCTCTTGGCGTAGCAAACTACGGCGATATCGTAGCAGTTGGCAGCTATGCAGATGTAGAAATGTTGACAGGTGGGGCTGCAGCTGGAAATAGGCTAGACGTGGAGGAGACAGTAGCTACATTTTTTTTTTTTGGCTGCTTGTGATAAATATTCCGAGGTGGGAATTGGTGAAATTTTTATAAAAAAAAAGTAAAGTGTAGGGAGGATTCAGGTCATTTCTGTTTTTCCACCTTTTCTTTTCCTAAAAAAGTATCATAACAAACATGATTTTTTTAAAGGAAAGGAACTAAAAAAAATAAATAAATAAACAAACAAAATGAAAACTGACAACAAATCCCCACTCACAATAATAAAATTCTAAGAATCCCATCACCCCCCACCCACCACTTGAAAGTAATATATAAAAAAAGGAAATTTACTCTTTAAAAAAATCCAAACAAAAAAATTGGAAAATTTTCCACCCCTGATATACATTAAATTACTCCCACCCCACCAAAAATATCAACTATAAGTATAATTAGCCCCCCCCCCCCCCCCCCCCCTTCCAATCAACTTTTTAAATTTGATTCTAATTACTTTAGCAAAGAATACAAAAATGTTAACTCGCCTTCATGTTTTTCTTATGCTCTGGGTGATCAGCATGGCTTCGAAGTTTCTTTTTTCCGTTCGCTCCGTAACTGATCGTTTTTGAACAAACGATACAGAAACACGTGCCGGCCACATTTATTTTCTTGCACCACTTGCGATATTCATTCTTCTTCTTCTTGTATTTAGGCAGCCAACATCTACAGTCAGACGAATCAGCCCCACTAATTTCGTTTAGCCATTGTCATCTCCATTTGTTTTTAATTTGGCCCTCGACGCATGCTACTGGATCTCCTTCTTTCAAAAAAGCCATGACTACTTAATTTCTGGAGCACCGTGCAAACTTTCGTTGTCAGTCAGACGCGCCAATGTTAGCCTGTGATGATACCGGAAACACAGAAACAGCTACTTCCGGTATGAGATGGAAAACTTGGATCGAACACAAAATCGGAACCGATAAATCGGTTGTTGTTTTTTTTTTTTTTTTTTTTTTTTAAATTGACGGCAGTTCCGTCAAGACTGAAAGTCATTTTGACGGATTTCCGTCCATAGACGGAAAAGTTTCACCCATGCTCTTCAGATATCAACCATTAAATGCAAGGATTCTGTGACTGCTTGTCCGTTGCAACAATGTCAGTGCCTAAAGCTGCAAGGATTCTGTGACTGCTTGTCCGTTGCAACAATGTCAGTGCCTAAAGCTGCAAGGATTCTGTGACTGCTTGTCCGTTGCAACAATTTCAGTGCCTAAGCCTGCCAGCTTTCAGTACCTATTTACAAACAAAAACACAAAACCAAACAATGCAAAGAACAGATACAAAGAGAAAATCCTGCTGATTTTTATGTTCAGTGAGATGGTGAGAGAGAGACAGAGAACTGTAAAGAGAGAGAGAAAACAGAAAAGGTGGTCAGATTACTTGTTGAAGAAGCGTCCCACACGCTCCGAATGACAGTAGACAGTGTGGAAAATCCAGGAGAATCCCAAGCATAGGATGGCACCGACGAAAAAAGCTGAGAACACAGCCTTCTCCTGCCACTGCACCTCAATGGTTGGACGAGACAAGAAGTACACAGCGATGCCAAGGAAGGCAATCATCCCTGTCAACAAGTCACACATCAACTGTCTTAAGCCACTCCAAGGAACTCAATCATCCCTGTCAACAAGTCACACATCAACTGTCTTCAGCGATTCAAAGGAACGCAATCATCCCTGTCAACAAGTCACACATCAACTGTCTTCAGCCATTTCAAGGAAAGCAATCATCCCTGTCAACAAGTCACACATCAACTGTCTTCAGCCATTCCAAGGAAGGCAATCATCCCTGTCAACAAGTCACACATCAACTGTCTTCAGCCATTCCAAGGAAAGCAATCATCCCTGTCAACAAGTCACACATCAACTGTCTTCAGCCATTCCAAGGAAGGCAATCATCCCTGTCAACAAGTCACACATCAACTGTCTTGAGCCATTCCAAGGAAAGCAATCATCCCTGTCAACAAGTCACACATCAACCGTCTTCAGCGATTCAAAGGAAAGCAATCATCCCTGTCAACAAGTCACACATCAACCGTCTTCAGCGATTCAAAGGAAAGCAATCATCCCTGTCAACAAGTCACACATCAACCGTCTTCAGCGATTCAAAGGAAAGCAATCATCCCTGTCAACAAGTCACACATCAACCGTCTTCAGCGATTCAAAGGAACGCAATCATCCCTGTCAACAAGTCACACATCAACTGTTTTCAGCCATTCCAAGGAAGGCAATCATCCCTGTCAACAAGTCACACATCAACTGTCTTCTGCATGGGTCATTTGTCAGTTAACCATAACTTCCAAATAATACATCCATACCCCCCCCCCCCCCACCCCCTCCCATCCCCAAGTTTATGATCTGTATGTCTAACGTTCTGAAGCACACGGTTAAATCACTTTTGGCACTCACAGTGTTGACTACCTTGTACACATACCTGCAATCATAATCAGTGTCTTCATCTATGTAACTCATAAGTATTATAATCGAGTATGCACATCAATCTGGCACACATATACACCACCATGTTTTGGTTCTATGCCCTCAGGTGTGGCTATATTTACATGTCTAGTAAATCAGTAATTCCATTAAAAACTGCAATTTTGAATATCATGAAATTAATGCATCTTGCAGTCCAAAGCACCTTGCACACAAAAAACATAACTGTTTTTCATACAAACCAAAGGGTGTGTTCTATGCTCCAGTGCACTCTGTAGTTTGAATATCAAGGTAAATTATACACAAAAGGTAGCACAGATTTTCTGCAAATACAGTGAAACGTTATATTCCCATTTCACCACACATGTATAGTACGGTAAAAGAGAAACTGCAGGGCCAATGGACTAACCTTCATCTTAACCATAAACCACTGGTAAATAACAGGAACCATTATACAAAAGCTGCAGAAATATTTTCCCCTCTTTTGTCACTTTGACCATCCATCCAGTCAATCAATACATGCCTCTATCATTTATGTAAACAGCTATCAGTGATAGAAACAATGGAACTGTACTGAAATATTAAACTTTATTTCTTTTTAAGCCAATGAAAAAAAAAAAAAGGAAACGAAAACACGCACGAACCTAGCAAGTGCGTCCATATATTCCCTGTCTCGGTGTGAATACGGAAAATGGACTTGAAGCATGCGATGAAGGAGTTGGTAGGTGTGCGATGACCCCGCAGCAGAAAATCATTGTCCTTCAACCAGTCTGGCAAGGTGTGATGGTGCACCACGTTCCACCCAGCGGCCCACACCTGAAACAGGGGCATTCTGACACTCCACCCACTGATCCAGACAGCACAACAGCCAGCCATAGCTGGTACTATGCCCTTTTAAAAAGTGCGATTTACCAAAGAAATCAAGCAGCCAGTACAGACCACCTGCTGAATATATCTGTATTACAATGAAACAGCTATAATCAACAGTGTGTAAGAGAGTGAGAGTGACAGAAAGAGAGAAAGATAAGATAAGATAATGTTGCTTATAGCCCAGCCGACCGCAAAGGGCCACAGAAAGAGAGAAAGAGTGTGTATGTGTAAGTGTGTGTGTGTGTGTGACAGAATAAGTGTGTGTGTGTGTGTGTGTGTGTGTGTGTGTGTGTGTGTGTGTGTGTGTGTGTGTGTGTGTGTGTGACATAAAGAACGTGTGTCTGTGTGTGTGTCTGTGACTGTGTGTGTGTGTGCATGTGTGTGTGCACGTGTGCGTGTGTGTGTGTGTGTGTGTGTGCGTGCATGTGCGTGTATGTGTGCGCGTCTGTGTTTCCCTACAAGCCTGTGTATGGCAATGTCAAGAAAGGTCCATAGGACCTGGTGTTCATGATTGACTCCATTCACATTTCAGTGTAACAGTTTTCAACACCGGTCCAGGTCTTTTTTGTTTGTTTGTTGTTTTTTACGTCTTTTCCCCTTTACTTTTTGCCAAAATTGAAGAGGGCAATGATAGCAGTTATCTCCATTGTTGTTTTTTTTTACGTCTTTTCCCCTTTACTTTTTGCCAAAATTGAAGAGGGCAATGATAGCAGTTATCTCCATTCACATCCGAGTGTAACAGTTTTCAACTTTTTTTTCTGTTGTTGTTGTCTAGATACGATGCTGCCTGGACTCTAGAAAGTAAATGGAGGGAGGGGAGGGAGGACAGGTAAGGGGCAGGATGAACACCGTTAAGATTTTCTTATGTCAAATGTTTGCTGACACTTTGTGAACAGAAATGGCTTGCAAAATTTATTGCACCATCATTTACTGATGACTCCCCCCCCCCCCCCCCCCCCCCCCAAAAATCAATAAAATACTGAGATAATTGTTATTTCATATTGAAGCATATAACTCCAAGAGAATTACTCAAAACTTGATTTGGCAATCTCTGAAAGCCTTCAAATCATTTTTACAGAATGCCATAAAAGACTTAACAAAATGGACCACCAGGTATGAAGAGCACCCATGCTTTAATCCTTGAAGGGCAGTAAGGGTTACATATTGAGTGCTTCCTTTCATTTTTCTCTTATTTAAATGAACATCATTAGAAAAGGAAATTCAAAATTGTCAAAAGGAATACACACATCTGTTTTTGGCAAAGTTCAGTGCAAAAGGAATACCCACATCTGTCTTTGACAAAGTTCAGTGCAAAAGGAAATTAAAGCCAGATTAGAAAAAAGGAACAAGCAATACCCCCACAGAGTAACTGATGGCCAAAAAGCCCTTTCAGGTATATTCATCAAGTAAAAACATCTGTTTCGTCCCACAAGTGATCGGCAAAACATAATAATAACTATACAGTTAAATGAAAGCAATATATGCCAGACAGCAATATACGACTAACTCTATTCTACAATATTCATAGCTCACCTTGCGCACAAACTCCTCTGCTTGCTCTGCACATTTGCTGGGTACAGACAAAATGGACACAGCTGGCTCCTCCAGTTCTTCTGGTAGTAAGCTAGGCTGTCAACACACCATTTCACTCATCATTAGTACTGCCAATTATTCAAACAGCTTTTTCTGCCTTCACAGCTTCAACACCTCTGAATGGATGGGACTGACCCACTACCACTGTATCACAGTGCACGTGTGAGTGTGTGTGGGTGCATGTGTGGCACAGTGTCAAAAGACCACATTCAGTTAACTGAAGGAATGCAGCAGTAACTGTAACTGATGATCAACAGTGATGACAATGTTTTACTTTCACATAAAAAAAAAGCACCTGCATTCTCACCTCTCATCCCAACTTCTCTCTCTCTCTCTCTCCCTGCTGTCATCCCAAGTGAAGCATCCACAATTCCATCTTATTCCTCAAAGCTTATCTAAATAAAATGTGCTTTAGAGAGAAAAAAAAGGTCGGTTGGTCAAATGATGATTCTTCGTTTATTCTGTTACACAGAAAGTGGCCCCCAAAACTGTGTATTGTATGGCACATGACTATAGTGTTTCGTTTAAAATGTACTAAATCCATAAACTAATTGTTCTGGCCACATTAACCCTGAATAATTTTAAAGCTGCTTTGTTTCTTGACATTTAAAGCAGCAACAACAGTTTCATTCATTTTAGGTCTCAGACCTAACCACAAACACATAGGCCATGTACTCGTAAGTTCAGGACCTATGGCCCACATGACCTTCCCCCTTCATTTCAAAGAACCAACATGACCCAACACACCAAACTCACTTCAGCAGCTCCAAGGAGAGGCCCCGCTTCTCTTTTGCTCCCTTGGCAGCCTGCCTTCAAACCCACATCCAGTTCATCTTCTACATCAGAGAAGTCACTGTCCAGAGCCATGCACTGGAACTTGTGAAAGCTGTCTGAGTTGGAGGCAGGGCTAGGGTTCATACCCACACGACGACTGGGGCCTGGCACTCCTTCCTCACTGGCCCCTAGCCAGGAGTCTGCCGACTGGGCATCACTGGTACTTGCTGCCGACTTGTATTCCAGAGAAGAGTCTTGAGATGGAGAGGTTTCCATGGTTGGTCAGATTCTTAACTTTTCTTAAAAGTTTTTTAAAAAAAGAAGAAAATCCAAGCTCAATCAGATCTGCACAACTTTGCTATCTTTAGCGTTGAAGCCGATGGACAGTAGACCGGACAAAAAATCTTCAATTGTAGAAAAAGATGGATTATGTGGCTGTCTGCAAAAGAAAGAAAATACAACATTGCATCAATGACTTCATCTTGCAAGTTATACTGGTTTAGTAACAATACTAATCAAAATAGGTCAGGATTCTTTTCTCAACAAACAAATTTTAAAAAAAACATCTTAAAATCAGCACCTTTGTTTTCTGGGAAGCAATTCAAATTTCAAATTTCCTTAAATGCCTATGAAATGTAGGAGTGTATTCACATTATGTTTAGTTGTTTTGTTTTATTTCTATGTTTTGTTTTATTTTTATGTTTTGTTGTTTGTTTGTTTGTTGTTATTGCTGTTTTTACCTTAAAACACAGTCTTCGTGGAAATATTTACCCCAGATCATGAATTGAAAGCTATTGACATCAAAATACAACACACACTGATACTGTGATAGCAGAAGGGAAGTGGAGAGCCTGTTCTCAATCATACTGTGATAGCAGAAGGGAAGTGGGGAGCCTGTTCTCAATCATACTGTGACAGCAGAAGGGAAGTGGGGAGCCTGTTCTCAATCATACTGTGATAGCAGAAGGGAAGCGGGGAGCCTGTTCTCAATCATACTGTGATAGCAGAAGGGAAGTGGGGAGCCTGTTCTCAATCATACTGTGACAGCAGAAGGGAAGACTGTTCTCAATCATACTGTGACAGCAGAAGGGAAGACTGTTCTCAACCATACTGTGACAGCAGAAGGGAAGACTGTTCTCAATCATACTGTGATAGCAGAAGGGAAGCGGGGAGCCTGTTCTCAATCATACTGTGATAGCAGAAGGGAAGCGGGGAGCCTGTTCTCAATCATACTGTGACAGCAGAAGGGAAGTGGGGAGCCTGTTCTCAATCATACTGTGACAGCAGAAGGGAAGCCTGTTCTCAATCATACTGTGATAGCAGAAGGGAAGCCTGTTCTCAATCATACTGTGATAGCAGAAGGGAAGTGGGGAGCCTGTTCTCAATCATACTGTGATCATAGTTTTCTCAATCATACTGTGATAGCAGAAGGGAAGACTGTTCTCAATCATACTGTGACAGCAGAAGGGAAGCGGGAGCCTGTTCTCAATCATACTGTGACAGCAGAAGGGAAGCAGGGAGCCTGTTCTCAATCATACTGTGACAGCAGAAGGGAAGTGGGGAGCCTGTTCTCAATCATACTGTGATAGCAGAAGGGAAGTGGGGCCTGTTCTCAATCATACTGTGATAGCAGAAGGGAAGCGGGGAGACTGTTCTCAATCATACTGTGATAGCAGAAGGGAAGTGGGGAGCCTGTTCTCAATCATACTGTGATAGCAGAAGGGAAGTGGGGAGCCTGTTCTCAATCATACTGTGATAGCAGAAGGGAAGCGGGGAGACTGTTCTCAATCATACTGTGATAGCAGAAGGGAAGTGGGGAGCCTGTTCTCAATCATACTGTGATAGCAGAAGGGAAGCGGGGAGACTGTTCTCAATCATACTGTGATAGCAGAAGGGAAGTGGGGAGCCTGTTCTCAATCATACTGTGACAGCAGGAGAAGAGTGGAGCACCTGTTCTAAACCTAAGCCTACATCAACACTTTTATTTTATCAAAGGCATATGTCACTGGATTTGGTCAAAACATCCAACGAGATCAAAGTTTCATTTTTTATATCGTTCAGCATTCTCAAATACGAGAGCGTGTGTGTGTGCGCACACATGCATGCATGACAGAGACAGAGGGACAGAGAGAGAGAGACAGAGACAGAGAGAGAGAGAGAGACAGAGACAGAGAGATACAGACAGAATGTGTATGTGTGCAGGTGCACACAAGCATGTTGCCATTACTTGTTTTCTTTCAAGTTACCTTGTTTTGATTCTTTTTCTTTATTTACAAACTTTTGTGTTTCAGTGATCTAAATACATAGGTGCATATCCACAAATAAAAGCATCTGCATCTAAGCTAATATTCATTAAAAACATTAAGTACTTAAAGTTTAGTACATGCACCATGACATAAATACATACTTTCCTGAATGCACATGTAAGCCAAACAAGGACCAATTCTGATCGGAAACTAATAACGTCAGAAGGGGGCAATCAATGCTAATGAATACCAATCATATTGACCTCAATAACGTCTCAAACTTTTATGACCAATAAGATTGGAAGATAACTCTGACCTGGCCCTGAACAGCCATTTTAACTTAACAATAGATGAGGTTCCATCCAAAGATAGCATTGTCATACTGTAAGTCTTACTTTAGATAACAGGCAACAAACATGTGGTGTAAGTAACAACAGGCACTTTGGTGTAAACAACAATCAAGGTTGATGTAATCACAGCATCAGGGTTACAATGATGTCATGCACTGTTCAGTGTTTTCTTTTGCAGTGATTGTGTTGGTAACTTTATCAGGGGTTACAATGATGTGATGCACTGTTCAGTGTTTTCTTTTGCAGTGATTGTGTTGGTAACTTTATCAGGGGTTACAATGATGTCATGCACTGTTCAGTGTTTTCTTTTGCAGTGATTGTGTTGGTAACTTTATCAGGGGTTACAATGATGTGATGCACTGTTCAGTGTTTTCTTTTGCAGTGATTGTGTTGGTAACTTTATCAGGGGTTACAATGATGTCATGCACTGTTCAGTGTTTTCTTTTGCAGTGATTGTGTTGGTACCTGAAGTTTCACAGTGAGGTGAATGCAGGCAGTAACTTAAAACAAGTTTTAAAATAATTCTTACAATCTTAGCAAGTCTGCCAAACAACAAGGACAAACAAATTACAAGAAAAAACATGCAAGGAACTGTTAGAACTGGTATGATTAACTTTGGCAAAGGCAAAATGGGTCAAACGAAAATTATAGCCAAATCATTGTGATCAGCTTAAGTCTTGTGCAGTGAAGTTCACTGTGTGTTCACTGTGAACACAATGGTAAACTTTCCCATCGCAAACATTTAGTCCAACAGAAAATCAAATCAGAACAACAACAACAAAAAACACCTGGTGGCTGATATTTCTGTCAGGATTCTGTCAGCTGAACCAGTAAAACACTGATAATTATTGGTAAATGTGAACCCTGATAAAGTCTTCAAGCAGAAAATGAATTTTGTTTCTCTGCTGCTCATCGTCCATCTTATGTGCTTGAAAGAAAATAGTGGCTTGAAAGAAAATAGTCAAAAAAGCTGGATTCACAGTAAATGGAAACAAAATGTCCAAATCTGTGTTGATTA
Organism: Conus ventricosus; assembly: GCA_018398815.1. Lineage (NCBI taxonomy): Eukaryota > Metazoa > Mollusca > Gastropoda > Neogastropoda > Conidae > Conus > Conus ventricosus. The sequence continues at coordinate 1,013,096 of CM031604.1, read as the reverse complement.
AAAAAAAAAGTTGTGCTGATTTGGAATGTTATGAAATGACCACAAAATACTGGGTGAATTTTTATGTGTTATATTTACAGCAATCTCTGATCATAATTACTTCGACAGTAAAAACATTTGACATTAAAAAGAACTTCACATGACATCATTATTCGCCAGTAATTCATTACTTTCAGCTTCAAACATGTGATTTTTACATTGTTTATATATGACTAAAGAGTTAACATCAGACCCGTCTACCTGAAATTGCTCGACTTTCTCAACAAAGATTAAAAAAACATGTTCCCGAAGACAGTGTATTTAGGACACTTCTTTGCTCTTAAGAAAATAAATAAGGTCAGTCAAAGTTGAAGGGAATCTCTTGCTGACCAATACTGAAGGACACCACTGATTTGAATGCCCTATGTGAAGCCAATCACTGCTTTGCTGACCAATACTGAAGGACACCACTGATTTGAATGCCCTATGTGATGCCAATCACTGCTTGCTGAAGGACACCACTGGTTTGAATGCCCTATGTGAAGCCAATCACTGCTTGCTGAAGGACACCACTGGTTTGAATGCCCTATGTGAAGCCAATCACTGCTTGCTGAAGGACACCACTGATTTGAATGCTCTATGTGAAGCCAATCACAGCTTGCTCCTTCTGCTGGCAGCTATCACACATTGACTGGAACAGTGGAGGCCTCCCTCCTCTCCCATCACACACACATGAGGGGGGAGGAACAGTTTCTCTCTGGCATGACCTCACAGCCTAAGATGCTCATTCCACCAAGAGCTAATTCAGTTCACCTCTGTGTGTGTGTGTGTGTGTGTGTGTGTGTGTGTGTGTGTGTGTGTGTGTGTGTGTGTGTGTATGCGCTGAGACAAAGAGCTCTGAATGTCAAATTTTGAAGTGAAGGTTGGTGTTCGGGGAGGGGGGCTGAGATGGAAGTGTTTGCAGACATAGCCTACAGAAGGAGATAAGGGGAGGGGATGAGTAGCCCCCCCCCCCCCCCCCTAGTGGGGGGGGGGGGGAGAGGGGGGGGGGGGCAGCCAGCTTGAAAGAAAAGTTCTGATCTTTGTCCAAAGTTTCTGCTCATCATCTCATGTATGCATAGCACATGTAAAGAGTCTGGACAAGCCATTTTTATGTCATGTTTTTGCTTGCCAATAATCAGTTCATTTTTAAAATTTCACACAGACAACCACAACCAGAAAACATGTGTCAGAACCCTTTCTTCAGTTTACAATCCCCACAAAAAAACCGAGATCACTTACTCCTTAACATAAGCCGATAAAGATCCATGAAAGGTCCATTACTGGTGTTGAGTAACTCTCTTGTTGCCTTGTATTTATTTCAAGACTGAATCCTAGTATGCAGGGACATCACGGCATTTGTCGTGGCCGCAGCTGAGAGGGGGAGAGTCAAGTAAGAGTGGGGCTTGAACCTCACACACACAAACAGGCACGCACACACAAACACTAAAGTCAATCTGAAAGAACTACTTGATAGTGTCATTTACCTTGGTATGTGAAATCATCAACACATACCAGACATGCATGAGACTGTAAAGAAGATAAACAAGCTCTCAGCTTTTTCATACTTTCAGTTTTAAGTCCCTCCCACAATTCACTGTGCTTTGACTTTCCTGAAAACAAATCAGGCTTGCTTTATAAATGCAACATGGGCAACATGGGCTATTCAGCAAGTGAAGGACTGCAACTTTTCAACAGCACATGTCAATACCAAGAATACATACAAGCTCGCTCGTTTGTCTTGTTTGTGTCCTTACTCATTTCCTAAATCTATTTTCAACTGAAGGGTAAAACTAAAAGAGCCTGATGAGTAAGAGGCTGCTTGCAATATATCATCATCAGCTACACATAATTGCAAGGGATAAATAAAACTGTTTGATGTAAATGTAAACATAATGTATGTGAGAGAGAAAGAGACTGTGTGTGTGTAAGTGTGAGTGTGAGTGCGTGCGCGCATGTGTGGGTGTAGGTGTGTGAGAGACAGACAGTGTGTGTGTTTGTGGGAGTGTGTGTGTGTGTTTTGTGTGTGAGAGAGAGATATGGTCAGGTCAGGTCAGGTCAGGTAATTAGGACACTAGGCCTCGCGGCCTCTCAACTGTCCTTTCATTTTAATTTGGATGTTCAACATGGCTGAGTACTTACAAGCCAATGTGCTCTCTATTCAATTCCGTATTTAAATTTTGACATAATTTTTTGGATAAGAGAGAGAGAGAGCAAGTGCGTTAGAGACAGCATATGTGTGTGTGTGTGTGTGTATGTACAGGGTTCCTACAGACTTCCAAGAACAAAATTCAAGGAGTAAAAATTGAAAACAGAAACGGCAGTTTGATTTTTCTGTGTTAAGGTTGATGAAAAAAAAAATTACTTACAATTTTTTTTGTACAAAGAAAACAAAAAACTTTGTTTTAAAATATTTTTTTCATCAACCTAAACAGAGAAAAGTCAAACTGCCATTTCTTTTTTTCCAGTTTTTATCAGAGTGAGTGTTGCCAGTACACCACACATTAGAACATTAACAAACTCAGACTCTTTGTATTAAATGCCAAAACACTAAAATCAGCAAAAATATGTCCATTTGTAAGAGAACATACAGACTATGCATGGTGTGTATGAGACTGGTTGGAGTAAAAAAAGTATTTAAAAAAAAAAAACTAGTTAAAAAAAAAGTTGACAAAGGTCGCGAGCGTTAATACCAAGGGAGGTAATTTGATCAAAATTGATGAAGTTACAAATTACCTCCCTTGGTAATCGTCTGCTAAACCTCCGGCCAGAGGAAAATATCTTAAAACTGCGATCATTGTGCGTGATTTAATTTCTGTTTTTATTCCTATTTCAATGTTTTTGTAAAGAAACTTCAAAGCAAAATTCGACATCATGAAAAAGTTTGCACATCTTTTACAAAATTCCAGGACTTTTCCAGACCCATGGCCACAAATTACAAAATTCCAAGACTTTTCCAGCCCTGGAAATGGTTTTTTCATTTTTCCATACTTTTTCCAGACTTCCAGGACTCTGTTCGAACCCTGCATGAGGTTACTGGCATGTGCTGTGGTGTGTGAGTAAGACTAAGAGGCAGTGATGTCACCATGATCAAGCAACCTAACAATCCTTTTTTTCCAAGTAAAGTCAACCAACCATAAGTATGCTGTCAACAAAACAAGTCTTCAGACTCTAATTTTTCTTCTTCATCCAAAGAGAGACTTAAACAAAGTTTTCCATTATTATGACACTTACACAAAGCAGACCCAACCCCTTCAAATAAAGATCTGTTGATCAATTCACTGTGCGTGTGTGTGAAGCGCTAAAATGTCAATGAACTTGCGAACTTGGAAACCACAATGTCCTGTTCCATATTATCTTGGGAACAAAGAAGAACTGATGCTTTGTACAGAGCGGGATTGTTGATCATGTATATATACAGGGATGTAGTTAGGCACTCACTCTTAACAAATCACCAAACTATTTTCAAATGACCCAAAAAGTTGTGTTCCAGTTGGTCTATGGGCTGTAGCGAAAATCTATTGACAATCAGAACCAACCGTCTTATTTTATCTGATGCGAAGGAAAGTCAGAAATTATTGGATTCGCAGGATTCAGGTTCACAACTTTATATAAATGAATAGCACAGCCATAGGTAACCCGCAAACATTGTTTTCAGAAAGTTCCTCTCCTTGTCATTTGCCAAATTTCTAACTTTCCATTATTTTGTTTTTGAGATTACTTTTTTGATAATCATATTGCTCAATTTCAATCAGAAGTCAAAGAACAGCCACACAAACCAAAGACACCAAGCCTAATAGTAGGCTGGTCAATCATTCAGGGCAATATGGAGTATCAAAAACTACATAAAGGCAGAATATGATGTGGGGTGAATGTGTGTTGGGAGGTGGGAGGTGGGGGTCAGGGTTAGAACTAGTTCTAATGAAGTGTTAACATCGCATTGAACTGATCAACTATATGGGGGGTGGGGGTGGGGGTTAGAACAAGAACAAAGTGTTTAACATTGCATTGATCAACTTTACTATTGTGTGTCAATTCTTTTTCTGATGATTGTTTGCTTAAGACTCAAAGACAGGTTCCAAATACACGCCAGAAAATACTGTACTTGGTCTTAAGAATCATGAAACTTTAGGCCAAACAGCAAGATGTTGAATTTTCTCAAGAGCTAAAACTCTTCACTGTTAATAAATTATGTTCATTAGACCTACCCTCTCTCTCTCTCTCACTAGTCACAATCTCTCTCTCTCTCTCTCTCTCTTTGCCCAAAGATGTACCAATAACTGTTCTGTGTAAATGTTTCATTTTCCTTATCAGTTCTTCCTTTTCTTCCACCCCCCCCCCCTCCTCTCATTCTCAATTGTCCCCCATCCCACCCCATCCCACTCCCACCCCCACCGTCTCCCACACCTTCTGTCGGTGTTCTCTCTGTACATAGATTTTGTATCCTTTTGTATTTTCATATGTCATATTTAAGAGTGATTTTCCATTATTTTATATTAATCAAATTCAATTTTTTTTTCTTCTTTTTTTTTTCTTTTCCTTTCTTAAATTTCTTTTGGCCCCAGAGGGCTGGATGTAAAAAAGCAGTGATGCTTATTCCATTACCCTCTGAAAATAAAAATTCGTTCGTTCGTTCGTTCTCTCTCTCTCTCTCTCTCTCTCTCTCTCTCTCTCTCTCTCACACACACACACAGACATACATACACACACATACACAGTGACACACACACACACACACACACACACACACACACACACACACATTACCTTGCTGAAAACTAGCATCTAACTTACTAACAATAATACTAGATGTCTGGACACAAATGATGCTCTATTCAATTTATAAAACTAGTCTACACCACACACACCTTCCTCCTTAGTTCTTAACACAATTCTGTCTCTCTCTCTCTCTCTCTCTCTCTCTCTCTCTCTCTCTCTCTCTCTAAAAAGGACAGTCTTTCGAATGGAAAGGAAGGTGTGGAAGTGTGGAGAAAAGCTTTGGGGAGGGCTTGAAAATGGAATTCGCTATCTCGTCTTTCTCCAATAGATAGCTCTATACGCCCCCAATAGCCATATATCTAGACTGTCCTGCATGCAATGGTTGGACTGTGGGTATGGTAAAATAAGCTTCTTCACATATTTCAATCATCGTAAATATGAAATACCAAACTAGATTGGCTTCATTCATGATTCAACCTGACAACAAAGGCCTCGAAAACTAAGGGGTTTTCCGTTCATAATTTTTCCACTTAGGCCCTAATTCGGTTAAATTACTTGAACTAAAATTAGTGAAGAAAAACAAACAAAAGACCTAATACACGTCTTACACCATGGCTGTACCATCACTAATTACACACGTGTACATACAATTCCCATTTATATACCGTGAGACAACATCTGGCCAGAACATATAAATGAGAAATTTTGTTTTGCAAAGTCACAAGTGTTCGTGTTTGTTTTTGGACAAGGTGAAGGTGGTTGCTAATTTTAAACAAAAACAAACTAGAATCAGGGGGGAAAGCGAAGGGTTAGAACATAACCAACTGAGACGATTAAAACAATAGCTGGTACTCACATGAACTAACGATTCGTGTCCTTTCATTTTCGGGACATCTTGATCTTTGAAGCCCACAGAACAGGACCGGAAATGTCTACTATCAAGTCCAATGGCGGATGGTTGAACAATCACTACACACGTGTCGTCACCGTTAACCGTCAGCAGAATGTGATGACGTTGCACACAAAGATAAACCAACAACTGATTGTTGTGAGGCAACATATAACGGTGTAACAACTGACTGTTGTCAACTAATATATCACAATGTACAATTTGTGACTGGTTAAAACACCAACGACACCAGCAACAACCTGCAACAATTTCTTTTTCTTTGCTGGATCTTGTCTTCCATTATTAAACAAAAATCATAATTATCACTGTTTTCACCACTGTCGTTGTACTTGTTGCCATCAGTGAAGTTTCACAATAAAACAAGCCCTTTCTTGACTGAACAACTGCCACTATTCTACTCGTTCCGTAACACAGCACGAAAGCGAGCTTCTCCTTTAAGTAGGCGTTACCGCGTGCGCGGGACGAGTCCACATACGTCATCCGAGTCACGGCTGGGCCATTACGTGCAGGGGTTAGGCAACACCCCGCTAAGCACATGACTGAATTGAAGCGAAGATATATCGAACAAAGAACTGGAAAGAAGGAAGTTCGAATAAACTCAAAGCCCCAGTCGGGCCACGCAGTTGATTTCTGCCTGGCTACAAATATCAGTGGTCAACGCCGCACACACTAGGCCTACCTCCAGTGTGTGTATGCGCGTGACGGTGTAACTTGAACTAGACGATGTTTGAGGTCTTCAATGAGGTCAAGTTCATCGATCCGTGTGGGTTATACGGCTAGTATACTATGTGTCTCGCTCTGTGTGTGTGTGTGTGTGTGCGTGTGTGTGTGTGTGTGTGTGTGTGTGTGTGTGTGTGTGTGTGTGTGTGTGATTTTGTCTGTGTGTGCATGCACTTCTTCAGTTTCAATTCAGATCATGTAAATTTCCGAAAGAATACAGTCTTCCGGACACTTGGTACTGGCCTGTGTTTGTTCACCAGCGGATTAACAGCGAAGGGTAGTAAAAGATACTACATCAGCAAACATGGTGCTCACCATCGGAAAAGACTAGTCCTCCTATATCTAACCCTTCTTCTGATCCTTTTCTCCTATGCCCCAGAGCCAAACCCAGGACCCTCCCATACCTCTGACCCAAATGAAAGCCACTATCCTTGCGGAACTTGCGACGCCACTGTTGGCTGGACTGAAAATGCTGTGGCCTGCGATACCTGTGGAATGTGGTTTCATGCGCGCTGTCAGAGTATTCCTTCTCTCAGCTATGATAAGCTTCATCAAGAGAACGTGTCCTGGCACTGTGCTATCTGTGGCAACCCAAACAGCCTGACAGTGTTTGATCTTCACGGTGTTGACTGGCCCAGCAGCAGCAATTCACAGCTTGAAGAGGATAGAAACTCGGTTGCAGACAGTTCGTGTAGTACACCGACCGAAACAAGCTTCCAACCGCAGCATGCCTCTACTCCCACCAGAGCAAGTCAGCAGAATAAATGGAAAGACAGGCCCCAGCGCATTATAAACGTCAATTTCCAATCTTCAGTGGGAAAAAGAGCGAATACGCAATACCTGGTTGATGACGTGAAGCCGGATATCTTGTTGGGCACTGAGACGTGGCTGAATGACACTATTACTGACAGTGAGATCTTGCCGGATTTCTACACTGTTTACCGTAGAGACAGGGGTAGGCTAGGCGGTGGAGTATTATAGCAGTACGAAACAACCTGAAGAGCTTCCTTGTGCCTGAGTTGACTACCAACTGCGAAATAGTATGGGTGGGGGTGAAGCTGCATGGCAGGAAGACCCTATTACTTGTGCTCCTACTATCGCCCCAACGTCGCCGATGAAATTAGCTTAATTCGGTTGAAGGAGTCACTCGACAGAGCTGCAGGGATCCCCAATGCCCATTTCCTGATAGGGGGGGATTTTAACTTCCCTGACCTTGACTGGCCCACCATGACTCTCAAACCCAGAGCCGCCCAGTCTCGCCTCCATAACAGTTTTCCTCGACATCATCAGTGATCATGGACTTGAACAATTGGTCATGGAGCCCACCCGCTTGACAACACGCTTGACCTCTTCCTTACCAACTGCCCCCACCTTGTTACATGAGTGAGAGTGTTACCTGGCATTTTTGACCACCAAGTCCCTTACTGTGAACTCAGTCTCACAACCCAGAGGATAAAACAAATGCCAAGACTTATTCCCCTCTATAACAAGGCTGACTGGGTGAACATGACGAAGGCATTGACAGACCTCCAAGCAGAACTAGTGAGTGATGCAGTCAACCTCACTACTGAACAGCTGTGGATCAGGTTTAGAGACACCCTCTCCAATGCAGTAAAATCCTTCGTTCCCCATAAAGTAGCGCGGCAAAGGGATAGCAAGCCATGGATCACCTCTGAGATACGTAAACTGGTGAATAGGCGCCACCGTATCTATAGGAAGATGAAAAAGCAGGGATCAGAGGAACTGAAGATGGAGTGTAGGCGCCTACGTAGGTTGATACAGCGCAAGATTCGCCGGGCCTATTGGGACTATGTCAACAAGACTATCATCAGCGACCCAGAGCAGCTGAAGGTCCCTACTCTCTGAAACGCTTCTGGACATTCATCAAACACCAGCGCTCCTCCAAATCCGGTGTCTCCCCTCTGAAGGTGAATGGACGACTCGTGACAGAACCCAAGGCGCAAGCAGAAGTCCTTAACAATCAGTTCCAGTCCGTCTTCAGTGAAGGAAATGAATACACAGTTGACGAGTTCCGCGCCAAGTGTCAGATGAGTGAAGTCCATTTGTCTACGGTGCTCAGTGACCTCGCTATCTCAGAAGAGGGCATCCGGAAAATCCTTGTCAATTTGAATCCCTACAAAGCCTGCGGTCCTGACCTAATCAGTCCACGAATCCTGAAGGAGCTGGCCTCGGAGATTGCACCAATCCTGACAACCATCTTCCTGTCATCGATCAATACAGGCATGGTACCATCTGATTGGAGACTTGCGAACGTTACTCCAGTCTTCAAGAAGGGAGAGCACTATGAACCATCAAACTATCGCCCAGTGTCTCTCACAAGCGTGCCATGTAAGATCTTAGAACATGTCATTGTCAGTGCTCTCATGAAACACCCTCGAGTCCAACAAAATCCTCCGACCGGAACAGCATGTTTTCGCAAATCAAGATCATGTGAAACTCAGCTGCTGGACTTGATGGAAGAACTAAGTGAGAACATGGAGCAGGGAAACCAGGCAGACATTGTGATCTTAGACTTCGCCAAGGCATCGATCGAGTTAAACCACAGTCTTCTGCTCCATAAGCTAAACCACTATGGAGTTCGAGGCAAAGTTCACCAGTGGTTCAGGGCCTTCCTCAGTGATCGGCGACAGGCAGTTGTGGTGAATGGCGAAACTTCAGGCGTTATCAGTGTCCGTTCAGGAGTACCACAAGGTTCAGTTTTTGGACCAGCTTTGTTTCTGGCATATATCAATGACTTACCGGAGCAACTCAACTCACTGACCCGCCTGTTTGCAAATGACACTGCTGCCTACCGCCTTTCTGCTACAGACCTTGACCAACAGCAGCTGCAACAAGACCTCCAACATTTGGAAAGCTGGGAGCGAAGCTGGGACATGGCTTTCCATCCGGGGAAGTGCTCAGTCTTGCCTGTCACCCGCAAAAGAACTACTGCTGAGTTCGACTACCATCTGCACGGAGAAAAAATTGGTAAACGCCACCGCTGCCAAATATCTTGGGGTCACCATCTGTAAAGATTTGAACTGGGACCAGCACATCAACTCCATCTGTGCCAAAGCCAATAAGACCCTCGGCTTTCTCAGGCGAAACATTAAGATCAGTTCCACCCAGATTAAAGAAACCGCTTACAAGACTTTGGTCCGACCTATTCTGGAATACGCTTGCACTGTGTGGGATCCGTACACGCAGCGAAACATCGAGAAGATTGAGGCCGTACAAGGAGGGCCGCTCGGTTTGTTGTGAACAGGTATCACAACACGTCAAGTGTCACCGCAATGATAAACAGGCTGGAGTGGCCCTCCCTTCAGAACCACAGGAAAGAGGCAAGGCTGGCGATGCTTCGCAAGATCTTGTGTGGCCAGCTGTCGTCCCCATATGTAAGGACAAGTTGACACCAGCTCCTGCCAGGCAGAGAAGAGGTCACACACAGCACTCAGCCTCATACAGTGCAGGACACAATACCGACAACATGCGTTTCTCCCAAGGACCATCCGGGATTGGAACGACCTGTCAGAGACGATGATGGATGGAACCCCAGGCGCCTTTGGGTCAGGGGTTCCACACAACTAAACCTGAAATGACAAATCTTAGTTAGATAGTATAAGTAGGATTAGGTTGAACCCCATCCCACCCTTCCTTAGCAAATTTTTTTTTTTTTTTTTGAGGGGGGGGGGCGGGTTCACTCTCAGAGAGAATTTGGATCAGCTAGTCTGGAGCCTGTCTCCGGATGAAGAGCGAAAAGTAGTAGCCTGCTGATAAAACCCACATAGTAGGTATCTCTCCTGTCATTTAAATGCATCAGTTGCCCTTGTTTTTTCTCACTATCTTAGGTCTTTATCTTTCTATCCTGGCCTTTCTAACTCAGCACAACCTCCATAGTACGGCATAATAATCAGCTTGTTGATTGGGGCCGTCAATTGGATGATGATGATGATGCTTAAACAGCGACGGTGCTTGTGCGTGTTTGTATATGTGCATGTGCAAATACACGAAAGCACGTGCACATTTATGCAGTTTACGGCCCGAGAGTGCTGCCCAGTGCCCGCAGACTTGCCGCGTGCCTGCTTGCATCCAACAGACACTGCATGTGTGAATGTGAGAACAGTATATCAGCGTGAAACGTCAATTCACAGGGTTGTAATTCATGCTCGTGTTAACAAAATGTGAGACCAAAAACATCTTAAACACGACGTCACTGGACATCTTACCAGTACGTACACACACCACACACACACACACACACACACACACACACACACACACACACACACACACCTCTCTCTCTCTCTCTCTCCTCTCTCCTCTCTCTCTCCTCTCTCTCTCTCTCTCTCTCTCTCAGAGAACTAATAAATGCCGACACTAGCTCATCCGCCCTCAACCAGTTTCGGGCGGCTGACCCTAGTGTCGGCATTTATTAGTTCTCTTCTAACAAGGTTACTGTGAATGTTGACAAAGACAAACTAACAGTACTCGACTTTATTTTCATTAAGTATGTTGATTTTATTGCGTTTTACTCTGTTGGTGAAGTGCTACCAGAAGGATTAATAAGAACATTTTTACAAAATTAATTTGATTAAAAATGGAGGTTCAACAGTTTAGGTTAAAGCAAATAACTGAACTTCAAAAGGAAATAGAAAGCGACTTGGATAAGTATAGGTTACTATAAAGAAATATGCTAAAGCTTTAAAACACTCTTTCTTATGTAATTACTGGCTCATCAGCTGTAGCTGGCGCAAGTGCTGGGTCTAGTGTTGCTGTTTTAGCCACTGGGGTTGGGCGCCAGTCTCTTTAGCATTAGGGAGTCTTGGGTTAGGGTTAGGCGCCATTTCTATGATTGTAAGTGCTGTTTTAAAAAAAAATTAACTCCTAAATTACAAAATCACACTGGCATTGTTGTCCTAGCAGCAGCAAAACTTTGTCCATTAAAATCAAGAATAAGCAAATCATTACAAGATGAAAACATTACAGACGAAGAATTTCAGAAGCTTATGGCTGATGGTGAGGATTATAGACGGCAAAAAAATAACGATTATCTACAAACAAACATACTGTGTAGGATTATCCGTTTTCAATACTAATTTACAAAACTTTTCAGATTTTAGTTTTTGCTTAATCCTATGTTTTTCCTGATCATTTTCAATAACATCATTTTCGCGCATACATTCATCAAATGCGTCTCTGTCTTTCATGTGAATAAAACTACAGTCTTTAACTGTTCTCTAAAGTCTTTTAAAACGGAGTTATATTTTTGACATAAAATCCACACACACTTATCCCAGCATGTCTTCCACTGAAAGCCAGTTTTGACAAAGTGTTTCTCTTTTAACTGTCTCTTTCTGCCGAACAGTCATCTATAATAAATAGTGTCTGCGTTCCCTCAAACAATTTATAAAAGTATTCTAAACACTCGCTCAGTTTATTGCTGGGATCAACTAAATATATTTTATCATCTGCCCATATAAACCTTTCTATCATTATATGCTTTGTTCCATTTAAGTGTTGGGCAGAAAATTACTATATGATCAAAATTATAACGATAAACTGGTTTGTAATAGGTTGAGGACAAATATTGTTTTTCCACAGCCAGTCTGCCCACAAAATCAATGAGCAATGAGGGGATTTTATCATAAAGTTTAACATCGGCATTGACACCAAAGTCGTCTGCTCCATAGTTTTATAACATAATTTAATCTAATCCAGTTATTATTTTTATCATACCTCTCCGTCAAAACTTGTTCAGTATAATAAAACCCTATGAGGCCTAAATGTGTAAGATTAATCCAATTCAGTTCTGTAAGATTGTTTCTATTTAGACTAATATTGATTTTTTTGCTTGTTGTTATGACCTTAATATCCTCACCTTGTGAAGAATGACGACGGTAACTTTAAGTTTTTCAACATCTAAGTTTTACCAGCTAATTAGAATTCCTTTTAAAAGGACGTCACTGACGCCCACAGCTCCATTTCTCTCCTCATCTTTTAAGACAGAAATTTCAAATATCATTGTGAACGTGGTCTCCTAATTCATTTGTGGAAAGAACTGTAATTTGTAGAAGCGTCCTTTAAAACCGTTTCTCTTCTGTGGAGGATGTACTGTTTATTCCCATACGGCGTTATTTCAATCTCTTTCCGACTATTGTCCTCTGGCATAAGACTTACATGTAAAGGACCTGAGTTGAATGCTTTTCTGAAACTTTTTTGACGGCTAAAAAATGTAAATGGGCTTATGAATTCAAATTTTATGTCCCATTCTAAATTATGGTTCTAAGTGCCATTTGAGGTCAGTTTTCGAACTATTTTATATTCATACTGGCCAACATTATTTGCTTCTAGATTGCGCAGTTGTTCTAGTTTAGGAAACTTTTTGTTGTCGCCAACCTCTTTGCGTTTATAATCACCATCTTTAGTGTACTCAAAACCATACAAAGCGCCTATCTCACCGTTCTGTTCAAAGTCCGCAACATCTGCAAGGTCTTTTAATTCTAAGGTTATACACCTTACAGATGCTAATGTAACTCCTGATTCTTCTGGTCCACGCGACATTATTTTTTAGAACAACGTATTATTTTATTTCTAAAACAATGTGCAGGTTATCACATTTTACGACTTTCCCTGTTTTGTCTGTGATTTTTACATTAAATGATCCGACCTTTCCGCAAGTTAATCTTTTAAACTGTAAATTAGGGAATTGTATAATTTCATAATCGCAATATGCAGCTTTCCCTGATGGAAGAGCTCTTAAGACAGTTGAGGGCTTTCCATCATATAAGTTTTCATCAGTGCTCAGCTCATCCAAATGAACATAGAGTAATGAATGTAATGCAGATCGAGCGGACTTTCCCCCTCATAAGTAGTTTTGTCTGGTGTAACTCTAAATCTATGATTGTCAGCTGCAAAGCCTAACATTTTTAGCTAGCTCTTTATCAAAATAGTAACCTACTTCTTCTTCAGGCTTGAATGTTAACATTGTTTTTTAGATTTGCATTGTTAAGTTTGAGAGTAATGTCGAAGTTACTCATTGCTTCTTTTAGTGAGCAAGACCGTAATAACCATCAGGTATTGTTAACTGGCTAACTTTGGTCCCTGATTTGTCAACTTTTAGAATCGTATTATTATTCTTGGATTTAGTAATATTAAACCATACGACTTTGTAAAAAAATTTTATGGAGTGCAACCCTTCGGGTTCCGCATTCATTATCAATAACATACTCTAAAAACGAAGGACTGTCTTGAGTTGTTATTGTTACAAACATTTTTTAAACAAATTAAAAATTGAGTGCATCAAATATACTAATGCAAAATATTCTGTTGGGCCGAACTACAATCTTAAAAATATAACAACTGACGCCCTTGTCATTTCTGTGACCCAGACTGACACCTTTCAAGTAAAGGTGAGTACGCATTAAACAGATATCTTAAACCCTCCTATTAAAAAAGACTACATCGCGAAAGTGTGGTTCAGTCATCCGATGCAGTTTTATCAGAACCAGTTAAACTTTGCTGTGTTTTGTGCATCAACTGGGTGTGGAGTATCGTATGCTGATCATTTAAATCATCCTGATCCTTTGGTGAGGTCAGTGTATAGATTTCATTTCTATTACACCTTCAGACGTATTTTGACTGAACTGCAAGCACCATTACCAAATGACAAACCGTTTAATCCATTCAGCAACAGAATAGACATGAAGGCTTTTGAAAGGATCTGTAACGAATTCAATATTAATGTTAAGACAGACTTTAGACAAAAGTTGGACCGCAATCATGGCCTAGGCACCCCTTATTTTTGGGGCGTGCACAGAAAGTATAACTATGACTGGGATCCTCCTTATACATCTTTCTCTTCAGGCACAGGTGTTCATCTTGGGTCCATAGAGCAAGAGCATAAAACAGCGTGGACAACATTTATTTTAGACACTTCTAAGGGCCTAACTAGAGCGGGAATAGAACGAATAAACGACTCTATTCGTACTTACGTTGGTGTTTGCTAGGTTCGCAAGCACAGACAAGATCGAGCATAACTGATCCTTCTACTGGCTTTGACGCACAGAAAACAGTACTTGGCAAATTTAGAGGACGCCATTAATTCTACAGTTGATTTGCCTTCAAGTATTAAAAGGTACCAAAATGCTTTACAATTCGCAAGATCGAAAGTAGACTTTGCCGTTGGCACCGGTCTATATATGCTACCTTCTGACCTCAGACTTCAGGTAGGAACAATAATAAACTACAATAATGAAATTCTTGTTGCAGGAAATGAACAGAAGGTTGGACAAAACGACATAAAATTCTGAGCCGGTAATATTACAAACAATAAACAAACAAGCCGACCCCCCAAGAATAAGTAATCCAATCCCAAAGGCCCAAAGCCCAAAGGTCATTGAAGACTCAGGCGAAAAAAAATAATGACCATGAATATGAAAAGGCGGCACTTGTTTTTGGATTAACTGGCCTAGGATTACTTGGTCTTTATCTTACTAAAAAGTAACCCAACTATTAAGACAACTAATGCCCATAAGTGCTCAGCCATAAAGCCAACTACTTTGCTTGCAGCAGACAAAAGCCAGCTAACGACACTCCCTAATATACCAGGTAAAGAGTCTATAGCTTTACTGGCTAATTTTTTTAATAAACCCGCAAGATGGTCAAGTTGTTTTTTTTACCCATGATTTTATCAGGTGGCGATGGAGGCGATGGTGGTGGAGGCACAGGACTTTGACCACCGCCACCTGTAATAGCCATCACCAGTGTACTTATTGCAAATCCTAAGGCTGTTATAACGCTCGCTAATGTGAATCCTTGCTCTCTAAACAGTGTTCTTATTCGTTCTGCTAGTGTTTGTGTCTTCATATAAAATTCTTTGGATAGTTTCTCTTATTCTGCTCACTTGAGTTCGTAATTGTTCTCGGTTATTAGACGCCGCTTCTAGTCTTGTTAATCTCAGGTCTTCAAGATTATTTAGTCTTTGTGTTATTCTTTTTTTAACACCAGGCCCTAAGTTGTCGTCATCAGCCTTAGCGAGTTTTTCTTTTTTCTTTTTTTATATGCTCATCTATTTCACCTAGTTTTGCTAAATTGTTTGTTAATTCACCTCTAATGGTTCTCAAAGCATGATCAGGGGCCGCTATTTTTCGCATGGGCAACAGCGGATCGTGGATAGTTTTTGGTACTGTTTCTTCGGAAAAACTGGTTTCTGCTTGCATTACTTCGTCCGCTGTTTGACTTAAATCTTGAAGTTCCATGTTTTGTATTTGGTTATCTGTTGGGAGTTTTTGTAGTGTGTTTTGAAGTTTAGCAACTGCGTGTCCATGTAATTTTGGTTTAGTAATGCAAGGCGATTTCGTTCTTCCGCCCTAAGGTTTTGTTTTAATTGTAGTCATGTTTACAAACTTTGATGAGTTTCGTTTATATGTAAGCTGAAAAACGTTCTTGGTCGGGTCTTTTTCACGTACAAATGGCCACCATCTAATTCAAAATCATTAGGGTCTAAAACTTCAGGAGATTCTAGGCCTAAACTTTTGTAAAATGCTCCAACCCTTTCTTCTGTTAATTCACGCGTATGAGAGCGCCGAGCGATGCTGTGTTAAAGGAGTCATTTCACTCATGTCGTCTCCAGGATCAAAAACATCATAGTCTTCATCTTCAATGCCTGCCATGTTTTTTAAATAATTACTTTTTATTTTGTTTTATAAAAAAATGTCGCAAGCATATGGCTCAATTCTTGACCTGCATAGAAGACTGAAAGAGCCCTTTGGCGTGAAGGGAAATAAGCGGAATATTACTGTCCAAATAATCCATCTACTATTGATTCGGATCAAATTCTTACTGTTAAATTTCCAGACCAGGAGCAGATGAAGTGATTGTGCCAGGCTCTGCGCGTCTTACTTTCAAATAGAACTCGCTTCAACAACAGACCCAAACAGGACAGTTGTGCAGAATCTGGGGCGGGCAATCGTTAAGAAAATTTCTAAAAAAACTTGAGGGGCAAGAAATATTTTCTTTACATAATGCAGACATATTTTTAACCTATTCTGATTTATGGCTAACCGCGAATGAAAGGGCTGATCTTGTGTTTCAAGGAATCGAAAATGAAGAAGCACTAAAACATAGAATAGCGCCTGAAGATGCTAAAGACGGTAAAAAGTATGTAGCTGTAAGTTATGCGTTTGGAAAATCGCTTTTCTATACCCTTAGATTTTGAGTTGTTAAAAGCGCATGCTCCATACTTTCAAGGAGCATTAAAAGACAGATTGTCATATGAACTAACTTTTAATGACTACAAAATATGTTATTATATCTACAGACACCGAAGCAAAGTACAGCATTTCTGACATCTTGTTAGAGTTTGACATTGTTAGCAACCCTCACTTAGCGAGGCTGATCCAGCAACAATATCAGTCAAAATTAGCAATATATTACGAAAGAGTGATTCATCATTCTAAATATCCTAAAAGCAGGGCAGACACTATATGGAATTTTAGTTTTAGTGCCACAGCAAGATTGCTTAAAGGTATTTTATTGCTGTGTGAAGATGAAGAACCATTCAAAAGACAAACTGAAAATTTTATTAATCCTAAAATAACAAAAGTGCAATGTACAATTGAGGGTAGTCCTAACCAAATCTACGCTAGCGGGCTTAAACCTTATCAGCATTTTGATGAAATAAGAAAACTGTTTTGGAGCGGGAGGTGTAGAAATCCGACAGTTGACCTTGTGTCTAAAGATCTACATCTTCACAGTGTTAGACTTGATCATTATTTAACAACGAAATACGGTTTTATGGATTGACCTAAGGTCAACAGAGATAATCAGTTACATGGAAGCGAGAGAACTGTTAGAGACATAATAAACATTCAAATTGATAAAGAAAAAGATGTCGATATAACCGCTTAATGTATATTTGTTTTTAATATATGATGCGCAGCTGAATATTCAAGATAACAGATTAGAAAATATACAATACTAAATTATTTTTTTATTTTTTAAAAAGCATGTCTGTTCAGCATTATCCGAGAGTACCTAGAGAAGAGATAGTAGGCAATTCTGCTGCTATAGAAAACCCCTGACATAAAAAACTTTCAGATTAACCAACATTACACAAATGCAACAAAAACTAGAGCAGGACCTTTCAAAATACAGCAAAACCAAACGAAGGTATTCTGCCGCCTTTAATGCTGTTACATTTGTTAATACTGGAACATCGACTATTAGTGCTGTATCAGCAGGAACGAGTGTTGGTCTCTTAGCAACAGGCGTAGGTGCCCCTGCGGCTTTACCTCTAGGCGATTTGTCTTTAGCTCTCCGCCTGTGCTCATTAGCTGTAAGTACTGCCAGCAAAAAAATAAAAACTAAACTCCAAAAGCACACAGCTATGGTTCAACTAATAACAGCTAAACTTAGTTCCTTCAAACTGACAATAAATAAAGCACTAGCTGACTCAAACATCACGGATGATGAATTTAGTCGTTTACAGGCTGATTTTGATGACTATAAAAAGACAAAAGTTTGATCTTCAAAGAAAGGCACGGGCAAACTTTTCTCACAGCCAGACACAGATCAGATAAAAAAGGAATGTTTAAAAAAAAGTAAACGAGACATTAAACCTGTTCTAAACAGCTCGCATTACTAACCCCAAAGGCGTTAACTTTTGTATGATCCAAGCACAAAAAGGTGTTTAAGACACTTTTGTGATTAACCAACTAGACAAACAATTACAAGATAAACATGCAAGGAACTGTGAGAACTGATGTTACGGTGCAATGCAAACTGTCAAAACGTAAATTATACCAAATCATGTGAGCAGCTTAAGTCCGTGTGCAGGGGAAGCACTGGGTTCACTGGGAATCACAAGGGTAAACTTTCTCCCAGCGCATACATTGAGTCCATCAGAAAAATCAAATCAAACAACAACAACAAAAACACCGGCGTTATGGCCCTGTCATGCGGGCATCCGATCAAGTTAACACTATAATTATGGGAAACGTGAACCTGATAAATCCCTCAACAAAAATATTTGTGGCGCGGCTGCGCAGCGTCCACTTATGTCTTAAAGAAAATGAGTCGTGAAAAAAATAGTCAAAAAGCGGGATTTTCACAGTAATGAAACATAATTCCAAATCTGTGTGGAAAGTAAAAAAAAAAGTTGTGCTGATAGGATTGGCATGAAATGACCTCAAAATACTGGGGAATTTTTATGGTTATATTTACAGCAATCTCTGATCTCATGACTTCGACAGTAAAAACAGGACAGGAAAAAGAACTTCACATGACATCTTGATTCCCAGTATCATACTTCAGCTGCAAACATGTGATGTGACAGTGTTTATATAGGACTAAAATTTACATCAGGACTCCTCTAGGCCTGAATTTGCTCGACTTTCTCAACAAAGATAAAAAAACATGTTCCCGAAGACAGTGTATTTAGAACACTTCTTTACTCTAAGAAAAAAATAAGTCAGTCAAAGTGAATGGAATCTCTTGCGACCAATACTGAAGACACCACGATTTAATCCCGAAGTGAACCTACCATGCTTTGCTGACCAATACTGGGAAACACCACTGATTTAATGCCCTAGTACAGCCTATCACTGCGTGCGAAGGACACCACTGGTAATCCTATTGAACCAATCACTGCTGGCTGAAGGACACATGGTTGAATCCCGATGTGAAGCCAAGCAATCTTTGCTGAAGGACACCACGTGGTATGCTCTATGTGAAGCCAATCACACGCGCCTTCTCTGCAGCGTATCACACATTGACTGGAACAGTGAGGCCCCTCCGCTCCAGCACACACACTAAGAACATTGCCACGCTGCAGGACCTCCACCTAAATCTCATTAGTAAGTCCACCAAGAGCTAATTCAGTTCACTCTGTTGTGTGTGTTGTGTGGTGGGGTTGTTGGTGGGTGTGTGGGTGTGTGTGTATCGCTGAGACAAAAGCGCTGAAATGTCAAATTTGTGAAGGAAGTTGGTTTCGGAGGGGCTGGAGATGAATGGGTTTGCAACATACTTCAGAAGGAAAAGAGGGGATATTCCCCCCCCCCCCCCCCCTATGGGGGGGGAGAGGGGGGCAGCCAGCTTTATAGAAAAGTTCTGATCTTGTCCAAAGTTTCTCCATCAGCTCATTATGCATAGCCACATTAAAAGTCCTGGACAACCTGTTTGTATGCCTGTTGTTGCTGGCAATAATCATTCATTTTTTAAAATTTCACAACGAACAACCACAAACCAAAAGACATGTGTCGAACCCTTTCTTCATGTACAATCCCCACAAAAAAACCGAAGCACTGACGCCTTACATAAGCCGTTAAAGAGCATAAGGAGTTCCATTACTGGTGTGATAACTCCGCTTGTTGCCTTGATTTATTTCATACTGAATCCTAGTATGCAGGGACATCACGGCATTTGCGGGCCAACTGAAGGGGGAATTCATGGAAGGGGCTTGAACCTCACACTCACACACAAACAGCACCACACCAAACACTAAATCATTCAGAAAGAACTACTGATAGTGGCATTTACCTTGTATGTAAATCAGCAACACATACCAGACATGCAGAGACTGTAAAAAAGAAACAAGCTCTCACTTTTCATACGTTCAGTTTTAAGTCCCTCCCACAATCACTGTGCTTTGACTGTCCTGAAAACCAATCAGCTTGCTTATAAATGCAACATGCAACATGGGGCTATTCAGCAAGGAAGGACTGGCAACTTTTCAACAGCACATTCAATACCAAGAATACATACACTCGCTCTTGTCTTGTTTGTGTCCTAACTCATTTCCTAAAATCTATTTTCATCTGAAGGTAAAACTAAAAGAGCCGATGAGTAAAGGCTCGGCAATATATCATCATCACTACACATAATTGCAAGGATAAATAAAAACTGTTTATGTAAATGTAACATAATGTATGTGAGTAGAAAGAACTGTTGTGTGTAAGTGTGTGTGTGCGTGCGCGCATGTGTGGGTGTAGGTTTGAAACAGACCTGTTGTGTTTTGGATGGTGTGTTGTTTGTGTGTGAAGAGAATATGTCAGTCAGTCAGGTCATAATTAGAAACAATAGGCCTCGCGCCTCTCAACTGCCTTTCATTTTTAAGGATGGGCAACATCTATTCTGACAAGCCAATGTTGCGCCCTTCTATTCATTTCGTATTAAATTTTGACATATTTTTTTGATAAGAAAGAGAGAGCAAGTGCGTTAGAGACAGCATATTGTGTGTGTGTGTGGGATTACAGGTTCCTACAGACGCCAGAACAAAATTCCTAGAGTAAAAAATTGAAAAAAAAACGGCAGTGTGTTTTGGTGCGGTGTAAGTGATGAAAAAAAAAAATTACTTACAATTTGTTGTTGGACAAAAAAACACAAAAAACGTTGTTTTAAAATATTTTTTTCATAACCTAAACAGAGAAATGTCAACTGCCATGTCTTTTTTTCGAGTTTTTGATCAATAGTGTTGCCAGTACACCACACATTAGAACATTATCAAACTCAACTCAGTGTATTAAATTGCCAAAACACTAAAAATCCACAAAAACTATTCCATTGTATAGATCATACAGAATATTCAAGGGGGGTATGAACTGGTTGAGAAAAAAGTATTTAAAAAATTAAAACGATGAAAAAAAAAGTTGACAAGGTCGCGAGCGTAATACCAAGGGAGTAATTTGATCAAATTTGAAGAGTTACCAATTACCTCCTTGGTAAGCGGCGCTAAACTCCGTCCAGAGGAAAATATCTTAAAAGCTGCGAATCATTGTGCTATTTAATTTCTGTTTTTATCCTATTTCTATTGGTTTTGTATAGAAACGTCAAAAGCAAAAGTCGACATCATGAAAAAAAAGTTTGCACTTCTTTTACAAAATTCCAGACTTTTCCAGACCATGCACAAATTACAAAATGCCAAGACTGTTCCAGCCCGAATGGTTTTTTCAAGGGTGTCCATACTTTTCTTTTGTTCAACTTCCAACCTGTCGAACCCGCATGCGGTACTGGCTTGTGCTTGTGGGTGTGATAAGACTAAGAGGCAGGATTCACCATGATCAGCAACTATCAATCCTTTTGTTCCAAGGATTGTCAACCAACCATAAGTATCTTCACAAAACAAGTCTTCAACTCGAATGGGTGCTTCTTCATCCAAAGAGAACTTAAACAAATTTTCCATTAGTATGACACTTACACAAAGCTACCCAAACCCCTTCAAATAAGATCGGTTGATCATTCACTGTCTGAGTGTGAACGCTAAAGTCATGGAAACTGGCGAACATGAAACCATATGTCCTGTTCCATATTATTGGGAACAAAGAAGAACGATGCTTGTACAGTCGGATTGTTGTGCATTTAAAGATACAGGATAGTATTAGAGCACTCAATCTTAACATATCACCAAACTATGTTCAAATGACCCCAAAAATTGTGTTTCCATTTCTATGGCTGGACGATAATCTATGACAACAAACCATACCGTCGATTATCTGATGCGAAGAAATCAGATAAGTATTGGATTCGCAGATTCAGTTCACACGATTTATATAAATGAATAGCACAAGCCATAGTGAACCCCAAACATTGTTGCAGAAAGTTCCCTCCATGTCCCATTTGCCAAATTTTCGAACTTTCCATGATGTTTTTGAGATACTTTGTTGATAAGCGATTGCTCTATTCAATCAGAAGTCAAAGAACACACACAAACCAAAACACCCAAGCCTAATATAGGCGGTCAATCATCAGGCAATATGGAGTATCAAAACGACATAAAGCAAAAAGATGGAGTGGAATGGTGTTGGAGGGAGTGTCAGGTAAGAACTAGTTCTAATAAGGTTAACATCGCTTGAACTGAGCAACTATATGGGGTGGGGTGGGTTAAACAAGAACAAAAAGATTTTAACATTGCATTATCAACTTTACTTAATTGTTTCAATTCTTGTCTGATGATTGTTTCTTAAGACATCCAAAACTGGCCTAGACATACCCAGAAAATACTGACTTGTCGTTAAAAATCATGAAACGGTAGCAAAACAGCAAGATGTTGAATTTCTCAAAGCAAAACTCTTCACTGTGGAATAAATTATGCATTAGACCCTACCCTCTCTCCTCCGCACTATCACAATCTCCTCTCTCTCTCACTCTCTTTTGCCCCAAAATGTCCAAATAACTGTTCTGTGTAAATGTTCTGACCGGACTGGCGGCACGGAGGCCACCCCCCCCCCCCTCC
Organism: Conus ventricosus; assembly: GCA_018398815.1. Classification (NCBI taxonomy): domain Eukaryota; kingdom Metazoa; phylum Mollusca; class Gastropoda; order Neogastropoda; family Conidae; genus Conus; species Conus ventricosus. Next base: position 990,501 of record CM031604.1, on the reverse strand, counting down.
TCTCTTCTCATTGTGCCCCCATCCCACCCCATCCCACTCCCACCCCCACCGTCTCCCACACCTTCTGACGGTGTGTCTCGCTGTACATAATGTGTATCCTTTGTATTTTCATATGCATATGCAAAGTGATTTTCCATTATTTAATATTAATCAAATTGCAAGATTGGTGGTGCGTCTTTTGGGGGGTCTGTTCCTTTCTGAAATTTCTTGTGTTGGCCCCAGTAGGGCTATGTAAAAAACAGTGATCTTTGGCCATGACCCTCTGAAAAGAAAAATGCGTTCGTTCGGTCACCCGCTCTTCGCTCTCTCTCTTCTCTCTCGTCTCTCTCTCTCCGCTCTCCTCTCCACACACAAATCTACAATACATACACACACATACACAGTGACTCACACGACACACCACACACACACACACACCACACACACACTTAACCTGCTGAAAACTAGCATCTAACTTACTAACTATAATACAGATGTCGACACAAAGGAGCTCTATGCAATTTATAAAACAGTCTACACCAAACACACACACCTTCCGCCTTAGTGCTTAACACAATCGTCGCTCTCTCTCGCGCCTCTCTCTCTCTCTCTCTCGCTCTCTCTCTAAAAAGACAGTCTTCGAATAAGGAAGGCGTGAAGTGGGGGGAGAAAAGCGTGGGAGGCTTATAGGAATTCGCTAGCTCGTCTTTCTCCCATAATACTCATACGCCCCCAATAGCCTTATACTAACCTTCCTGCTTGCAGGTGGACTGTAGGGTAAAATAAGCGTCTTCACTATATTTCAATCATCCGTAAATTGAAATACCCAAACTAAGTGGCTCATTCATATTCACCTGACAACAAAGGCCGCGATAACTAAGGGTTTCCGTTCATAATTTTGCCACGTAGGCCCGAATTGCGTTAAATTACTTGAACGAAATGTAGTGAGATAACAAACAAAAGACCTATTACACGGCGACCAATGCTGTACCATCACTAATTACACTCGTGTACATTCAAGTTCCAGTTATAATACCGAGACAACATCTGGCCAGAACATATAAATGTAGAAATTTTTTTGCAAAGTCACAATTTCGGGGTTGTGTTTTTTGACAAGGGATGGTGGTTGCTAAGTTTACAAAACAATAATCAAACTAGAAGCAGGGAAAGCGAAGTTAGAACATAACCACTGTGACGATTTATACAATAGCTGGTACTCACATAACTAACATTCGTTCTGGCATTTGCTGGACATCTGGTATCGTGAAGCCCCACAGAACAGGACCGAAATTCCTACGAGCAAGTCCAATGGCGAGGTGTGAAACCATCACTACACACGTGTCTCACCGTTAACCTCAGGCAGAATTTGAGACGTTGCACACAAAGATATACCAACAACTGAGTGTTTGAGCAACAGATAAATGTAACAACTACTGTTTTCAACTAATAATATCACAAGGTACAATGTGACTTTAAACTCCAACGACACCAGCAACAACCTGCAACAATTGCTTTTTGCTTTGCTGATCATGTCTTCCTGTAGTAAACAAAATCATAATTATCACGTTTGTCACCACTTCGTTGTACGTGTGCCATCATGAATTTCACAATAATACAAGCCCTTTCTTGACTGATCAACTGCCACGATCAACTCGTCCGGAACACAGCACGAAACCGAGCTTCTCCTGTAAGAGGCTGTACCGCTCCGACGATCCACATACGTCATCCGAGCACGGCTGGCCTTGACGTGCGGGTAGGCAACACACCGCTAGAGCCATACGGAATGGAAAGAGCGAAGAATATCGAAACAAAAGAACGGGTAAAAGAAGTTCAATAAACTCAAACCGCCATCGGGCCCACCAGTTGAGCTCTCTACAAATATCTGTGGTCAACGCCCCACACACGACCTACCTCCAGTGTGTGTATCCGGACGGTGTAACTTAACTAGACAATTGGGGACTGGCAATGAGCAAGGTCATTCGACCTGGTTTACGCTATATACTAGGGGTCTCGCTCGGTGGGGTGTTTGTGCGGGGGGGCGTGTGGGTGTGTGTGTGTGTGTGTGTGTGGGTGTATTGTGCGTTGTGCGCACTTCTGTCAGTTTCAATTCTAGCAGGAAATGTTCCGAAAAATACCGCGGCCTCTCTTGGACGCCTTTTGTTCACCACGGAGTAACTCGAAGTAGTAAAGATACTACATCAGCATACATGTGCGCACCAGCAAAGATCCTCCGAGATCTAAAACCCGGCGTCTGAAACAGTGGCTCCTAGCCCAAACCAACCCAGATCCCTCCCAGCCCTCTGACCCAAATGAAAGCCACTATCCGTCGGAACTTGCGACGCCTCTGTTCTGACTGAAATGCTTGGCCTGCGATACCTTGAAGTGGTGTCAATGCGCGCTGGCAAGTATTCCTTCTCTCACATAGAACGTCCTAAAGAACGGTCCTCTCGGTGCTATCTGTGCAACCCAAACACCGGACAGGTGGAAGTCTGCACGTGAGGTTGGATTCCCCCAGCACAATCACAGCTTGAAGAGAGAGAAACTCGTTGCAGACAGTTCGTGAAGTAAAACCGACCAAACAACTTCCCAACCGCACATCCGCTACTCCCACCAGAGCAAGTTCCACTGAATAATGAAGGAACAGCCCCACGCAGTTAATAAACGTCACTTCCCAATCTGCATGGGAAAAACGAATATCGCAAGACCTGTTGATGACGTGAACCGGATATTCTTGTTGCACGAACGGCGCGGAATGACACTATGTACACAGTGAGATCTGCCAGTCTACACGGTTTACCGTAGAGACAGGGGAAGCTAGGGCTGAGTACTTATACAAGACAAACAACCTGAAAGCTTTCCCTTGTCCTAGTGACTAACCACTGCGAATTAGATGGGGTAACTGCATGCAGAAGACCCTATACTTGTTGCTCCTACTTCCCCCAAACTCCGATATATTAGCTTAATTCGGTTGAAGGAGCACCGACAACTGCAGATCCCCATTCCCATGTCCTGATAGGGGGAAAAAAAGGTTTTTTTGTTGGAACTTCCCTGACCTTTGAATGCCCACCATACTCTCAAATACCCAGAGCCGCCCCATCTCGCCGCCATATCAGGTCCTCACATCAGCTGGGAGCATGACTGGAACATTGGGCTATGGGACCCACCCGCGGGTCAACTCCGGACCTCTTCCTGAACCAACCCCCCACCTTGTGACATGATGAGAGTGTACCTCATGGGGGACACCAAGATCCCCTGACTGAAAGCATCGCACAACCCATGATAAAACAAAAGCCTAAACGTAGTCCCCTCATAACAAGCTGACTGGGTTGAACATGACGTAGCTTGTGACAACCTCCAAGCAAACTAGGGATGAGCATCAACCTCACGACTGCTCACTGGGATCAGGTGAAACAACCCTCTCCAATGCAGAAAAGACTGCGTTCCCATAAAGTACGCGGCAAAGGGTAGCAACCTTGATCACCTCGGAATTACTAAACTGGTGAATAAGCGCCACCATCTAGAAAATGAAAAAGCAGATCAGTGAACTGAAAGGAGTGTAGGCCCTACGTAGTTGATACACCAAATTCCCGGCCTATGGGACTATGTCTACAAACGACATCACGACCCAAGCACTGACATCCCCCCTACGCTCTGAAACCTTCGGACAGTCATCATACACCAGCGCTCCTCCAAATCCGTGCTCCCCTATAAGGGAATGGACACCGACAAACCCAAGCCAAGCAGAAGGTCTACATTCAGTTCCAGTCCTCTTCAGAAAAATGAAATACACATTGACGAGTTCCCCCAAGTGTCAGAGGATGAAGCCTGTGTCGTACGCTCATACCTCGCTATCTCAGAAAGGGCAATCCGAAAATCCTTTCAATTTGAATCCCTACAAACCTCGGATGAAGTTTGGGTGTTGGATTGTGGGGGAAGAATCCCTACAAACTGCGTCCCTGACCTAATCATCCACGAATCCTAATGACGGCCTCGGAATTTTTAGGAAGTTGTGTTTGTGTGCTCCATGCCTGACTTCCTTCTTCGACTGCTAGCAATACGCCTTGGTACCATCGAGAGTCTTGGCAACGTTACTCCAGCTGTCAAAAGGAAAGCACTATGAACCTTCAATCCTACTCGCCCTGTGGCCCGCGCACAAGCGTGCCATGGATAGGATCTTAAACAGGTGCAGTGGACTGCGCTCAGAAACACTCATCCATCATAATCCTCCGACCTACTCAGGGGCCAAATCATGATCTTAAACCTCAGCGCTGACTTGAGTAGAACTAATAGAACATGACAGGAAACCAGGCAAGACTTGGGGATCTGAACTTCGCCAAGGCATTCGATCGAGTAAACCACAGTCTTCTGCTCCATAAGCCTAAACCCACTATGGTGTTTCGTGGCAAAGTTCACCAGGGTCAAGGCCTCCTCAGTATCGGGCGACAGGCATTGTGTGAAGGGCGAAACTTCAGGCGTTATATGTCCGTTCAGGAGGACACATGGTTCAGTGTTGGACCAGCGTGGGTGCGGCAGAGAGCAATACTTACTTACCGAGCAACGCAACTCACTGACCCCGGTTGCAAATACTCGGCTGCCTACAGACTTTCTGCTACAACCTGACCAACACACGGCAACAAGACCGCCAACATGTGAAACTGACGAAGGGGACATCGTGCCAGCCAATGCTCAGTCTTGCCTGTCACCCCAAATGATCTACTGCTGATTGCGACTACCACTGCACGAGAAAATTGTTAAACCCACCGCTGGCCAAATATCGTGGTCACCAGCTTAAAGAATTGGAACTGGACCACACTAGCAACTCCATCGTCCAAATCCAATAAAACCCCGCGCTTTCTCAGCGAACATTATGATCTAGGTCCACCCAATGTAGAAACCCCTTACAAGACTTGTCCGACCGTCAGAATACGCTTGCACGGTGGAGTCCACACCAGCGAAACAGCGAGAAGTTCTGGAGCCGAACATGAGGCCGCTCTTGGTTGTGAACAGAGCAACAACACTCAAGTGACACCGAATAAACAATATAAACAGGCGGAGTGCCCTCCCTGCATAACACAGAAAGAGCAACGGCGATGCGGCGCAAAAGGGGCCAGCTGTCGTCCCATATGTAAGACTAGTGAACACCATCCGCTCCTCAGCAAGAAGAGGTCACACACACATCTCAGCCTCATCCAGTGCAGGACTCAATACCGACAACACTGCGCCCAAACAAATCCGGTTTGGAACGACCGTCAGAGACATATGATGGAACCCCAGGAGCGCCTTGGGTCAAGGTCCCTCACAACTAAACTGAAATGTCAAATCTTTAGATATTAATAGATTAGTTGACACCCCATCCCACCCTTCCTCTACAAATTTTTTTTGGTGGTGTTGAGGGGGGCGTACACTCTCAGAGAGAATTGGATCAGCTATCTAACGTCTCCGATGAAAGCAAAAGTATGTAGCTGCTGATTAAACCACAGGAGTAGGGAGCCTCCTGCAGGGAAAATGCATCGTGCCCTTGTGGGCGCACGTTCTTATCTGTATTCGTGCATCCGCATTTCATACGCAGCTTAAAACTCCAGTAGTTCGCAGTAGAATCAGCGTGTGGTTGGGACCGTAAAATGGATGATGAGGATGATGCTGAAACATGCGACGCGGGCGGTTGTATATGTGCCAGTGCATAAATGACACGAATGCTCTGCACATTTACATTATAGGCCTGAGGCGGCCAGTGCCCGCAGACTTCCGCTGCTGCTGCATGCCAACTGACACGGCATGGAAGGGAAACAGTATATCTCGTGAAAACGGCCAAGGCACAGGGGTTAATTCAGGCTCGGTGAACAAAGGGTACCATAAACAGCGTAATATCACGACTCACTGGCACATCTTACCAGTACTACACACACACACACACACACACACACACTCACACACTGCACACACTCACACATCACACACCGCCTCGTCTCTCGCTCTCTCTCGCCGCTCGCGCTGCGCCTCCTCTCTTCTCTCTTCTCGCTCCCATGAACGAATAAGGCCGACACTAAGCTTCCGCCCTCAACCAGTGTCGGCGCTGACCCTAGGGGCGGCATGTGATTAGTCTCTCTAAACAGATTAACGGAAGGTGACAAAGACAAACTAACAGTCTCGACTGGAGTTGTCAGAAGGATGTTGAGTGGGGGCGGGTTACTCGTTGGGGAAGTGCTAACAGAAGGATTAATAAGAATCATTTTACAAAATTAATTTGATGAAAAATGAGTCAACAGTGTAGGTTAAAGCAAATAACTGAACTGCAAAAGAAATTAAAGCGACTTGGATAAGTATAGGGTACGAGAAAAAAGAGCTAAAGCTTTTAAACACGCGTGGCTGAGGTAGTACTGGCGCATCAGCGGTTCGGCGCAATGCGTTAGGTTGCTGTTTGAGCCACTGGGGTGGGCCCATCTCTTGAGCATGAGAGTCCGGGGGGAGTTAGCGCCGGTTCCTATGATTGTAAGTGGCTGTTTGAAAAAAAATATTAACTCCTAAATTCCAAAATCACTCTGCAGTGGGGCCTAGCAGCAGCAAAACTTTGTCCCATTAAAATCAAGAATACAAATCATTACAAAGATGTTAACATACAAACGAAGAATTTGCAAAGCGATGCTTGATGTGAGGAAATATAGACGCATAAAAATAACATTATCTACAAACAAACATACTGGGTAGAGTTCCGTGCTGGCAGTAGACGAATTTACACAAAACTTTGGCAAGCTGTGAGGTGTTGCTTAATCCTATTTTGTTCTGATCATTTGCTGAAACACATTGGCCCGCAGACAGTCACAAAATCTCTCTGCTTTCAGAAATAAAACTACATCTTGAACTTTCCTAAAGGCTTTTAAACGGAGTGATAATTTTGACAGAAATTCCACACACGGATCCCAGCTTGTCGTCCACTGAAAGCCTGGTTGGACTTAGGGGTTCTCTATGTTAAATGTCTCTTTCGGCCGATACATCCAGCTATAAATAATATGTCTGCGTTTCCTCAACAATTATAAAAGTATTCTAAACACTCGCGCAGGTAGGGGCGGGATCAACGAAATAGATTTTATCATCTTGCCCCCCCACCCCCCATAGAAACCTTCGATCAGTATATGCTTTGTTCCATGAAGGGTTGGGCAGAAAATACTACATGACAAAAAGAGTATAAGATAAACTGTTTGTAAAGGTTGAGTCATAGAGGGGGCCAACTCCAGGCTGCCCACAAATCAAGGAGCAATGAGGGGATTTTTAGCATAAAGTGTAAAGCATCGCATTGACACCATAGTCGTCTGCTCCTTATTGTATAACATAATGTAAGCTAATCCTTTATTAGTGTATCATACTCTCCGGCAAAACTTGTTCAGTATAATATACCCTATGAGGCCTAAAGTGGAAGATTAATCCAATCTGTTCTGTAAATAGTTTTCTATTAGACTAATATTGTTTTGGTGGTGGGCGTGTGGTATACCTTAAGCGCCTCACCAGTGTGAAGAAGGTCTCGTAACTAGTAAGTGTGTCAACATCAATTTTACCACGAATTAGAATCCGGTTGAAAGACGCTCGACGCCCACAGCTCCCTGTTCGCGCCCTCTGCCTTGAAGACAGAAAGGGCAAATGACATTGTAACTGTCGCCTAATTTCAGTGGGTGGAAAGAACTGGAATTGTAGTAGAAGCGTCCTTTAAAACCTTGTCGCGTACGGGGGAATGTACTGTTTTATTCCCAGACGGCGTTATTTCAATCTCGTTCCGACTAGGGTCCGCTGGCCATAAAGACTACATGTAAAGTCCTGATTTGGAATGCGGTGCTAAACGGTTTGACGGCTAAAAAAGGTAATTGGGCTTATGAATTCATATTTTATGTCCCAGTCTAAATATGGGGCTTGTGGCCAGTGAGTCAGTGTTCGAACATGTGATATGCAGAAGGCCCAACAGGAAGTTGCTTCTATATTGCGCATGGGCTATGGGAAGAAAACTTTTTGGGTGGCGCCAACCCTGTTGCGTTAATGCAACCAGCTTTAGTGTACTCAATACCATACAAAGCGCCTTCTCACCGTTCTGTCAAAGTCCCGCAACTCATCAAGGTCTTGTTAATTCGAATGGGTATGCACCTTAACAGTTCTAATGTAACCCTGATTCTGCGGTCCACGCGACAGTATTGTGGTAGAACAACTATATTGTATTTTCTAAAACAATGTGCGGGTATCACATTTTATACGACTGCCCCGGTTTTGTTCTGTGATTTTACATTAAATGATCCGCCCGTTCCGGCATGGTATCGGGGAAACGGGAAATTAAGGGAATTTGTATAAGTTCATATGCGCAAATAGGCAGCGGCCCGAGGAAAGCTCGTAAGACAGGTGAGGCTGGCCCTCAATAAGGTTCATGCTGGGCGCACTCATCCAAAGGATACATAGAGGTTTGAAAGGTAATGCAAGATCGAGCGACTTTCCACCTCATAAGTAGGGTGTGGGGCGGTTAACTCTAAAATCTTCGATTGTCAGCTGCAAAGCCAAACATTTTAGCTCGCTTATCAAAATGGTACCTACTTCCGCGTCAGCTTGAGAATGTGAACAGGTGTTTTAGATTGCAAATGGAAGTTTAGAGTAATGTCGAAGTTGACTCAGTGCTTCTTTTATGAGCAAGACCCGTAATAACCATAGGTAATTGTGTACTGGCGAACGTTAGGGCCCGGATGTGGGCTACGGGTTAGGATTGCGTATTAGTATTCATTGGATGGGTGAGTAATAGGATACCCATACACACGTTTAATAAATTTTATGGAGTGCAACCCGTCGTGCCTTCCGCAGTCATTATCTATGAACAACTCTAAAAAAAAGGACTGGCTTGAGTTGTTAGTGGTTACAAACTTTTTTGTAACAAAGTGAAAAATGAGTGCAGGCAAATATTCAATGCAAAGATTCTGTGGCCGAACTACATGCGGACAATTATAACACGGGTCGCCCTTTCATTGGCGTGACCCAACGGACACCGTGCATGAAAGGGAGTACGGCCATTAAACAGAGAGCGTAACCCGCCCCTATTAATAAAGACGACATCGCGAAAGTGGGTTCAGTCAATCCGATGCAGTTTTATCAAAACAAGGATTACGCAGGGGGGGGTGCATCATCCGGTGGGGAGTATCGTATTCTGAGCATGTATGCAGCCTGAGCCTGTGGTGAGGTCAGTGTATAATTTCCAGGGCGAGGACACTGCAACGGTTGTGTCTGAACGGCAAGCTCCATCCATTGTCATACCGGAATCCATCAGCAACAGAAAGACAGGAAGGTTTGGAAAGGATCGGGTAACGAAGGCTATATTAATGTTAGAGACAGTCTTTAAACAAAGTTGACACGCATTCATGGCCTAGCACTCCGGATGTTTGGGGGGCGGGCACTATAAGGAGTGTCGCTGCGAAGACAGGTTCCTCCTTAGACATCTTTCTCTTCAGGCACAGGAGGTCAGCGTGGTCCATAGAGCAAGAGCAGAAAACAGCGTGGACAACCGTTTTTTTAGACACTTCTAAGGACTAACTAGAGCGGAATGAACGAAGTACGAATCTATTCGTACGTACGTTGGGGGGGCGAATCGCAAGCACAACAAGATCGAGCTAACTGAGCCTTCTACTGGCTTGACGCTCAAAACAGTACTTGGCTAAAGGTGGTGAGTCGTCCCATTAATTCGATCTACAGTTAAGTTGCCTTCAGTATTAAAGGTACCAAAAGGCTTTACAATTCGCAGATCGAAAGTAGACGTTGCCTTGGCACCGTTCTATATTTGCGACCTTCTGACCGCAAGACAGCAGTAGGAAACAATAATAAACGACAATAATAATGGCCTTGTTGCCTGGAAATTGAACAGAAGTGGGACAAAAACGACATAATTCGGACCGGTTATATTACAATCATTTAACAAACAAGCCGTCCCCCCATGAATAAGTAATTCCAATCTCCAAAGGCCCAAAGCCAAAGGCCATGTGATGACGCTAGGCGAAAAAAAAGTATGACCCAGGAATATGAAAAGGCGGCACTTGTGTGTGATTAACTGCCGAGGATTATTGGTCTGGAGCTTTCAAATACAGGAACCAACATGAAGACAACTAATGCCCCATAAAGTGAGCAGCCCATAAAAGCCAACTACTTGGCTGCTGCAAGACAAAAGCCACTAACACTCGCCCTAATATACCAGGTAAAGATCTAGAGCGTTGACTGGCTAAGTTGTGTAATTAACCCGCAGAGGGACAATGGTGTGGGTGTACCCAGGATTATCATCAGGTGGCAGGGAGCGCTGGGGTGGAGAGCACAGGACTTGAAACCACCGCCACCTGTAATAGCCATCAACATGGACAGTAGTGCAATAGCCGAACTGTAGAACGCTCGCGAATGGGAAGCCGGGCGCGGAACAGTGTTCTTATGCGTCTCTAGTGTGGTGTCGTGCATATAAAAGGCTTTGGATAGGTGGCTCTATGATGCGCTCGTGAGGTCGTAATTGTTCTCGGGTAGTAGACAGCCGCGTTAGGCTGGTTAATTCGCATCGTCAGATGATGAACGGGGGTGAGGCTTTGGTAAACACCAGGGCCCTAAGTGGTCGTCATCACCGTAGAGAGCGAGTTTTGCTGTTGCTTTTTTTGATAATGCTCATCTATTTCACCTAGTTTTGCTAAAGTGTTTGTTAATTGCACCTCTAAATGGTGCGCTATCATGAGCAGGCCGCGTTGTCGCATGGCAACAGCGGATTCGGGATAGGGTTTGGGTACTGTTTTCTGCTTCGAAAAACGGTGTCTGCTTGCATTACTTCGTCCGCTGTGTGAGACTTAAATCTAAGTTCCCATGTGTTGTAGTTGGTATCTGTTGGAGGTGTGGTGGGTAGGTTGGTGGGAAGTTAGCTTCGGCGTGTCCATGAATTTGGTTAGTAAGGCCCAAGGCATGTCGTCTTCCGCCCTAAGGGTGGTGGGGAATTGTAGGCTATGTGTTACAAACTTGAGGTTGGACCGGGGAAGGTAAGCGGAAAACTTCGTGGTCGGGTCTTCCCCACGTACAAAATGGCCACCACTAAAGCAAAACATTAGGGCTAATACTTGCAGGAGAGTCTATGGCCTAAACTGTGGATATATGCTCCATCCCGGGCCGGCGGGGTGAAGGCACGCCGGTATTGAAGCGCCGAGCGATGCTGTTTTAAAGGAGCATTTTCACCTCAGGTCGTCTCCAGATCAAAAACATCATAGTCTTCAGCGGCAGGCCGGCATGTTTAAAATGAAGGACGGGGTGGGGGTTTATAAAATAATGTCGCTAAGCATAGGGGCGCCAAGCTTGACCGCATAGAAGACTGAAAAGCCCTTTGGCGTGAAAGGGAAAAAGCGGAAGAGGTAACTGGGCCAAATAATCCAGCGACGATGTGGATTCGGATCATAGGCTGTACGTAAAGGGTCCAGACCTAAGGCGAGATGAATGTGATTGGCCAGCTCGGCGCGCTTACGTTCAAAAGAAACTCGCTCTTACAACTGACCCTAACAGACAGTTGTGCAAAATCGGGCGGCAATCGTTTAGTAAAGGGCTAAAAAAACGTGAGGCAAAAATATGTGCTTTTACTTAATGCAGACATATGTGTTAACCTAGTCTGAGTTAGGGCTAACCGCGAAGGAAGGCGAGCTTGGGGGCCAGGAAGCGAAAATGAAGAAGCACTAAACATAGAATAGCGCTGATGAGCGAAAGACGGATAAAGTATGTAGCGGTAATGTATGCGAGTGATAAGCGCTGGGCTATACCCTTAGATTTGAGGTTGTAAAAGCCATGCTCCAGACGTTCAAGAGCAGTAAAACCAGATGGGCAGAGGAACGAACGTGTAAGACACTATAGTTATTATATCGACCACACCATGCTAAGTCAGCATTTCTGACATCTTGTTAGAGTGTGTCAGTGTGACAACCCTCACTTAAGCGAGGCGGATCCATCACAATATCAATCAAAATTAGCAATAATTACGAAAAGGTTTTCATCAGCTAAATATCCTAAAAGCTGGGCAGACACTATATGGAAGTGTAGTTGTAGTGCCCACAGCATGATGGGCTTAAAGGGATGGTAGGGGCGGTGGTAAGAGGAAGAACCAGTCATAAATCAAACTGAAATTGTATCAATCCGAAAATAACAAAAGTGCAATGTACAATTGAGGGTAGTCCGAACCAAATCGACGCTAGCGGGGCTTCAACCTGGATCAGCTGTGGATGAAATAAGATATAACGGTTGAGCGGAGGTTAGAAATGCCGACAGTTGACCTTCTGTGCTAAAGAGTCCTACATCTTCACAGGTTAGACTGATCATTTAGTTAACAACGGAAATACGTGGAATGGAGGGGACCGAAGGGCAACAGAGATAATCAGTTACATGGAAGCGAGAGAACTGGAATGACTGAATAAAACTTCAAAGTGTAAAGTAAAAGAATTGGCGATAAACACTGAATTATAGTGGTTTGTGAAGATATGAGGCGCAGCGGAAGATCAAGATAACGATTAGATATGATACAATACTAAGTAGTTTTTTTTATTGGGTAATAAGAGCATGGTCTGTTCACATTATCGAGAGTACCGAGAGAAGAGATAGTAGGCATTCTGCGCGATGAGAAAACCCCTGACATAAAAACTTCAGAATGAACCACATTACACAAAGGCAACAAAAACAGAGCAGGACCTTTCAAAAGACAGCAAAACCAAACGAAGTATGCTGCCGCCGTTATTGCTGTTACATTGGTTAATACTGGAACAGCGACTAGGAGCTGTTGCAGCAGAACGTGGGGGGGGGCGCGGATGCAACAGGGCTAGGGGCCCCTGCGGCGTTACCTCAGGCGAGTGGTCTTTTAGCTCTCTCCTGTGCTCAGTAGCTGTAGAGTACGGCAGCATAAAAATATAAAACTATAACTCCAAAAGCACACAGCTTAATGGTTATCAATAACTCTTAACGGATGGGCCTGCAATACTGACATAAGAAAGCACTACTGACTCAAACAGCAACAGTGATGAATTGTGTCGTTTTAACAGGCTGAGTGGGTTGACTAAGAAAAGACAAAAGGTGGATCTTCCAAAGATACACGGGCAAAACTTGTGTCGCAAACAGCCAACACAGATCAGATATATTAGGAATGTTTTAAAATAATAAACAGACATTAAACTCTGTTCTAAACAGCGCGCAGTAACAACCCAAGGCGTAATACTTTTGTTTATGAGTCCAAGCACAGAAAACCGGGATAGTGATTGTGATGAAGACAACGTTGGAGACGTCCCTGTGTCGATGGCGATGTTGGTTTTTTAATTTTTAAAGAAATAGAGTTAGAATGAAACACTATCATGGATAAGATATAGAAGCCCAGATAATTGTTTTAAGAATGCTTAAGGGAAGGGGGCCAGAACCCAGAGCGTGGTGTGGGTGACATGCAAGCAAAGAGAGAAAGGACGGTGAAGGAGTAGCGTGACACACCCGGAATCTTTGATGTTTATTATTTAGCGTTTCACGGACGCCCGGGTTGTTCGAAGGCTAATTTCCGTGCGTAAACGCCCTGGTTAGCGATGTCAATCCCGGACCGGGGCGTCCTTGTGTCGGCCCGGCATGTGTTTGTGTCGTGGCACGTGAGTTCAGGTTGAGTGAGTGGCCGCAGGCGACCTGCTGGAGCGCAGGGCGCTTAAGTTCATTCTGCGCGCGGGGTGTCCAAGCAGGAACTCTTGGCGTTGGTCTTTCGACCTGAAGGGGTGGCGGGGGAGGCGGGTTCCTGGCCCAACCACCAAGTGAAACGTTGGTTCTAGTGAAAGTGGGTTCACAATTCAAGTTCAAGGTGCGATTCCGGTGACCACCGTAATGGGATGTGTAGGGGGGAGTCAGGTGTGGCGCCTCCCTACAGGGTGTTTTGTCCAAGTCGCGGGGAAGGTGGGAAGCAAGGTTTGCTGTTGTTGTAATGAAGAACGTCATTGAGCTAGAGTGGAGACTTTTGAATTAGGGCGGGTCGGAGGGGGAGGTGTGGTGCGTGAGAGTTAGTTGTGAACAAGAAAGTGATGGGTGAGTGGATCCAGTAGGCAGGGAGGCCTCCCGACTTTGACCCGAGTTGTATGTCCGACTGCCCAGTCTGTCGCGTTATTACTTGAATCGGTCCCTAGGCTGGAGGGGGGGGGGGGGGTTTAGCAGAGGATTAGTGCGGTTGCCTATAAACGAGAGTAAAAATACGGTGGATGTTGGGTGAAAGTAAATTCGTCAGGGGTTTAGTATTTTGTGCCGCGGTATTGGTAAGATTAGGGTATGGTTAGGGGGGAATGATAAGTAGAAGCAGGAGGGGGGGGGGGGGATGACGGTCATAATGTTGGGCAAAGGGAGCATGGTGGCCTGGCCCACGCAGGCTGGGGCGGCGGGCGGTGAGCGCTGGTACGTCACTGTATGTAGAATACGTGAGTAGGCGAGGATTTACTGGGGCCTTGGGTGTATGTGTGAAAACATTTGGGATGTGGCCGGTGCGCAACTATTGTCAAATGTTGCAGCTTCCTATCAGTGCGCAAACGGCTGACTCGGTTCCGTTGGCCTTCCCCAGTGTGTGCCGAGCGGGCCCGTCTTCGGCCAGTTGATGCCACGACTGCGTAGTAGAGGGCGAATGTAAACATGTGGGTAGTCTTAACGTGCTCTGGTGTAGGCGCTGGATGTTAAGCAACGTTAATAACAATAATAATAATATTATGGGTTGGCTATACGGAGAAGAGAGAGGTCAGGGGGTCAAGTTTGTGATCTCGGAGGCCGCTGCTGGTGGAATATTGTTGCAGCTACCGGGTGGGGGCGAGTTTGCTGGTGGGGTCCGGAGTACGTGGGACCATTACAAAAGTGTGAACTCCGCGGGCAGGTGGGGAATTGCGGAGATTCTTACTACGTTGTACGGGTTGGTTGTGGTGCTATTGGGTCTTTTAGTCGACTGGTAGGGTGGAGGGCTGCCGAGGGCGTTTAACCTGATGTCAGTGATGTTGTGGTTATATGGGCACCTCTGCTGCTGCTGCTAGGTTATACCCCATGGCCAGGTAAGTGTCTTATCAGTAGGACGGGGTTCAGTTGTTTTTCATGGCTGTGTGTTGAGACGGGTGTCTAAAGCTGTAGAGTGTGTGATACGTGTGACGGGAGTGCTTGAACTTCTGTCTTTGCTTACACCTGTGTTGGCAACAGGGGATAGGGTGGGGATGCTTTTGTGAACTGAGGACTCGAATACCGTGTGGGGCTTGGGGGAGGCCTTGGGGGGGTGGTGGAACTCTGAATGGGGTTGGCCGTTAGGTCAGTGACATTAGGTGGCAATAATTGATCAGCCCATCAATGGAAGGAAATGAACATACGTTCTGTCGAGGTTGTCGCCGTGGTGGGTAGGATGGGCGGAGTTCAGCTGTATACGGGGGTGCGGTTGATTTGACGTTGACAAGGCGGAGAAGCGCAAATGTAGTGAATCCACCACGAGTGGGAGCATGCAGGGGGGGCGGGGCCGCGAGTACCACCGTTTCCAGGGAAGGGCAGCTCCGCGTTGATACCACGTCTGGGCGTGACGCCGTGGGGCCGACCCAGGCGACTGACCCAGCTGACCCAGCGGACTGACCGCAGGCTGACTCCAGCGAGCTGACCCAGGCCACCCCAGTTCCGGAGCTGACCCAGGCCGACCCAGGCGGAGCCGACCCTGGCCTGGCTGCCCTGCCGCAGTTGTGGGCGGCGGATCGCACGCGCGCCCATGCTGGGGTGGTCATCGCAGCCTGGCTCGTTACGACCACATCTTTGGCAGCGATTCCATGGCTTAGTCGCGGTCGTGGGGCTGTGATCGCGGTTCTACAGCCAACCTTCGACCGCGGATAGTGTGTTGTAGTGGGTGTCCTCTGGAAACCCAGGCGGGCTATCGTCGTCTGCATCGTCGGCCGTCCGGCGCTGGTGCCTCGGGGACTCACGACTCCGTGAGAATAGTGAGTGGCGAATACGGAAGTAACTGAAGCTAAATTTCTCCCACAACTACAGTGGCCGATGGCCACCGAACAGGCTCCGAGAACGACAATGAGGGGTGACGTCGATGTTTGGGATCGGTGTGAAGTGTGGCATCAATAACTATGGGTTAAGGGCGAAGAGTGGATGCGACTTGGTGTCCCAACCAGGGGGGGGGCGGGCCACCTGGGGAAGGTTATGCTTGTCATGCGGTTCGATATGGGTGGTGGTTACTGTGGTGTTGTTGTAGGGGCTATCCGTGGCAGGATGGGGCAGTGCAGACGACAGCGGGATGAGGGAATAAAGATTGTTTTATTTTGTACGTGGTGTGGGGGTGTTTAATGAGAGGGGGGGTGTTAGTAGAGGGGGGGGCCCGGCTTACCTGACGCGCGTCGGCAACGTGGTGGAGATGCGGAACTCTTTGTTGGGGTAGGTGAGGTAAATGGGGGAAAGGGGGGGGGGGGGAGTCGAGCGTGGGTGGGTGGGGGCGCGCCTTGGTAGGAGGCGCCGAGAAACTTAGTGGCTGTCTAGCTCCAACCTCAGTCATTGGCCTGGCCGGGGTCGTATGTATTAAGTGGAAGTTATGTGGTTTGGAGGGGGCGGCCTATAATGGTGAGGCATAACAATGGAGCAACTCAGGCGTGGAAGACCTCGAAAAGTGGCCATTGTAGTGTGTGGAATGATGTGCTTTGGTAATGTCGGTTTTGTCAGAGGGGTGTGGGTGTAATTAAAGTGGAGTGGGGGTGGTGAGCGGGTCGGGTTGGTTTGTGTGGACCCTCCCGGTGTGATGGGTGTTGAAAGAGCGGGCCTGGTCAAGAGTACGTTGATGTGGGGGTATAGGTGGGAAAATGTTCTCGTTGAATGGTGGGGTGGGAGCGATTTGCATTTTTGGTGTGTGTGAGGATGATGACTATGCGGTGTTGAGGTTTTATGCCTAGGGGGTGCGTAAGCAATGTGCATGGATGGATGGGGCGGGTGCGTGCCGTTACCCCGGGGTCACACACCCCTTGTGTTGAGACGGACTGGGGCCAGTTCCATACATGGGTTAGGTTGTCTCCAGGGTTCTTTACAATTTGGATTAGGTACGGGTGGGGTTAACTGTCTCGCCAGTTTATCGCGGATGGGGCGCTGGTGCTAACGTGCGGGCATCGCGGGGTGGGGGTGGAGATAGTCATCAGGATGCGGCACAACCCCAGGGACCGAACTGGCGGTCAGGAAGTCATACCCGTGGCAACCGGCGCCGCAGGAAGGAGCCGTGCGGGTAATTGCTGGAAGGAGGTTATGGCAAGTAACACGGACGCCTGGCCGACAAGTAGGTCGTTAGGTAAAAGCATGGGGGTACAGGGGAGAGAAGTTGCGGACTTTTAGGCCGTACCCTGACGAGTGCCCGGCAGGAAAGAGAGCAGGAGCTAGGGTAGATGAGCTACGTCGCAGCGAACGCGCAGAAAAGAGGAGCCCTCAGGCGCGAGGCTTTTAAGAAAGAGAGGCTCGGCAAGGAGAAGTGTTGCTCGTTTTAACGCGAGGCCCAAGAGGAAAAAGTTGCGGCTCATGCGCGAGAGGTCAGGTCAAGCGTGAGGCGACAGCAGCGGCTGGATAGAGAGAACAGCGGGTCGCAAGTGAAGCTCAGCACTGAGGGACGAGGATAGAAGGGAGAAGAGATCAAAGGAAGAATACCAGGCGGTTACCACCATGGGCAGCTGAACCCGTGTGCGGAAGGGCAGGAGGCGACGCCTATCCTGGCCCAGGTCGTGAGATCTAGGGTGGGGCGTGAGCAGAAGTCTGGTCATCGAGGTGTGGCGCGACTGGTAGAGCAAGCGAGGGAGGCAGTGCTGTAGCTACGCCCGCGGATCTCACGTGACTACGGCCAGGCAAGGCGCGTTGCGTAAGTTTTGGGTTCCGGCGGACGCAGAGGCATAAAGGCAACGGTTCCGGGCGATGTAAGATGGAGCAGACATACCTTTGAGCACGGCTGGTCAGATGGTCGCCTGCTGGATTTGTTGGGGGGCGTGGCAGCAGGAAAGGATCCGCACGGCGACCGAGCTCAGGGACGGGTTCCTTCAGGAGCAATGTACGGATCTTGACCCCGACTTGACCACTGAGTGCTCGCGGCTCCCCGCAACAGCGACAGTAGTGCCCGGAGGCACTGGGGTGAGAGGCCAGCGACTTGGGGGCGCGACGGCAAAAAAGAGAAGAGGAGTACGGCGCGTAGACCCCAAGGAGTCAGAGCCTCACTAGACTCCAGACTCCCGGAGAGCAGCGACCCCAACCGCTACCCCGCAAGCCCCCCCACTTGAGAATACAGGAAGTGTTTCCTGTGTGGGGAGCAGGCCACATTCAGAGTGAGGGAGTGCCCACGCGTATCACGTAGGGCAGTTAGGTCTGAGGCGCGATAGTTGTTGGAAGTCCCCCCCTGGCGGTGGTGTCATGGTTGCAAAAACCCTATTTCCCCTAGAGCGGAGAGTCTGGCAACGCACAAGGTACAGGGGATGAGGGACAACGGGAGCGGTGGAGTCAGTGGGTGGCTGCTCTCGGTACATCCTGATCGGTACACAGAATTCCGCCTGAGCACGCTGGCCAGTCCCGTCAGTTCGTCTACTCAGTGCGCTGGTTGCATCGTCTCGCCTTTGTCACAGGGATGTCCCGCCCTTAGTCATGGAGCCGTCCATCGAAGAGGTCCGCAGTGAAATGGGCTAATCCAGCGAAGCGTGGAGCGCCGTTAGAACGTGGGCCCGCGAGCGTGCGGGACACCCTCGCTTTACAACGAGAGCCTCAGGCCCGGAAGGACATGGAACCCCAGCGACCATTGTTCCCGGAGGAGTCAGTTGGCGATCGCTACGCTTTATGGTGCTTGACAAAGAGAAACCCCACCTGGAGTAGTGCAAGAGTCAGACAAATAAGACTGAGGGCCGAGGAGGACGGGAAAGTCAGTCTTACCTGAAGTAAGGGGACGATCAGGAGGTGGAGGGAACCCTAGAACGGCACTCAGTCGGACCGAAAGAAGCAGCCCACAGTGGCTGGCGTTAGGCCACGAGGTTTCCCATTCTGGCATCTGGAACCACAAAGACAAAGTCCGGATTCTACCTCACTTCTACTGCCAGGAAGCGGGCGCCGACTGCCGTGAAAGGCCAGGTCAGCCCGCAGGGTCAGCGCAACATCGCCAAGGGTCGGGGGTCCACCGGTACACTTGTCAAGATCCCTCGGAGCAGTACCCGTTACCATAGTGGACTAATCTGATCGACCGTGACGCCGATCTGGACCGAGTGCCATCGTATATAATACTTGTCATGTAACGACACCACTAGTACCCGGTATGCGACCCGGGAAATACATCACGGCAGAGAGTGGCCGAGGGGCCGTTTCACACTCAATGTGGGCCAACTGTAAACCCAAGCAGTGTTAACGATCGAGGAGCTCAGGTGCACGCACGGGCTGTGAGGAATAAGGTACCGGCTGCTAGCCATAAGGGTTTGTATACCATACGCGACCAGCTCAGTGCAATGGACTTGTCGAAAGGTTGAATGGGACCCGAAAGAGTGATGCGCCGTTGGGACAGACTGCCAAGGATGGGAGCGGGGAATTCCAGCGCTGCTTTTGCCTACCGAAGGAACGCAGCAGGCCGCACGGGAGGTTTGCCCGACCTGTGAACTTTATATGCGAGCAGTGCGGGGACCGATGCAGAGACTGAAGATCGGTGCGCCCTGAGAGGCGACTATAGACAGCCCAGGAGGAATATGTGGTGACCTCAGGAACAAGATTGCTGAACATGGGACGGTGCATCAGAACTCGCGCCACTGCGTGCTGTTGGACATCCACGGGGAAGTCTCCGGCGAGGAGACGAGCCCGTTTCCAGTCGGTCGAGAGTGGTTCTGACGGCCGGTAAAACAACACAACAAGCGAGCGCCGTGCGGGGCCATACCTGTACGGTAAGGGGGCAGGTGACTACATGGGCCAGATGGGGCCAAAGAGCGTGGGTTCCATTGCCAATGCCTGCTTAAAAGCAGGGTGGAGCGGCCTGCAAGTGTACTACCCCCTGTGAATACTACGTTGTGGGAGGAAAAGATGAGGAATCACCGACGGCTCCCTAGGAGGGACATTCCGTGATCCGCCTAAACAGCCACGAGGACCGCGAGTCCGTCAGTGTGGCAGAGATCCACGCCATGCGGATGTCAAGGACCTCACTCGGAGTTTGGCGACGTCTTTCCCCCCCCCTTATCAGACTTGCCACGGTACGACTTGGAAGAATGTCAGTAGATGGCGCCGACGTACCAGGTTCGGTCCAACCGTATCTATCCCGTTCGCCTGCAGGAAACGATCCGGGAGGAAGTGGGAGGCTATGCAGAAAAACTAGAACGTTATGTGAGCCCGCCGTGTCACCTTACTACGCAGCTCCAGGGGCTTGGAGTAGAAGGAGGAAAATTGCGCGTCTGCGGGGATTACCGTCGAAGTGAACAGGGGGGGGTTGGCGAGGCGGAGCCGATGCCCGACATTGAGTACCTTTTGCAAAGGTGGGACAGGAACGGGGTTGCTAGCAAATGACTGCCAAGGGGAGTGGGGCAAGCCCGTTGTGAAGGAAGACCGGCCCAAGACGGGCATGTGGTACGCCGCTGGGAATTTCGGAGGGCTCCTTTGGACTGTGCACTGCGGAGGCTGTTGATGCACGAGGATGATGAGAAGTTGCGTCGCCGTGGCCGAGGAGGACGCCGACAACCTCATTGACGACGTAATGGTTGCTACAGAGACAAAGGAGCGACACCTAGAAATCCTGCCGTGCTCTATTTCAGCGCTGAGAGAATGCGCGTTGTCAGCACGAACCAACTAAGGGAGTTGGGAGGGCGAGAGGTGTCTATCTGGCACGTGATTGGCGAAGGAAGATTCGGCCTGTGGAGGACAAGACATGTCCAGATCAAGGACCGCCAAGACCCCAGACCAAGAAGCAGGTAAAGAGTTTTTTGGGGTGATTGGTTTTTACCGACGGTTCATTCCCACCCGGTTTCTCGACATCGCCTTAAACCTTTGACAGACCCTGACAAAAGGGACTGCACCTAGACAGGCCGATGGACGAAGATTGGCAAGGGGCCTTCAGAAGGTGAAGGACAGGTTTTCCCACCCACCATGGGCAGGCTGCCCGGCTGGGGGAGCCAGTTTTCCTCAGAACGTGTGCCGTCAGGGACTGGACTGGGACGGTGGGTTGCCAAAACAAGATGGGATTGTGGCCCGGGCGTGCGCCACAAGAGGTGTGCTGCGGAACTAAACTACCCCATCAGTGAAAAGGAAGGTTGGGCTCTTGTGTGGGGAATTCAGAAGTGTTTGCCACCTATTTGGATGGCAGCATTCACCGTCCAAACGGATCACTCTCCTCCTGCAGTCCTACAACCGGGTAAGTCGACCAGTTGGGAGGTGACAAGGTGGCGCCTCCAGTCTCCAGCCGTTTCAGTTTCTGGTGAGCAATCCCTGGGAGGAACAATATAGCGGCTGAGTTGCGCAGCAGGATGTAGAGGAGTTTGCCAGTGGAGCGGTGCCGCGGGGTGTCATGCTGGAGTGGCCAGCATTTGGGTGTTTCCCCAGGGAGTGATGAGACTGTCCTGTGTAAAGGGCCATACGGTTGTGATGCTACGCGAGCGGCGTCGCGCTGTGACACGGCTTAGTCTTGAAATCCAATGGATTGGATCATTTGAGGGGGTTTTGTTCTATGACCCAAGCTTGGTTGTGGGTGACATGCAAGCTAAAGAGAGAAGGAGGCGGGGGAGGAGGAGAGCGGACACACCCGGGAATCTTTTATAGTTTAGTAGTTTGAGCGTGGCACACGGACGCCCGTTGGTTTGCTAAGGCAGAATTGCCTGCTTGAACGCCCAGTTGAGCGAGTGTCAAACCCGGAAACCTGTGCGTCGTGGTCCGCCCGTGCAGTGGTGTTTTCTTGTGCACTGAGTGTTCATGTGAGTGAGTGTCCGCATTCTACCTGCAGGGAGCGAGGGGCGCGTGTAAGGTCATTCTGGCTCGGGCGGGTGGCAAGCAGTCTCTTGGGCTTTGGGGTCCTTTCGACCT
The DNA here is from genome assembly GCA_018398815.1 of Conus ventricosus. NCBI lineage: Eukaryota > Metazoa > Mollusca > Gastropoda > Neogastropoda > Conidae > Conus > Conus ventricosus. The sequence continues at coordinate 968,496 of CM031604.1, read as the reverse complement.
GAAGGGTGTGTCACAATTCAAGATCAAAAAGGTGCGATGCCGGGACTCCACGTATTGTATGGTGTAGGGGTGTAGTCAGTGTGTGCGCCGCCCGACGATTGGTGTTTTTAGTCCAAGGTGCTCGGTACTGTTTGAAAAGCAAGGTTTTGCGGGGGGGGGGAAGTGAATGTTGATCGATCATGACGAGAGGAGTGTAGACTTTTTAGTAAATCGTGTCTGGTCGTATGGGTAAGTTGTTTGATGCTGAGAGGGGGGTTGAACATGAAGATAGAGGTGGTGGAGGGAGTGCCGGAGGCAGGGGGAGGCCCCCCATCTATGACCCGAGTTGGTAGGTGCAACCTCCAGCTGCCGCTTGATTATTGGAATCTGTCAGGCGGGGTGGGGGGGGGGGGGGGGTTTAGCAATGATTAGTGCGGTTGCGAGAGGATACTGAAAATTACTTGTTTGTATTTTGTTTGAAAGGAGAATCGCAGGGGATGAGTGGTAGTTTTTGGGCCAGCGTTATTGGTAATTAGGGAGGTAAGGTAGGGGGAAGTGAGAGTAGAAGAAGGAGGGGGGGGGGGTATGACGGTCGATAATGTTTGGCAAAGTGGCATGGGGTTGCCCAACCTCATGCTGTGGCGGCTGCCGGAGCGCGGGGTACTGCACTGTATGTTAGACGGGGCTAAGTGAATGGGGCCTGTTATTTTGAAAACGATTGGATTGCCGTGGCGGCCAACTATTTTCAAATGTGCACTGCTTCCAATCATGCGCAGGGACGCTGACTCACGCGGTCCAGTGCCTGCCCATGTTTTGCCGGTAGGCGGGGGCCCGTCTTCGGGCCATGGATGCCCGTACGTGCGATGAAGATTTCGCATGTGGTAAACAGGGCTGGGTAGTCTAACGTGGCCTCTGGTAGTCGCTGATGTTAAGCCACGTGTAATAACAAGAATAATAATATGTCGTGAGGGATTGCTAGTACTGATAAGAGTGAGTGTCAGGGGTGTCATATTGTTGTCCCTCTTGATTGCCGCGGGCTGGGTTAAGATTGATGCAGCGACCGGTGTGTTTCTAGTTTCGTTTTTTTTCCTGATTACGTGTGACCTTACAATGTGTGACTCCTGCGTGCAGGTTGGGGATGACTGGAGATCGGACGACTTGTGACTCGGTGTGGTGGTGTTGCTATGGGGTCGTGTGGGGTAGTCGACTGTATTGTTGTTGCTTGGCCGTTGCGTTACCTGAGCATTGATGTTGTGTATATATTGGGGTCACCGATCGCTGCTGCGGCTGAGTGTTAATATCCCATGCCTGTGTAATTGTCAGGATGTCAGGATACGGGGGTCATTGTTGCATGATTGCTTGGTTTTGAGATCGGTGTCTAAACGGAGAGTTGTTGGATACTTGACGGGGGGGTGATGGTGCTTGAGACGCTGTTTGCTTAGCACCTGGGTGGGCACAGGGTATGTTGAGAGGTTTTCGTGTTGTGGACTGATGGAGCTCTACGAACCGGTTTTGTGGGTGGCATGTTGGATGCCTTTTTGGTTGGTGCCGCTGAATGTGTTTGGGCCGGGAGGTCAGTGACCATTAGGGGGCGGATTGTGGATCAGCCAGTCAATGAATGAAGGAACATACGTCTGTCGAGAGGTTCGCCTTGGTGGTTTAGTAATTGCTGGCAGGGAGTGCAGCTGTATTACGTGTGTTCTGTTGAATGTGACTTGTGACAAATGACGGGTAGGAATGCGCAAATGTAGTGTAATCCTAGCCACTGATTTGGAGCATGCAGGTGTGTCGGTGCCGCTAGTACCACCGTGGCCAGTGGGATGGGCAGCGTCCGGTGTTGACCAGACGTCTGGCGGAGTGACGGCCTAGGGGCCGAACCCAGGCGGAGCCTGACCCAGCTGACCCAGGCGAGCGACCCAGCTTGACCCAGGCGAGCGGACCCAGGCCGACCCAGTCCGGAGCGGACCCAGCCGACCCAGGCGGAGCGACCGGGGGGGGGCCCAGCCTTTGCACCCTGCCGCTGTTGTGGCGGGCTGGAACCGCAAGCGCCCGGGCTGGGGGTGGTGCGATTCTCATCCTGGCGCCGTACACCACATCTTTGGCACGATGCCTTGGCGGTGGGGGCGCGGGGCTGGCTGTGACAGGGGGGGCTACTGGGGCAGAACCGTCGGACCGCTTATATTTCAGTTTTTTATTTTTTGTGCCTCTTGAACCCAGTGCGTGTGCATGCGTCCGTCGGCATCGTCGCCCGGCGTCGCTTGTGTCCTCGTACTCCGAATCAAAGGTGTAGTGGGCAAACGAATAACAGGATCAGAAATGGCTCCCACAACTACAGTGGGCCTAGTTTTTTCCACCTAGACATGCACCGAACGACAATGAGTGGGGACTCTATGGTTTGGTGGGGAGTTCGGTGTGAAGTTTGCATCAAACAAGGGGTATTCTAAGAGTTTAATGCGACTGGTTGGGCACCAGTGGGGTATCTTGGCCAGCTGGTTGTGGATGTTATGCTTGTGCATGTCGGTTGGGTCAATGGGGGTGTGTGTACTGGGATGTTGGGAGGGCTAGCGTGGCAGGAGGTGGCGTGTGCTGAGCGACAGCGTGTGGAATGATTAAATATTTGGTGTAGTTGTTAACGTGGGTGGGTGGGTTGTATGAGAGGGGGTGTTAGTAAGGTGTTTTCCCCTTCAGACCGTAGCGCGTCTGACAGAGAGCGGTTGTCAAAAGCTTTAAATTGATATTGAGTTAGAAGGCAATTGATTCAGCAAACTGCGGAAACGTTTGACTGCAATTTCTCAATTCCAAGTAAAACGAACAATACAACCGCCCCAGTTAACGTAATGTTAGCTTTTTTAATCGACTATATAACAATAAATGAAGATAAAATCTAGAAGTCTGGTCTCAACTAAACAGCAACTATTCTTTCCCTAAGGACGTTAACACCCGTTGGCAGGACCAACTGCTTACACAGGTGTGATGGGGCCGCGGCTAGGATGCCAAAATGAGAGGCCTCGGGTCAGAGGGCGAAGTCGTAGAAGCAGATAAAACAGGCTAATATGAGCCGTTTGTTGGCAAGGGCATACATGCCGCTGCCCCCACATTGGTCCGCAAAAAGAGCAGTTCTAAACCTAAAATTCAAAACTAATGTTTCAATGTGGTTGTTCTTGCAGAGGCTGCATAACGTCCGCAAAAACGCGGAGAAGTAGCGATCGAGGAAACCTTACATGAAGGAGCTAACTTCAATGAAGATCCTTTCCCTGTTAGCGGAGAGCAAATTGATCAGCTTGAAGAACAATACAAACCAAAACGGTTAATATCGACACTTGGGATGAGACACAGAAGTTGGTGCTATAAGGGCCAAAGACAGCCCAACAATAGGTGGATCCAGCAAAAATCAGGTTGACTTACTACGGGTTTTCACCCAGCAGGGCTACCACATTACTCAATTGATACGAACATTGAGTAGATTAATTGCGCAGACTCAAAGCATGAACATAACAAGAATGCCTGTAGAAAAAGGTTTACCAAGAAGTCCATCTGTAAAACCGTGATTGACATTAGAAACATTGACGGGGGGGCCAGACCTGGTAATACAGATCGAATTAGCCCACCCGGATCTAAAGTTAGGTTTGAAGACTAGGAAAACGGATGCAAAAGACCGCCATAGGTTTGTGTACGCAACTTCGATCACTCATTGTTCCTGTAGGGAAAGGGCCAACCCCACAGAACTGCCGAAACAGCCTTAGTGATAATCATCAATTTTGTTCTATCGTGCATCATTGTGTGGTCGGTGGGGCAACCATCAAAGCCAGAATTATATAGAGGGCCTAATGCTGCAGAACAGTCTTAGAAACCAATGCAGCAAGTGCGTATTGCCTGTTCTAAGAATCTAAACTTTATCTTGAAATCATAAGACGCCTGAAGATCAGAGCAATAAAATTCGCCACACCAATGTTTGGATGTGTGGGGCGGCCTGGTGCCGCCGTTTAGGTCCTCTCCTCATAAAACGGCAGCGGAACCGACAGTAAGAGACCATGATCACAGGTAGTGGAAAGGTCAGAGGAGCAGGCAACACAGTAAATGCAAATCTTCAACTAAAGTTTGAACCAAAGACTGGAAGCGCCGTATAGTCTTTCACAACTTGCGAGGTCGACGCGCACCGTTTAATGCAAGCAATGTTGGTACCCTCGCCGTGTAGGGCAATGCATTGCACAGTCCATCAAAAAAGACAGTGTTTCACGTGAATTGACTTCGGTGTGATGACTCGATGCAGCACAGATGGGTGCGTTAGAGTCTCTGCGATGCTGTTTAAGTCCTGCCCAAAGAACGGAAGAATATTTTGACACCAATCACGTTGTAGAAAAGGGGTTACCCCTTATGAATACATGAACAGTTGGAAAGGGTTGAGGAGGACCACTTCCTCCTAAGCGAGTTCTGGTTCTAGTCCCTTAAGAAAGGCAATCAGCTATTCCGAGTTCCACATGCTCAAGATGCGGTGGCTGAAAGGGAGAGTAAAAACAATTGTCGACATATTCATACTTGCGCGGGGGAGGGCTGGGGGGCGCTCGCTTGGAAAATTATAGGAAACCTGCAATGAAACATTATAGCCTGGATCCCGCGCATTACATTTCGGCGCCCGGATGAGTTGGGATGCTTCTTAAAGTGTACTGAGTACAATGTGCTGTATTGTCGGAGTTACCAATATTCAGATGATGAAAACGGATTGGCGCAGAGGAATTGATATGGGCGTCTCATCATTACGGTAAAGCAAAGCACAAATACCTAGAATGAGTATGATCAAGGTAAAAGGGCTAACTATCTCATGATTTAGAATGCAAACAATTTGTAGGAATGGGCAATGGCCAATCGCTTCCATTACCGTAACTTGAACATGCTCACTGCAAAGAGCAAAAAATTATTAAAAGAGCATTAAATGGTGAACATTTGACGCCAGATCAACAGTGTGGATTCATTCTAGAAATTGGACGTAGAATATCCTCAGAACTCCATGACCTGCATAATAGTAGCCTTACAGCAAAAGGCCGAAAGATGGCAAAAACAGAACCGCCTAAACTTGTGGCCGACAATCTTCTCGGACAAAAAAAATTAGGTCTGTCATTAAAGACTTCGAACAATTTGATTTAAGACAAGGTTTGTAGTTGAGAGCTGTTCAATCGGATAATGCTTTGAATCAAGAACAGTTCATGAAACCAATACATAATGAAGAACACTGGATCTCAGAACGAAAGCAACTGAGGCGTGCAGAAAAAGCTTTGTCCTTCAAGTCTGAGGAACATCAGCTGGTCGGAAAGACTATGGAAAATCCGCACAAGCGAAAGAGGTCAGATTGGCACCAAGAGACACGAAGCAATTAAGCTGACTTCTAACCACATTATCAGGAATTCAGAAGATTTCATGAAGCAGCTTTTTGGTATATGAGGAAAAAAAATAAAGCAAATGGATAAGCGCCGTTTTATTGGTTTACTGGTTTAGAATTATCAAAGCGGTTGATGTTAGAAGTTCTTTATGGACACTGTTAAGCCCGTACCGAGTCCGCAGAGTACTTTACACAGATACAGACAGTTTTGTTATAGATAGCCCCGACTGAAGAGATCGTATAAAGACATGGAATGAGAAGTAGCTAAAGGGCTGGCGGGGATGGTACGGACACAGCTGTTTATCCTCAAGATGCGCCTTTGCATTCAAGCTGGTGTAACAAGAAGGTTTTAGAAAGGATGGAAGGATGAAGTATCCTGGATGGTGACAAGGAGGTTTGTTGGGCTACGAGCGAGTAAAAAATGTACAATGTCGAGCCAGGAGAAAACTATCAAAAAAAAGCCAAAGGGAATATCTCGCATGTTTGTGCAGTCAAACATATCGCAGGACAACTACAAAAAGCAGTGTGCAATAAACATACTTTTCAGCATGACAAACGTAAAACTACGAAGCAATCAAGCAGGAATTCAACACAACTGTTGTAACAAAAATGTTCATTAGATAGAACAAACACAAAACGGGTGTGTATTAAAGCCGAGTTGTGCAGATGCCAAGGGGCAGTGGAAAACAGCATAAACAGATCTGCTTCGGGGTTATAGTTGGGTGCTTATTTTTGCTTAAACTTTATCTAGAAATCAGTCATATCATCCTCCAATTCAGACAAATATTTGTTCTCTTGTTTTGCTTGATGCCGCGAATTTTGTGAGTATGGCACGATATTCTTATCCCATATTTGATAGTCAAAATTTGGGATTTTGGGCTTGCCTGATTTTCTTTTGTTTAAATACTCCGCCATACAGTTGTAATAAAACATATGTTCATCTATGGCAAGAAACTGTTCCTCTGTAAACAAAACACGTCCGTCTGCATTGAAAGCCGCAACTAAACTGAGAGGGTGCTGGGTCTAGATCGGCATGTCCGGTCACGCGGTATTGCACCTTGCCAAGTCATAAGACCCAACACCACAAATTAAGTAATCAGGTGTCGACCTAATGACGGGCCTCTGGGATTTCCATGTCTGTAAAGTATTCTGGTAGTGTGGGAAATTTCCTTCCTTAAGTAGGCCGATTGCCTAGTGTTTGTCTGTCTGTCTGTCTGTCTGTCTATCTACTTCGTTTTATAAGATTTATCATGCTAGGATAAGTGTGTGGATTTTAAAAGACTTTAGAGAACAATTAAAGACAGAGACGCATTCGATAAATGTATGCGTGAAAATGATGTTATTGAAAATGATCAGGAAAAACGCAGGATTAAGCAAAAACTAAAATCTGAAAAGTTTAGTAAATTAGTATTGAAAACGGATAATCCTACACAGTATGTTTGTTTGTAGATAATCGTTATTTTTTGGTTATTGAAAGAGAATGTGTGATGGATTATCATTTTTAATTCGTTGTTGAAGTCTTACTTGTTAGAGAACAGTAAAATGTTTATTCTAGCTCAACCGCCCGAAACTGGTTGAGGGCGGTTGAGCTAGAATGAACATTTTACTGTTCTCTCTCTCTCTCAGGTCGTGTCGACTGATAATTCTTTTGAGACAATTTTCTTAAGTTTCGTCTGACATTTGCTCCGCTGAGTTGTAATCCGTTTGTTATGCCTGCATCACCAGCCAGAGCATCTGCACGATCATCACCAGCCAGAGCATCTGCACGATCACCAGCCAGAGCATCTGCACGATCATCACCAGCCAGAGCATCTGCACGATCATCACCAGCCAGAGCATCTGCACGATCATCACCAGCCAGAGCATCTGCACGATCACCAGCCAGAGCATCTGCACGATCATCACCAGCCAGAGCATCTGCACGATCATCACCAGCCAGAGCATCTGCACGATCATCACCAGCCAGAGCATCTGCACGATCATTTCGCTTGACATCTGCAGGTTCAGGATAGTGGCTACATCAGGACAGTGGCTACATCAGGATAGTGGCTACATCAGGACAGTGGCTACATCAGGACAGTAGCTACATCAGGACAGTGGCTACATCAGGACAGTAGCTACATCAGGACAGTGGCTACATCAGGACAGTAGCTACATCAGGACAGTGGCTACATCAGGACAGTGGCTACATCAGGACGGTAGATACATCAGGATAGTGTCTACATCAGGACAGTGGCTACATCAGGACGGTAGCTACATCAGGACAGTAGCTACATCAGGACAGTGGCTACATCAGGATGGTGGCTACATCAGGACAGTGGCTACATCAGGACAGTGGCTACATCAGGACAGTGGCTACATCAGGATGGCAGATACATCAGGACGGTAGACACATCAGGATAGTGGCTACATCAGGACAGTGTCTACATCAGGACGGTAGATACATCAGGACAGTGGCTACATCAGGACGGTAGATACATCAGGATGGTGGCTACATCAGGACAGCAGCTACATCAGGACGGTAGATACATCAGGACAGTGGCTACATCAGGACGGTGGCTACATCAGGACAGTGCTACATCAGGACAGTGGCTACATCAGGACGGTAGATACATCAGGACAGTACTACATCAGGATAGTGGCTACATCAGGACGGTGGCTGCATCAGGACGGAATATACATCAGGATAGTGGCTACATCAGAACAGTGGCTACATCAGGACGGTAGATACATCAGGACAGTGGCTACATCAGGACGGTAGATACATCAGGACAGTGGCCACATCAGGACGGTATATACATCAGGACAGTGGCCACATCAGGACGGTAGATACATCAGGACAGTGGCTACATCAGGACGGTAGATACATCAGGACAGTGGCCACATCAAGACGGTAGATACATCAGGACGGTAGATACATCAGGACAGTACTACATCAGGATAGTGGCTACATCAGGACGATGGCTGCATCAGGACGGTAGATACATCAGGACAGTGGCTACATCAGGACAGTGGCTACATCAGGACGGTCGATACATCAGGACAGTGGCTACATCAGGACAGTGGCTACATCAGGACGGTAGATACATCAGGACAGTGGCTACATCAGGACAGTAGATACATCAGGACAGTGGCTACATCAGGACAGTGGCTACATCAGGACAGTGGCTACATCAGGACGGTAGATACATCAGGACAGTGGCTACATCAGGACAGTGCTACATCAGGACGGTAGATACATCAGGACAGTGGCTACATCAGGACAGATGCTACATCAGGATAGTGGCTACATCAGGACAGTGGCTACATCAGGACGGTAGATACATCAGGACAGTATTACATCAGGACAGTGGCTACATCAGGACAGTGGCTACATCAGGACAGTACTACATCAGGACAGAGGCTACATCAGGACGGTAGATACATCAGAACAGCAGTACATCAGGACAGTAGCTACATCAGGACGGTAGATACATCAGGACAGTGGCTACATCAGGACAGTGGCTACATCAGGACGGTAGATACATCAGGACAGTGGCTACATCAGGACAGTGGCTACATCAGGACAGTAGCTATATCAGGACGGTAGATACATCAGGACAGTGGCTACATCAGGACAGTAGCTACATCAGGACGGTACATACATCAGGACAGTGGCTAAATTAGGACAGTGGCTACATCAGGACGGTAGATACATCAGGACAGGGGCTACATCAGGACAGTGGCTACATCAGGACAGTAGCTACATCAGGACAGTGGCTACATCAGGACAGTAGCTACATCAGGACGGTAGATACATCAGGATGGTAGATACAACAGGACAGTAGTTACATCAGGACAGTAGCTACATCAGGACAGTGGCTACATCAGGACGGTAGATACATCAGGACGGTAGATACATCAGGACAGTGGCTACATCAGGACAGTCTCTACATCAGGACAGTGGCTACATCAGGACGATAGATACATCAGGACAGTGGCTACATCAGGACAGTGGCTACATCAGGACAGTAGCTACATCAGGACGGTAGATACATCAGGACGGTAGATGCATCAGGACAGTGGCTACATCAGGACAGTAGCTACATCAGGACAGTGGCTACATCAGGACAGTAGATACATCAGGACGGTAGATACATCAGGACAGTAGGACAGTAGTTACATCAGGACGGTAGATACATCAGGATGGTAGATACATCAGGACAGTGGCTACATCAGGACAGTAGCTACATCAGGACAGTGGCTACATCAGGACGGTAGATACATCAGGACAGTGGCTACATCAGGACAGTAGCTACATCAGGACGGTAGATACATCAGGACAGTGGCTACATCAGGACGGTGGCTACATCAGGACAGTGCTACATCAGGACAGTGGCTACATCAGGACGGTAGATACATCAGGACGGTGGCTACATCAGGACAGTGTCTACATCAGGACAGTGGCTACATCAGGACAGTGGCTACATCAGGACAGTAGATACATCAGGACGGTAGATACATCAGGACAGTGGCTACATCAGGACAGTGGCTACATCAGGACAGTGGCTACATCAGGACGGTAGATACATCAGGACGGTAGATACATCAGGACAGTGGCTACATCAGGACAGTGTCTACATCAGGACAGTAGATACACCAGGACAGTAGCTACATCAGGACAGTGGCTACATCAGGACAGTGGCTACATCAGGACAGTAACTACATCAGGACGGTGGCTACATCAGGACAGTGGCTACATCAGGACAGTGGCTACGTCAGGACAGTGGCTACATCAGGACGTAGCTACATCAGGACGGTATATGCATCAGGACAGTGGCTACATCAGGACAGTACTACATCAGGACAGTAGCTACATCAGGACGGTAGCTACATCAGGACAGTGGTTACATCAGGACAGTGGCTACATCAGGACAGTGGTTACATCAGGACAGTAGCTACATCAGGACAGTAGCTACATCAGGACAGTGGCTACATCAGGACAGTACTACATCAGGACAGTAGCTACATCAGGACGGTAGATACATCAGGACAGTGGCTACATCAGGACAGTGGCTACATCAGGACAGTGGTTACATCAGGACAGTGGCTACATCAGGACGGTAGATACATCAGGACAGTGGCTACATCAGGACAGTGGCTACATCAGGACGGTAGATACATCAGGACGCTACATCAGGACGGTAGATACATCAGGATAGTGGCTACATCAGGACAGTGGCTACATCAGGACGGTGGATACATCAGGACGGTAGATACATCAGGATAGTGGCTACATCAGGACAGTGGCTACATCAGGACGGTAGATACATCAGGATGGTAGATACATCAGGATAGTGGCTACATCAGGACAGTGGCTACATCAGGACGGTAGATACATCAGGACGGTAGATACATCAGGATAGTGGCTACATCAGGACAGTGGCTACATCAGGACGGTAGATACATCAGGACGGTAGATACATCAGGATAGTGGCTACATCAGGACGGTAGATGCATCAGGACGGTAGATACATCCGGACAGTAGCTACATCAGTACGGTAGATACATCCGGACAGTAGCGACATCAGGATGGTGGCTACATCAGGACAGCGCGCTACATCAGGACAGTGGCTACATCAGTGGATACATCAGGACAGTGGCTACATCAGGACAGAGCTACATCAGGACAGGTGAGCTCCAGTCCAGAAACCTGGTCATGTGGTTTTGTGACGGAGTCTACACTTCCATGCCACTTTGCGTCATGGAGTCAGTCGGTACCATGACTTGATGCTTTTCCACTTCGCCAAGTCATCACTGTGTTCAAGCCAAGGGACTGGAGTGCTTGCGTCATTGCTTCTATGTCCATTGCTACACTGCAAGTTGTCGAGTTATGTGCATCACACCTTTCCTGGACTGTTGGGTTCTGTGTCATTGCTTCTATGTCCATTGCTACACGCAAGTCGTCGAGTTATGTGCATCACACCTTTCCTGGGCTGTTCGGCCATTCTACAGCACAATGCACACCCATCCAGATTTTAGTTTCTTGTGACTGAATCGTCGGTGGCACGATGTCGTCAGTTGTGCAAATGAGTACGCCAGCATGTTGAATTCTATGTTGATTTTGCCCCCTGGCCAATGGCAGCAAAAAAAAAAAAAAAAAAAAAAAGAATTAAACACACACACACACACACACACACACACACACACACACACACAAACAAAACAAAAAAAACCCCATGTCAACGTACGCCGAGCGTGCCATGTCAGTTTTGTTGGAAAGGTGGTTATATGTGTGTACATTATGAGTACGCCGCATCACCTACCGCGGAATGTACACCCATGCGTGTACTG